>JASTWF010000512.1:0-317500 GCA_030390025.1 Squalus acanthias
CTAACATTGGGAACATTCTGCCCGAATCTAATTTGTCTAAACCAGTCAGGATTTTAAATGTCTCTATAAGATCCCCCCTCATTCTTCTGAACTCCAGAGGATACAAGTTCAGCTGACCCATTCTTTCTTGATATGTCTTTCCGGCCATCCCAGGAATCAATCTAGTGAACCTTCGCTGCACTCCCTCAATAGCAAGAATGTCCTTCCTTAAGTTAGGAGACCAAAACTGCGCACAATACTCCAGGTGTGGCCTCACCAAGGCCCTGTACAACTGCAGCATCACCTCCCTACTCCTGTACTCAAATCCCCTTAATATGAAGGCCATCATTCCGTTTGCTTTCTTGACTGCCTGCTGCACTTGCATTCCCACCTTCAGTGACTGATGTACCATGACGCCCAGGTCTCGTTGCACCTCCCGTTTCCCTAATCTGCCACCATTCAGGTAATAGTCCGCCTCTCTATTTTTACCACCAAAGTGGATAACCTCACATTTATCCACATTGTACTTCATCTGCCATACATTT
The DNA here is from genome assembly GCA_030390025.1 of Squalus acanthias. Lineage (NCBI taxonomy): Eukaryota > Metazoa > Chordata > Chondrichthyes > Squaliformes > Squalidae > Squalus > Squalus acanthias. Next base: position 525 of record JASTWF010000512.1, read on the forward strand.
GCCCATTCACCCAACCTGTCCAAGTCACTCTGTAGCCTCCTAGCATCCTCCTCATTGTTCACACTGCCTCCCAATTTAGTGTCATCCGCAAATTTGGAGATATTACATTTAATCCCTTCGTCCAAATCATTAATATATAATGTAAACAGCTGGGGTCCCAGCACCGAACCCTGCGGTACCCCGCTGGTCACTGCCTGCCATTCTGAAAAGTACCCATTTACTCCTACTCTTTGTTTCCTGTGTGCCAACCAGTTCTCAATCCACGTCAACACATTACCCCCAATCCCATGTGCTTTAACTTTGCTCACCAATCTCTTGTGTGGGACCTTGTCGAAGGCCTTCTGAAAGTCCAAATACACCACATCTACTGGTTCCCCCCTGTCCACCCTATTGGAAACATCCTCAAAGAATTCCAGAAGATTTGTCAAGCATGATTTCCCTTTCACAAATCCATGCTGACTTGGACCTATCATGTCGCCACTTTCCAAATGGTCTGTTATGACATCTTTAATAATTGCTTCCATCATTTTACCCACGACCGATATCAGGCTGACAGGTCTATAATTCCCTGCTTTCTCCTTCCCTCCTTTTTTAAAAGGAGGGGTTACATTAGCCACCCTCCACTCCATCGGAACTGATCCAGAGTCTAAGGAATGTTGGAAAATGATCGTCAATGCATCCACTATTTCCAAGGCCACCTCCTTAAGTACTCTGGGATGCAGACCATCAGGCCCCGGGGATTTTTCAGCCTTCAGTCCCATCAATTTCCCCAATACCTTTTCCCGACTAATAAGGATTTCCCTCAGCTCCTCCCTCTTACCAGATCCTCTGACCCCTTTTATTTCCGGCAGGTTATGTGTGTCCTCCACAGTAAACACCGAACCAAGGTACTTGTTCAATTGAAATGCCATTTCCTTGTTCCCCATTACGACTTCCCCTGTTTCCGACTGCAGGGGACCTACGTTTGTTTTTACTAACCTCTTTCTTTTTACATATTTATAGAAGCTTTTGCACTCAATTTTAATGTTCTCTGCAAGCTTCCTTTCATATTTTATTTTCCCTGCCCTAATCAAACCCTTCGTCCTACTCTGCTGAGTTTTGAAGTTCTCCCAGTCCCCGGGTTTGCTGCTACTTCTGGCCAATTTGTATGCAACTTCCTTGGTATTAATACTATCCCTGATTTCCCTTGTTAGCCATGGTTGAGCCACCTTCCCTTTTTTATTTTTACGCCAGATTGTTGTAGTTCATCCATGCGATCTCTAAATGTCAGCCATTGCCCTTCCACTGATAGCCCCTTAAATATCGCTTGCCAATTTAACCTCGCCAATTCACACCTCATACCCTCAAAGTTGCCCTTATTTGAATCCCTCCTCCTTGCACCATCCTCTAGCCACGTATTCATTTGAAATATCCTCCTATTTCTACTCTGACTAGCACGTGGCACTGGTAGCAATCCTGAGATTACTACCTTTGAGGTCCTATTTTATAATTTACCTCCTAACTCCCTATATTCTGCTTTTTGGACCTCATCCCGTTTTTTACCTATATCGTTGGTGCCTATGTGCACCACGACAGCTGGCTGTTCGCCCTCCCCCTCCAAAATGTTCTGTAGCCATTCCGAGATGTTGGGATGTGAGCTGCTGAGGATATTAGGTGGGGTGGGGAGGAGCTGAGGATAAAGGGTGGGGTGGGGAGGAGCTGAGGGGATTAGGTGGGGTCGGGATGAGCTGAGCATATTAGGTGGGGTCGGGAAGAGCTGAGTATATTTGTTGGGATGTGAGCTGATGAGGATAATTGATGGGGTGTGGAGGAGCTGAGGATATTAAGTGGGGTGGGGAGGATCTGAGGATATTAGATGTGGTGGGGAGGAGCGGAGGATATTAGGTGAGATGGGGAGGAGCTGAGGATATTAGATGTGGGGTGGGGAGCAGCTGAGTATACTTGGTGGAGTGGGGAGGAGCTGAGGATATTATGTAGGATGTGGAGGAGCTGAGGATATTAGGTGGGGTGGGGAGGGGCTGAGGATATTAAGTGGGGTGGGGAGGAGCTGAGGATATTAGATGTGGTGGGGAGGAGCTGAGGTTATCAGGTGGGGTGGGGAGGGGCTGAGGATATTAAGTGGGGTGGGGAGGATCTGAGGATATTAAGTGGGGTGGGGAGGAGCTGAGGATATTAGGTGACGTGGAGAGGAGCTGAGGATATTAGTTGGGGTGGGGAGGAGCTGCGGATATTAGATGTGGTGGGGAGGAGCTGAGGTTATCAGGTGGGGTGGGGAGGGGCTGAGGATATTAGATATGGTGGGGAGGAGCTGAGGATATTAGGTGGGGTGGGGAGGGGCTGAGGATATTAAGTGGGGTGGGGAGGATCTGAGGATATTAAGTGGGGTGGGGAGGAGCTGCGGATATTAGATGTGGTGGGGAGGAGCCGAGGTTATCAGGTGGGTTGTGGAGGAGCTGAGGATATTAGATGGGGTGGGGAGAAGCTGATGATAATGGATGGGATGGGGAGGAGCTGAGTATACTTGGTCGGGAGGGGATGAGCTGAGGATATTAGGTGGGGTGCCAATGTTCTGAGGATATTACATGGGGTGGGGAGGGGCTGATCATAATAGGTGGGGTGGGGTGGAGCTGAGGATATTAGTTGTGTTGGAGAGGAGCTGAGAATATTAGGTGGGGTGGGGAGAAGCTGAGGATATTAGTTGTGTTGGAGAGGAGCTGAGGATATTAGGTGGGGTGGGGAGAAGCTGAGGATATTAGGTGGGGTGGGGAGGAGCTGAGGATATTAGGTGGGGTGGGGAGGAGCTGATTATATTAGGTGGGGTGGGGAGGAGATGAGGATATTAAGTGGGGTGGGGAGGAGCTGAGGATATTAAGTGGGGTGGGGAGGAGATGAGGATATTAAGTGGGGTGGGGAGGAGCTGAGGATATGTGGTGGGGTGAGGAGGAGCTGAGGATATTTGGTGGGGTGGGGAGGAGCTGAGGATATTAGAAGGTGTGGGGAGGAGCTGAGGATATTTGGTGGGATGGGGAAGAGCTGAGGATATTTGGTCGGGTGGGGATGAGCTGAGGATATTAAGTGGGGTGTGGAGGAGCTGAGTATATTTGGTGGGGTGGGGAGGAGTGGAGGATATTATTTAGGATGGGGAGGAGCTGAGGATATTAGTTGAGGTGGGGAGGAGCTGAGGATATTAGGTGGGGTGGGGAGGATCTGAGGATATTAAGTGGGGTGGGAAGGAGCGGAAGGTATTAGGTGTGTGGGGAGGAGCTGAGGATACTTGGTGGGGTGCAGACTAGCTGAGGATGTTAGGTGGTGTTGGAAGGAGGTGATGATATTAGGTCGGGTTAGGAGGAGCTGAACATATTAGATGGGGTGGGGAAGAGCTGTGGATAATAGGTGGGGTGGGGAGGAGCTGAGGATATTATTTGGGGTGGGGAGGAGCTGGGGTTATTAGGTGGGGTGGTGAGAAGCTGAATATATTTGGTGGGGTGGGGGGAGCTGAGCATATTAGGTGGGGTGGGGAGGAGCTGAGGAAATTCGGTGGGGTTGGGAGGAGCTGAAGATATTAGGTGGGGTGGTGAGGAGCTGAGTATATTAGGTGGTTTGAGGAGGAGCTGAGGATATTAGATGATGTGGTGAGGAGCTGAGGATATTTGGTGGGGTGGGCAGGAGCTGAGGATATTAGATGTTGTGGGGAAGAGCTGAGGAAATTAGATGGGGCAGTGAGGAGCTGAGGAAATTAGGTGGGGTAGGGAAGAGCTGAGGTTATTTGTGGGGTGGGGTGGAGCTGAGGATATTAGGTGGTGTGGGGAGGAGCTGAGGATATTAGGTGGTGTGGGGAGGAGCTGAGGATATTAGGTGTGGCGGGGAGGAGCTGAGTATATTAGGTGAGGTGGGGGGAGCTGAGGATATTATGTGGGGTGGGGAGGAGCTGGGGTTATTTGGTGGGGTGGTGAGAAGCTGAGTATATTTGGTGGGGTGGGGGGGAGCTGAGCATATTAGGTGGGGTGGGGTGGGGAGGAGCTGAGGATATTAGGTGGGGTGGTGAGGAGCTGAGTATATTAGGTGGTTTGACAAGGAGCTGAGGATATTAGGTGGGGTGGGGAGGAGCTGAAGATATTTGGTGGGGTGGGGAGGAGCTGAGGATATTAGGTGGGGTGGGGAGGAGCTGAGGATATTTGGTGGGGTGGGGAGGAGCTGAGGATATTAGATGGTGTTGGGAGGAGCTGAGGATATTTGGTGGGTTGGGGAGGAGCTGATGATATTAGATGCTGTGGGGAGGAGCTGAGGATATTTGGTGGGGTGGGGAGGATCTGACGATATTTGGTGGGGTGGGGAGGAGCTGAGGATATTAGATGGTGTGGGGAGGAGCTGAGGATATTTGGTGGGGTGGGGAGGAGCTGAGGATATTAGATGGGGTGGGGAGGAGCTGAAGATATTTGGTGGTGTGGGGAGGAGCTGAAGATATTTGGTGGGGTGGGGAGGATCTGAGGATATTAGGTGGGGTGGGGAGGAGCTGAGGATATTAGGTGGGGTAGGGAAGAGCTGAGGATATTAAATGGGGTAGTGAGGAGCTGAGGATATTAGGTGCGGTAGGGAAGAGCTGAGGATATTTGTGGGGTGGGGAGGAGTTGAGGATATTAGGTGGTGTGGGGAGGAGGTGAGGATATTAGGTGGTGTGGGGAGGAGCTGAGGATATTAGGTGGGGCGGGGAGGAGCTGAGTATATTAGTTGAGGTTTGGGGAGCTGAGGATATTAGGTGGTGTGTGGAGGAGCTGAGGATATTATGTGGGGCGGGGAGGAGCTGAGTATATTAGTTGAGGTGTGGGGAGCTGAGGATATTAGGTGGTGTGGGGGTGGAGCTGAGTATATTAGGTGCATAAATAGATAATGAAAGACACAAAGTAATTCTGAAGCAAACAGGAGAGTAGTTCTTTTTTTTGAAATAAATAATATCTTCACCAACTTCTTCGAAAAGCAGTAGGATCAAGTAACAAGGCAAGAGTTTACTCTGCATTGTATCCTCAGATTTTCTGATAACATTCCAAAGTCTCACACCGTTGTAGATCCTCCCTTTAATAATTATTATTGTTCTTATTCAATAAACTGGTGCTTTGCTTCAAATATTGAAGAGACGTTTCTCTACATAACATATCACAAAAGACAGTAGAAAGCATGCAGACTGTGCAGTTAAGTGGCAAGTGTACTTTAACATCCACGATTGTGAGGTGTTGCATTTTGGTCGGAAAATAGAAACATCATGATCTTAACGTGGTTGATGCTGTGTATATGGACTTTCAAAAGACGTTTGACAAAGTACCAAGTGACAGACCTGTAAGTAAAATTGTAGCACATCGGATTACTGGGACAGGGCAGCATGGATACAAAATTGGCTTAGGATCAGAAAGCAGAGAGTAGTGGTGACTGGCTCGTTTTCACACTGAAGGGACGTATACAGTGATGTTCCCCAGGCTCGCTAGTAGGACCAGTGCTCTTTTTGATATATATTAATGAGCTAGATATTGCTATACATGACATCGAATCTTGGAAATGTCGTATACAATGAGGAGGGTAGTAACAGATTTCAGAAAGTCATATACTGACATGTCAAAGGGAGAGCTTAAGAAATAGGATCAGCGTTAGGCCATTCGGCCCTTCCATCCTACCCAATCATTCAATATCATCATGGCTGACCTTAGGTTGAAAGGTCATTCATGTAACACCTTCTAACTGAACCTCATTCCTGCATATACAGTTATTTCCTTTCTCAGTTTATTGGTATATTTTGCATTAACAGAATAAATTATCATTGGAGCCGAATGATGAGGAGAAATTTCTTCACTCACAGGGTAGTGAATCTTTGGAATTCTCTGCCCCACAGGCCTGTGGAGGCTCAGTCGTTGAGTATATTAAAGACAGAGATGGATACATTTTTGAATATTATGAGAATCAAGGGATATGGGGATAGTTCAGGAAAGTGGAGATGAGGTAGAAGATCAGCCATGATCTTAACGAATGGCGGAGCAGGCTCGAAGGGCCAAATGGCCTCCTCCTGCTCCTATATCTTATGTTCTTATGAAAGTAAGACCCCAAATGCCAAGAAAATTTGGCTGGGTCTTGTCCCTTAAAACTGTTCCTCAGGCTGGATCGTCTGGGAGCTTAACATAAGAACATAAGAAGTAGGAGCAGGTGTAGGACATTTGGCCCCTGGAGCCTGCTCCGCCATTCAATAAGATCATGGCTGATCTGATCTTGGCCTCAACTCCACTTACCCGCCCGCTCCCCTTGACTCCCCTATAGCTCAAATATCTGTCTGTCTCCGCCGTGAACATATTCAAGAACTCCGCCTCCACAGCTCTCAGGGGTAGTGAATTCAAAAGATTCACGATGCTCTGAGAGAAGAAATTCCTCCTCATCTCCGTTTTATATGGGCGACCCCTTATTCTGAAACTATGCCCCCTAGTTCAAGATTCCCCCACGAGGGCTAACATCCTGCCTGCATTTACCCTGTCAAGCTTTCTCAGAATCTTATATTTTTCAATAAGTTCACCTCTCATTCTTCTAAAGTCCAAAGAATATCGACCAAACCTGCTCTACCGTTCTTCATAAGACAAATCCTTCCTATCAGCAATCAACCTAGTGAACCTTCTCTGAACTGGCTCCAATGCATGCATATCCCCCCATAAATAAGAAGACCAAAACTGCACGCAGTAATCCAGGTGTGGTCTCATCTGCGCCCTGTACAGTTGTAGCAAGACTTTCCTACTTCTATACTCCATCCCCCTTTCAATAAGGGTAACATTCCATTTGCCTTCTTAATTACTTGCTGTACCTGCAGGATAACTTTTTGGTTTTCATGTACGAGGACAGCTAGATCCGTCTGTACCGCAGCATTTTGTAGTCTTTCCCCATTTAAAGAATAATTTGTTTTTTTATTCTTCCTACCAAAGTGGATAACCTCACATTTTCCCACATTATAGTCCATCTGCCAAATGTTTGCCCACTCACTTAACCTGTCTATATTGCTTTGCAGACTCTTTTTGTCCTCCTCACAACTTGCTTTCCCACCTATCATTGTATCATCAGCAAATTTGGCAAAACTGAACATGGCAGACAAGCAAAGGACTCTATGGATATAAGGGAACAAATAATTAAAAGCAGTATCACAGGTCAGCAAAGCAATTATAATGCTAACAATGAACTGGGTTTTATTTCTAAGGCAATAGAATTCAAAGGTTGTGACGTTGGCAAATGGTGGGAAGTGGTGTTCCACAAGGGTCGGTGCTGGGACCACTTTTGTTCACCATTTACTGAAGCAACTTGAACTCAGGAATCAGAAGTGCAATTTCAAACTTTGTGGATGCCACTTAAATGGGGGTTATAGTTAATACAGAGGATGACTGCGACAAATACAGGAAGACGTTAATAAACTGGGAGAATTGGCGTGCAATTGGCAACTGAAGAGTGAGGTAGGGCATTATAACAGGAAGAAAATAGAGGTCACATACTCCTTGGAAAATAAGATCTAACCGGGGTTCAGGAAGAGAAGAGAAGGATGTGATAGTACAGTTACATAAATCACGGAAAGTTGCAATGCAGTTTGATAAGGACATAAACAAAAGAAAGAAAGCACTTGGGTTCATTTCTAGAGGGATAGAATTGTAAAGCACAGACGTTATGCTAAACATGTATGGAACCTTGGTTAGACCACACTTGGAGTACTGCGAACATTTCTATTCTCCATCTTATAAAAAGGGCATAGAGGGACTGGCGAAGGTGCAAAAAGTATTTCCTGGAATGATACCAGAACTGAGAAGTTATACCTGTCAGGAAAGACGGACAAGGCTAGGGATCTTTTCTTTAGAAAAGTGGAGACCGACGGATGATCAGATAGAGTTCTTTAAGATTTTGAAAGGGTTTTGTTAGGGTAGATTAGATAAGTTGTTTCCTCTTGCAGCAGAGACCAGTACTCGGGGCCATAGATTTCAGATAGTCATTAATAAATCCCTTTGGGAATTCAGGAGAAATCGTTTAAACAAATGAGTGGCCAGAATGTGGAACTCGCTACCACAAGGTGTAGTTGATGCGAATAGCATAGACACATTTAAGGGGGAGCGAGATAAGCACATAAGGGGGAAAGTAACAGAGAGATATTTTCACTGGTTTAGATGAAGGAGGGTGCGTGGAGTGTCGTCTGGAGAATGGACAACAACATGGACATTTTCGGTCGAATGGCCTGACTTTGTGCTGTAAATAATTTGTAAATTGTATTAAACTTGTATAGGACACTGGTCAGGTCAGACTTAGAGAACTATGCATAGTTATGGTCTCCATATCATAAAAAGGACATAGAAGCACTGGAGAAAGTTCAAAAACTACTTACAACAGCAACAACTTGCATTTATATGGCGCCTTTAAAATAGTAAAGTGGCCCAAGAAACTTCACCGAGCCACATAGGAGATATTAGGAAAGATGAGCAAACGCTTAGTCACAGAGGTCAGTTTTAAGCAGCATCTTAAAGGAGGTGGGAGATTTAAAGAAGCAGAAAAGTTGAGGGAGGGGATTCCTGAGCTCAGGGTTCAGGCAGCTGAAAGCACAGCCGCTAATGGTGGAGCAGATATAATTGGGGATGTGCAAGAGGCCAGAATTAGAGGAGCACAGAGATCTCGGGATCGTTGTGGGGCTGGTGGAGCTTGCAGAGATAGGGAGGGCGAGGCCATATAGGGAATTTAAAGCAAGGATGATAATGTTAAAATTAAGGCATTGCTGGAACTGGAGTCAAACTAGGTCAGCGGGCACAGGGGTTGTGGTTTACCGGGATTTGGTGTGCTTTAGGTTATGGGCAGCAACGTTTTGAATGAGTTCTAGTTATGGAGGGTGTGAGATGGGCAGCCAGGCAGGACGGATTTGGAGTTATCAAGTCTAGAGCTACCAAAGGCATGGATGATGCTTTCAGCAGCAGGTGAGCTGAGGCAGGGGTGAAGTTCGGCGATGATACGGCGGTGGAAGTAAGCCGTACTGGTGCTGGAGTGGATATGTGGTCTGAAGATCATCCTGTGATCAAATACGGCACCAAGGTTTTAAGCAGACTGATTCAGCCTTAGACAGGTGCTAAGGAGAGGGCTGGAGTCATTGGCTAATCAACGGTGATGGTGGCGGGGGGACAATAGCTTCGGTCTTACAAATATTATTTCGATGTCACCAGAACTGAAAGATTACAGCTATCGGGAAAGATTGAAGAGGTAGGGCCGTTGTGCTGGAGAAGAGAGAGGACTTAGATGAGGCCTGATAGAGATCTTTAAAATTATGAATGGTTTGGAGAGGGTGGCTGTGGAGAGAATGTTTTCACTTGTCGGAGAACACAACACATCTGGTCAAAAATACCAGACTGTTACTATTCAATACAAGAGGGAAATAAGGAGCATTCGTTTACTCAGAGAATGGTTAGAATGTGGACCTCACTGCCACGGGAAGTGGTTGAGGCAAATAGCTTAGATTTCTTCAAAATGAAACTAGACGAGTAAATGAGAGAAAAGGGAATATAAAAGAAATGCTGAGAGGCTGAGATGAGGTTGATGCAATGGGAGGAGAGTGGTGTGGAGCATAAGCAGCAGAACGGCCCTATTGGGGCCGAGTGGCCTGTTTATATGTTTTATATTCCATGTAAAATAATCCTCTGAACTGCAGCTCAGCTCTGTCTGCCTACCTACTGACGAGGCTCTTACTCTGGTAGCTGCGAATGAATTACTGCACTAAATAGCTGGAGGGACTCTTTACAGAAGAGATCAGACGGAATGCAGCAAACTAGTGGTCCTGTCCCGAAAGGCAATGTGGAAACTGTCAAACGGAAATAGTGCCGAATCCCAAGCACAGTGCTCGCCCAGCCGCTGGGTGTATTTTCAGATCACCAGCGATTCCTGGTGTAATTCAGTGGATGGCAGTCTGGGGCTGAATATTACATTCCTGGGCTGGTAAAACTGGGAGCCGCCTCTGGGCTGCGATCAGTTGTTCTGATTATTAATGAATTGAATAATTGAGCTAACCGGATATTTCATCGCGCTCTTCACCTGCTCTCTGAACTTGGACTGGGTCACCCCATAAATAAATGTGTTTGTGCAGCAACTTAAATTACGCAGCATAAATCCGACTTGATCAAAGATAAATAAAGAATCTTTGTAATCATTGGGATTTGTTCCTGTAATGGTATAATATAAGACATCTATAACAGTTACCAACCACAGCAGTATGAAGCTGCCGGATATGGTGAAGAGTAAAATCACAGCCTTCCTTCTGCTCTCCATCTCTGGGTCACTGCCATTCTCTCCCTTGCTCTCTCCCCTCAGTCCCTTACGGACTCGACTGGCCACCAAAATGTGTCTGACTGTCAGAGCGTTGAGCAACAGAATTAAAGCGAATGGGAGCAATGGGGTTAAAACCGTATTAAACCACTCAAATCCTACCCAACCGGGCTCAGTGAAATAGCTTGGGATTTCGATACAGAGCCACGGCACATTGTCGATTATCACCCAGGGTTGAATTGTAAAGTAGAAGGGAACATTTTTCAAACAGAGCAGAATGCAGGTTGTTCCCAGAACCGCAGCTGCAGTTTTCTCGGTGCAATATTTAGTTTTCAGCTTTTGGCAACAAATGGCCACAAATCGATCAAAGGTGAAAGTGACGGTGAACCAGACAGAACAGTCGGTAGCTGCACGGAGCAGGACAGCGACAACAGTACACACAGGGGTGATGGATAGGAAACACCATGGGAAATAATGCCTTTTGATCCGGTTCAGTATGACCTCAGTGACAATGACCAGTAGATCCGCCGCTGCCATGGCCAACAGGTAGCGAGTGGTGCAGGTGGAGAGCCCACACTTTCCCCGGGACAGGATCACAATCGCCACTAAATTCACTGTAAAAAAGAGAATGGAAGAGAGACTGGAAATTACTGATCAAACATTCTCCGTGTCTTAGCCCAGACAGTAAGAGCTGGATATTAACACCCGAAAAAGGGCGGGTTGGGGTCGGGTAAGAGTTTCAAATTTTAAATGTCGTCCCGACACTAACCCGCCTCCAACCCGCCAGTTCCGAGTTTAAGGCAGACGGGACAGGGGGCGGGCAGCAAACCGTTCTCAGGAGGCGTGTTGACAATTTAAATATTTTAATGCGGCGGGCGTCCTCTGATGTGAACAGTTTTTTAAGGTTTAACTAAGGCTGCCCAGGCTTCCTGGGCCACTGGAATGCTTTCAACCGGCACCCCCTCCCGATTGCTACCCATCGCCCGAGCGCGCGCCCCCTCCCCACCATGGATAGAACCCTGGGGTCGGCCATCCCGAAGACCGGGTTTGGACTCACCCCCAGGACCGGTTAAATTCCGACATACCGCGGGATCGGATGCCCCAACCCCCTCCCCAAAGTTTTGTGCATCGGTTCTAACTGGTCCTGCTCCGGAGTCCTCCCACCCCCGTCCGACTGGAAGCCCGACTATCAATCAGGCTGACTTCCAGGGTGGGGAAACAAGCAATGACATTGGACGGACGATGTGGAGTTAATGCACCCCAACATCCGGAATACCCGGACTTCCGGGCATCCTGTCTGATACTCCGCATCCAGCCCCCACACCCCGTGCCATCGCTTATGTAACCCGCCCCTGTTAATATCCAGGCCTAAGTATTTGAACAAAAGGAAAATACTGAGACTGCTGTAAATCTGATTGAATAAAATACATTACTGAAAATACTCAGCAGGTCAGGCAGCATCTGTGGACTGTGAAACAGAGTTAACATTTCATGTCGATGACATTTTATCCGAACTGAAATGTATCAGATATTAACAGTATTAAAACAAGGATAGAGTCGGAGAAAAGTGCGGTAGCATAAGGAAGGAACAAAGAGGAATGTCTGTGATCGGCTGGGGGCAGGAGTGTTTCAATGACAAAAGGGATGATAGCGCAAGGCGAATTGGACAATTGAAGAATCGGACGATGGGTCCGGAGGAGGTGTGAATGGTTACAGCAGCATAACAGAGGGGGAGAGGGAGGGGAAGCATGGCAAATGTGGCGGAAAATGTTGGGTTAGACCACAGATGCTTGGACCAGCCCTCTGCACTTTTACCCCATTCGCCACCCCAAGCCCCAGTCCACACCTCCTCAACTCCCAATGGCTCTGGTGGAGCCATCCTCCATTACTAGCGCATTTCGTCCGAGAAAACGGGAGCGGAGGATATGATCTGAAGTTTTAAACTCAGTGTTGAGTCCGGCAGCCAATAAAATACCTATTTGAAAAATACGGTGCAATTCCTCATTAAGTTTAAACGGGGAACAGTGTAGGAGGCCGAGAACAGAGAGGTCAGAGTGGGAGTGGGATGTGGAATTCAACTGGCAAGTAAGCTGAAGCTCAGGGTTACACTTGCAGACTGAACGGAGGCGTTCAACAAAGTAAGCACTCAATCTGTGTTTAGTCCACTCAATGTACAGGAGACTGGATTTTGGGCAGCAAATACAGTATACTAAATTGGCAGAAGTACAAGTGAATCACGTTTTACGTGGATGGAATGTTTGTGGGCCTGGCTGGTAGGTTGGAAAGGCGTGAAATAGCAGCAGTTGCATTTCCTGCGCTTGCATAGGAAGATGCCGGGGAAGGGGAACAGATGTTAGGTGTGACAGAAGAGTGGACCAGGGTGTTGCGAGAGCCAGGGGGACGGGAGGGCAGGGGCAGGTATGTTTGGTGGTGTCCTTAGCTGGACGTGGCGGAAATGGCAGAGGATGGCCAATTAAATGTGAAGGCTGGTGCAGTGAAAGCGGAGGACAAGGGGAACCTTATCCGGTATCTAGCACGGAGGGCAAGGGGTGATGGCAGCAACGCAGGACTAACACGGTCGAGGGCCCTGTTAATCATAATGGAGGTGAATCAATATGAAGAAAGAGGAAATATGAAGACATTTCGGAAGCTCTGTTGTGGAAAGTGGCATCGTCAGAACACATGCTGCGTAGGCGGAGAAACTTTGAGAATAGAATAGAGCCCTTCCAGCAAGCCGGGAGGGAGGAAGTATACTCAAGATTCCTGCGGCAGTTGGTGGGTTTATCGTAGATATTGGTGGACGGCCTAGCCCCTGAAATGGAGATAGAGAAGTCGAGGAAGGGAAGGGAAGACCTTGTAAAATAAGGGTCGGAATGGGATAGAGGGTAAATGGTTTCAGTGACAGAGATTCACAAATCATTTAAAGTAGCAACGCAGGTTAACAAGGCAATAAAAATGCAAGCAAAGCCCTGGGGATTATTTCTAGAGGAATAGAATCGAAAATTAACGAGGTTATCTTCAACTTATAAATAACTTTGGTTATAACACACTTAGCGAACTGTGTACAGTTCTGGTCTCCTTATTACAACCAGGATATCGGGTGACAGGAAAAGGTGCAATTTTCTTATACGGCTGATACCAGAATTGATAGATTATAACCAAAGATTGTCCAGGCTGTGGCTCTTTTCTTTACAAAAGAGAAGGCTGAGGGGTGGCCTATTGGATGCATTTAAATTATGAAGGGATAACACAGGGTAGATGTTTGACTTGTGAGGTGAGTCCAAAACTGGAGATTATCGATATAAGATAGTCACTAATAAATCCAATAAGGAATTCAGGAGGATTTACTTACTCAGAGAGTGGTTAGACTGTGGGACTCGCTACAACTTGGAGTACTTGAGGTGAATAGCAGAGATGCATTTAAGGGGAAGCTAGATAAGTACACGAGGCAGAAAGCAGTAGATGTTTATTCTGATAGGGTTAGATGAAGAGGGGTGGGAGGAGGCTCCTGTGGAGCATACACACTTCCATAAACTAGTCGGGCCGAATGGCCTGTTTTGTGCTGTAGATTCTATGGAGTTCTCCATAACTTGAGTACAAATTAATCACAGTCATCAGTTTTTTCGCAACATTGCAGATATTGAAGTGCCTTATTTATGGAAGCATTGCAGTATTTATTCATTATTCCGAGATTAATAATGTTTTTATTTACTGCCCACGGACTGATCACCCCATTATGAAAACACGATATGTTCTTAATTTCTACGTGTCTCTCCTCGCAGGGACACACCTCACTGAGCTAAGGGCAGAGATCGGTGCAGGTTACCCATGTAGAGAACCTGAATCATAGTTAAGAACTTGTTCATCAAACCTTAATCAGTTGCAGAAGTGGAATAATCAAAAACCACAGCCGAATATTCATCGTGTCTAATAGCAAGATAATAAAATTCAGCATTCATGACCCACAGATTATCATGCCCGTGTTAGGGGAAGTGGATTCATCGACATCAAAACAGCTAAACTGTTTACAATAATTATACTTAAAGTAAGAACAATCATTACACAGAGGATTTAAATACTGTAACACTGCTGTCCTGTTGGTTACATGTCACTAAATCATTAACATCTGTTTCAGCTGGTGCAGTTCAATAGGAAACAGAGCAGTATCCATGCTAATCAACTTATATATGTATTCCCAAACATGTTCAACCAACAGCAGAAATATTCCCGTTCGCCATCGATTAAATTCCTAAAATACGCATGCGGCTCCATGGAGGGTAGAGATCAGTCACCTAAAACAATGAATTCAACGTAGAACCGACTTTTGCCACACCGGTTAGTGACTCACACTCAGTACAATTCTACAGTGACAGATACTCCCAGTAATACATGGCCAATGGTGTCAGGTGTTCTATTCCGGTTAGTGACTCACACTCAGTAATATTCTACATTGAAAGATAATCCCAGTAATACATGACCAATGGTGTCAGGCGTTCCACTCCGGTTAGTGACCCACACTGAGTACAATTCTACATTGAAAGATACTCCCAGTAATACATGGACACTGGGGTCAGGTGTTCCACTCTGGTTAGTGGCTCACACTCAGTACAGCTCTACAGTGACAGATATACCCAGTAATGCATGGCCACTGGGGTCAGTTATTCCACTCTGGTTCGTGACCCAAACACAGCACAATTCTACAGTGACAGATACTCCCAGTAATACATGGCCAATGGGGTCAGGCGTTCCACTCTGGTTAGTGACCCACACTCAGTAATATTCTATATTGACAGATACTCCCAGTAATTCATGGCCATTGGGGTCAGGCGTTCAATTCCGGTTAGTTACACACACTTAGTAATATTCTACATTGAAAGATACTCCTAGTAATACATGGCCACTGGGGTCAACTGTTCCACTCTGGTTAGTGACCCACACTCAGTACAATTCTACATTTACAGATACTCCCATTAATTCATGACCTTTGAGGTCAGGCCTTCCACTCCTGTTAGAGACCCACACCCAATCCAGTTGTACTTTGACAGTCCCTTCCACTAATACATTCTCTGAGAGAGTTGCTTACACTGTGGTCTGATTCAACAGTGCACGATATTCCACTAAAGGCAATAACTTGATAGTTCTGCTAGCCCGTGAGTTACAAACAGAGGTTTACTTTCAATTGAGGCAATGGAATAAAACCGCAGAGGTAATTCAGAACATTTGACTAAAGACAATTATATCACTGATTGGGTAGCTGTATAACGATGACCACTAGAAAATGATGTAACATGATCAGTCACAGAGCAAAACCACAGAGCAGCTCACACACAGATTTACACAACTTCAATGGTTAGAGTCACTTACCAGGAACTCCAATGACGGCAATGATCATGTAATATATTTTCGCCACTCTTAAATATATTTCCATCATTTTCAGTGTGAAGCGATGTGTCCCTTCGTGCTGCAGACAATCTCTCTGAATTAAACACTGAGGCGATACTTTCCCAGAGCCTTTCATTTATACACTGCGGGATCTCAACGGGGACATTGAGGTTGCAACATTGCTCAAAATAGTATTTTTTAAATTCTGAACAAACAGATTATGACAGCTCAGTTAAGTCCCTGTTGTGATGGAATATATTTAGTGTTGAGATTCAATTAGAAAACCCCAAAGACCGGAGTATTCTGATCCCATTAATGAACTAATGAACATTGCCAGCTGTATTCTCCCAGCAATGGGCTTGTTCCTTAAATCATCATCAGGCCCCTCGCTGGATCTCATATTGTTTCTGTGATGTCCTTCACTCTGCTGTGGCCATTGAGTAATTAAATTCCGAATGATGGAGTTTCCTCTTAGGGCTGTTCTGCTGCACTCTGGGATGGGAATACCCTCTTTAACTGTGGCCATTCAGTAATTAAATTCCAAATGTGATAGTGTCCTTTCAGGACTGCCCTGCTGCACTCTGGGATGGGGCTGCCCTCTTTGACTGTGGCCATTCAGCTAAAGAATTAAAGTGGGGAATTTGTGTCGATGGATGCTCAACAAAATATACCCCCTCAATGTAATGAAACTATTACATCGAATAAAAATAACCAATCTAATAAAATCCCTCAAACTAATAAAGGACCTCAACATGATACATTACCTGACAATGATAGAGCAGCTCAAACTAATACATCATCTCCAACTCATAGAGTCCCTCAAACTAATGCAACCTCAAACTAATGCGGCAACTCAAACTCATACAGCCCTTCAAACTCATACAAAACGTCAAACACATACAGCACCTCAAATACCGCAACTAAAACTAATGCAGCATAACAAATTCATACAGCAATTCAAACTAATACAGCACTTCATATAATACAGGCCCTAAAACTAATCGAGAAGCTCAAAATAAGAGAGAAGCTGAAACTAATAGAGAACCTCAAACTAATAGAGAACCTCAAACTAATAAGAGCCTCAAACTAATAGAGAACCTCAAACTAATAAAGCCAATCAAACCAATACAGCCCATCAAACCAATACAGGCCATCAAACCAATACAGCCCATCAAACCAATACAGGCCATCAAACCAATACAGGCCATCAAACCAATACAGCTGGACACCATCCAATACACAGCAGCCCGTTTGATTGGCACCAAATCCACCACCTTAAACATTCACTCCCTCCAACACTGTTACACGGTGACTGTAATGTGGCTGCGGGTTATGGTAGTTTCTTGGTTAAATCACTGGACAAATAATCCAGAGATCTGGATTAATGACCCAGAGACCTGAATTCAGATCCCACTACGGTTGCTGGGGCGTTTCAATTCAGTTATTTGAATATATCTGGAATTTAAAGTAAAGCTAGTTGTTCAGGAAACTGGCGTAAAGTCCCATCTGGTTCACTGTTGCCCTTTAGCGAAGGAAAGCTGCCTTTTATCCGGTCTCGCCTGTATGTGACTCCAGCCCATACAGCAATGTGGTTGGCTCTTAACTGTCCTCTGAAAGTGCGGGAAATTAGGGATGGACAATAAATTCTGGCCTTGCCAGCGATCCCACATTCCGTGAATCAATTAAAAAAAATGTGTACCAGCTACAAAAGGCACTGCAGCAAGTCGCTAAGGCTTCTTCGACAGCTCCTCCCAAGCCCGTGATCTCTACCACCTTGATGGACAAGGACAGCAGGTGCATTGGAACACCACCACCTCCAGATTCCCATCCAAGTCACACAACATTCTTACTTGGAAATATATCACCTTTGTTTCAGCGTTGCAGAAGCAAAGTCCTGCTACACCATGACTAACAGCACAGTTCGAGTTCCTTCACCACACGGACTGCAGCGGGTCAAGAAGGTGACTCACCACCACCTTCTCAAGGGGAATAAGGGATGGACAATAAAGGTTGGTTTTGCCAGCGACGCCCTCATTCCGTAAATTAATAAATTATATAAGACTGATCAGTTCATATCAACGAAATTGATAAACCAGAAACTGGCCAACTCACTAGAATCAAACCAAGCACCAAGTAACTGGCCAACTGACAAGACCAGGCTGACCATTATGAAACTAACCAACTGATCACAACCTGTCCGTGCACCAAGAAACTGGCCGACTGACCAGAATCTAACCGAGCACCAAATAACTGGCAAACTGACCACTAACTGACCGAGCACTAAGAAACTAGCCAAATGACAACAACCTGACCAAGTACCCAGAAACTGTTCAACTGACCACAACCTGTCCGTGCACCAATAAACTGGCTGGTTGACCATAATCTAACCGAGCACCAAATAACTGGCAAACTGACCACTACCTGATCGAGCACTAAGAAACTAGCCAAATGATAACAACCTGACAGAAAACCCAGAAACTGACCAAATGACCACAAACTTAATGAAAAACCAGGAGCTAACCAACTGACCACTAACTGACTGAACGAACAGAACCTGACTGAACACCCAGAAAAATACCAACTGACCACAACTTGAACAAGCACCCAGAAACCGACCAACTGACTACATACTGACCGAGCACACAGAACCTGACCAAATGACCACAATCTGACCGAAAACACAGAACCTGACCAACTGACCACAACCTGACCGAGCTCACAGAACCTGACCAACTGACCACAAACTGACCGTACATACAGAATTTGACCACATTCTGATCGAATAACCAGAAACTGACCATCTGGCAATTTGAACAAATACTCAGAAATTGACCAACTGACCACTACCTGACCAACACACGTAAACTGACCAACTGACCACAATCTGTTCGAGCAACCAGAAAGTGACCATGTGTCCACAACTTGACTGAACACCCAGAAACTTACCAGCTGACCACAAACTGATTGTACAGACAGAAACTGTCAGAATCTGAGGGTGCCTAAACATACATATGGCTACACGGATAATACTTTGTTTCAATGATTGTATGCTTCGTCTCGAGAAAAGTAAGGCGATTGATTCAGTTTCGTTTTCCTGGAAGACTTGCATTAGAATTTGAGACAGTCTTTTAAATCTGTTAGATTAGGTGAGGCATAAACATTCCATACAGGGGCCCATAGGATGGCCCTGCCAGGCTAGCTGGCTGATGTTTTTAAGTTAGGGTTTTGACTTTGTTAATGTACCTTTAATTTGGCCACTGAAGGCCCAACCTATGTTTCTTCCATTATTAATAATAACAATATTATAATCTGTGCAGATAGAATTTTGAGTTTGTTTAGCAGAACTGCTTGTGAAGATAATTAAAAGTTAATTCGGAAAAGACATAGAATGAAAGGAATTTGAGGAGGCTGACGTATCCATCTTAGAATGGGCCATTGGCTAGATGAAGGTGAGATAGCGACTGGCTAAAGTGCGACAGTTCTGGTTGGGGCCATGATTAAGAGGGGTAGGGTCGGGCCTTTTACTTTCTGGGTCCCACAGGATAGAGACAAGATAGATGAGACACAATTCCAAAGGAAGATCTTCAGAAAGATTAAACAACATAAATTGGATGAAGTAATGAGACCCCCTTTTGGGGAGGGCTTTCTTTAAACAACCAAGACAAATAACTTGAGGTGTCATTGGGTGATGAGGTTTTAGAGGAACCTTTATAGGTTAAATGGTCCTGGCAATAACTTGGCCTCAGGTACACACCTAAAAAGTGAATAAAAGTAACACCCCGAGTAACTGCCCACACAGACGGTGGGGGAGGTGGGTGAGCCGAGCAGAAGTTGAGCTGGTCGAACGCTCTTTTGAGAGTGATCCCATGCTCACCAAATCGAATGCTCTAGAGATAGAGAGAGAGAGAGGCAGGAAGCCAGAGACTGTTCACGCAGCCGTCTGACAGTTCGGGACCTGTACCAGCTGCTTGTCACGGTCGTATGATTTTGCTGCTTAACCAGCATGTTATAGTCCGTCGTAAACTCTAATTAAACACAATATACCCACCATATTGGTTTGCAGTCGATCCAGATTCTTTGAAAGACTAGAGATAAGCTACCAATTGGTCAGATTTCTACAAATCTGACCATATTCTGATCGAGTAACCAGAAACTGACCATCTGGCGACTTGATAAATACTCAGAAACTGACTAACTGACCACAACCTGAACAAACATCCAGAAACTGCGCAATTGACCGCAACTTGACCGAGCCACCAGAAACTGAGCAATTGACCACAACCTGAACAAATCCAGAAAGTGACCAAATAACCAAAAACTGACCGAGCCCCAGAAACTGACCAGTTGACCACAACCAGACCGATCACACAGAAACTGACCCGCTGAACACATTCTTGCTGACAACACAGAAACTGAACAATTGAGCAACATCTGATCTGAACCAGCAGCCACAAACTGACCAACCGACCACAACTATGCGAAAAACCCAGAAACTGACCTACTGACCACAATCTGACCGAGCAACACGAAACTGACCAACTGATAACAACATGAGCCATCAGCATGAAACTGACAAACTGACCATAACCAAACCAAGCACCCGGAAACTGCTCACTAACTGAAAATACCCACAGAAACTGACCAACTGACAAGATTCTGATCAAGCACCAAATCACTGACCAAATGATCACAACCATCCTGAAACTCCAGAAACTGTTCAACTGACCATAATGTGACCGAGCGCCCGGAAAATGACCCACTGATCATTAACTGAAAAAGAGCACGGAGACTGACCAATTGACCAGAATTTAACCAAGCATAATGTAACTGAACAACTGATCAGTACTTGACCGAGCTTAAAGAACTGGCCAACTGACCACAACCTGACCGAACACCAAGAACCTCAAAAAATCATCACTATCTGAACGTGTACACAGAAACTGACCAATGGACGGGAACTTTACTGAAAAGAAGAAAGTGATCAACGGACCACAATCCGACCGAAAGAACAGAAACTAACCAACTGAAATCTATCTGACCAAGCACCCAAAAACTGAACAACTGACGACTACCTGGCGGACCCCCAGAAACTGAACAGTGGACAACATCCTGACTGAGCATCTGGAAACTGACCAAATGAGCACTGACTGAAAAAAGCTCAATGAAACTGTCCAACTGACCAGAATCTAACTCAGCAGCAACTAACTGACAAATTCATCACAAACTATCCGAGCACCTAGAGGCTGGTCAACTGACCACAGACTGACCGAGTCCCCGTAAACTTACCAACTGACCACAGCCTGACTGAGCACTCAGAAACTGACCAACTGATCACTATTTGACAGTTCCACCAGAAATAGACCTGTAGACCCCAAACTGAATGAACACCCAGAAACGGACCAACTGATTACAACCAAAGAGATCTCCTGGAAAATGATCAATTGACCAGAATCTAACTAAGCACCAATTTACTGACAAATTGCCTATAATTTGGCGGAGTTCCCAGAAACTGATCAACTGACCACTAACTGAAAAAGAACAAAGAAACCGACCAACTGACCAAAATCTAACCAAGCACCAAGTAACTGACCAATTGACCACAAACTGGTCGAGCACTTAGAATCAGACCAACATTCCACACCTGACCGAGCACACAGAAACTGACCA
This sequence comes from Squalus acanthias, assembly GCA_030390025.1. Lineage (NCBI taxonomy): Eukaryota > Metazoa > Chordata > Chondrichthyes > Squaliformes > Squalidae > Squalus > Squalus acanthias. The sequence continues at coordinate 21,870 of JASTWF010000512.1, forward strand.
ACTGACCACAACAGAACCGAACACCAATAAACAGAGCAACTAACAACGAGACCGACCACCTTGGAAGCTGTCCAGCTGACCACAAACTGAACAGACCCACATGAACTGAACAATTGATCGCTATCTGGCAGAGCTCACGGAAACTGACCACTGACCACAATCTGATCGAGCAACCAGAAACTGACCATTTGGCCACCACTTGAACGAATAGTCAGAAACGGAACAACTGTCCACAACCTGACCAAACAACCGGAAACCGTCCGACTGAACACAACCTGAACGAGCACTCGGAAACCGTCTCTTGGCTAGTTCCTGGGGCTCGCGGCCTGGGAATAGTACGTAATATTTGGCCATTTTATGAGTTCATAATCCAAAGCAGAGACAACTATGTTAAACTTTTGTGACTTACATTTTAAGTTAAAGAGGCTTGAGCGGATTTTATTTTGACTGAAGTTTCTTGTGTAGCTGTGAAAAGGAACTAACAGTTTGCTTTACAAAAAAACAATGAGATACATCTCTGAAGAATTACAAGTTACAATCGCAGGATGGTGTCTGGTAGTAAATCTATTTGAACTATGTCTGTCTGTCTTTCTCTGTCTATCTCTGTCTCTCTCTCTCTCTGTCTGTTCTATCACTGACTGTGTCTGTCTGTATGTAGCTCTGTCTCTGTCTATCTGTCTGAATATGACTGCTTGTCTCTTTCTCTGTCTCTCTCTTTGCCTCTGCCTCTGTCTGTCTCTGTTTCTCTGCCTATCTTTGCCGGTCTGTCAGACTGAGTCTTGTCTGTCTGTCTCTGTCTTTGTGACTCGTTGTCTGTACCTGTCGATCTGTCAGTCTCTTTGTCTGTATCCGTTGGCCTGTCTCTGTCTGGCTGTCTGTGTCTCTGTCTGTTTGTCTGTTTCTATGTATGTATCTGGCTGTCTACCTCTGTCTGTCTGGCTCTGCCTGTCTGTCTGTCTCTCTGTCTGTAGTTGTGTGTGTGTCACTCTCTCCTTGTCTCATTTTGTTTCGGGGGCTCTGTCTGACACTGTTAGTCTGATACAATCCGTGTGTGCTCTGTCTGTCTCCTCGGCCAGTCTGTGTCTGTATCTGTCTCAGTCTATCTGTCTGTCTCTGTATATCTATTTTCATCTGTCTGTATCTGTCTCTCTGTCTCTCTCTGTCTGACTCGGTCTGTCTTTTTCTGTCGGTCGGTCTGTCCATATCTTTCTGTCTGTCTGTCTGTCTGTCTGTCGGTCTCTCTCTGTCCATCTGTGTCTCTGGCTCTGTCGGTTTCTCTGTCTGTGTCTGTTTTTCTGTCTTTGTCTGTCTCAGTCTGTCTATGTCTGTCTTTCACTCTCTGTCTGACACTGTCTCTCTATGTCGGTCTCTCTGTCACTGTCTGGTTCTGTCTGTCCTCTCTCTCGCTGTCAGTTTCTGTCACTGACTGATTATCTGTCCGTCTGTGTACCTGTCTCTGTAAGTCTTCTCTATCTCGCTGGCTCTTTATCTCTCAACCTCTGTTTGTTTCTCTCTCTCTCCCTCTCGCTGGGTCCCTCCTTCTATTTGTCTCCGTCTGCCTCTGTCTCTGTCTCCCTTTGTCTGTTTTCTGTCTGTCTCTTTCTGACTTTGTCTCCTTCTCTGTCTGCCTCAACCTGTCTATCTGTGTGTCTGTGCCTCTGTTTCTGCCTCTGTATATGTTTGTTTGTCTCTGTGTCTGCCTGTCTGTCTTTCTCTATCAGTCTGACTCCTTCTCTCGCTCTCTCTCTCTCTCGATCTCTCTTTGTTTCTCTCTGTCTCTATCTGTCTGGCTGTATCTGTCCACCTTTGTCTCTTTCTGTCTCTCTGTTGTCTCTGTCGGTCTGAGTCTGACACTTCCTGCCTGTCTGTCGCTGCATGTCTGTCCCTGGCTGTCATTCCATGTCTGTTTGCCTGTCTCTGTTTGTCAGTCACTGGTCGTCTGTTCCTCTGTCTCTGTCTGTCTCTTTATATATGTCTGTCTCTGTCTCTGTCTCTCTATCACCATCTATCTCTCTTTGTCTGTCTCTGACTCTGTCTCTGTCTCATTGTCTCTCTCTTTCTGGCTCTGTCTGTCTTTGTTTATTTCTCTGTGTTTCTCTGTTGCTGTCTGACTGTCTAAGACCCTGTCTGAATGTATCTCTGTCTGCCGGCCTGTATCTTTCTGTCTGTCTTTTCATCTGTGTCTCTGTCATTACTCTTTGTTTGTCTCTGTCTGTCTCAATTCCCTGTCTGTCTCTGTCTGGAAATCAGTGTCTCTGTCTGCCTCTCCGTCTGTCTGCCATGTCTCTATCTTTACCAGTCGCTCTGTCTCTGTATATCTCAGTCTGTCGCTTTCTCTGTATGCATCTGTCTCTTCCTCTTTCTCACTCTCTCTGTCTGTGTGATTGTGTTTGTCAGTCTCTGTCTCTCTATCACTGTCCATCTGTGACTCAGTCTGCCTCTCTGCCTCTTTCAGTTTCTCGGTTTATTTGTCTCTCTCTGTCGGTCTGTCTCAGCATGCCTCTCTCTCAGTCTGCCTCAGTCTCAGTCAGTTTCAGCCTGCCACTGTCTCAGTGTGTCTCTGTCTTTTTAAGTCTGCTCGTCGCTGTCTTTCTCTGCCTCTCTAACTGTCTGTCTCTCTTTCGGTCTCTGTCATGCTCTGACTGTTCGTCTCTCTCTGTCTTTCTCTGTCTGCCAGGCATCTTTTTCTGTCTGTGCCTCTGCCTCTGCCTTTGTATATCTCTGCCTTTCGCTGTCTCTGCTTGTCTCTGTCCGTCCCTATCTGTCTGGTTTTGTTTGTCTGTCTCTGTCCGTCTGTGTCCGTCTGTCTCTATCTGTCTCTCTCCGTCTGTCTATCTCTTTGTCTCTCTCTGTCTGGCTCTGTCTCTCTTTATCTGAATCTCTCTGTCTTTCTGTGTCGCTTTCCGTTTGCCGCTGTCTATTTCTACGTGGCTGTCTCTACCTGTCTCTGTTTTTGGCACTGTCCATCTCTCTGTCTCTATCCGTTTGTCTCTGCCACTGCCTCTCATTCTCTCTCTCTCTCTCTCTCTGTCTCTCTCTCTCTCTCTCTCTCTCTCTCTGCCTCTCTTCCTCTGTCAATCTGTCTCTCTGCCTTTCTCTGTATGTCTGTTGCAGTTTGTCTGCGCATGTCTGCATGTTCCATCATCGTCTCCTTCAGTCTGCGTCGCTGCTTCTGTAGCTCTCTCTGTCTCTGTCTTTGTGTCTGTCTGTCACTATCTCTATCTATTTTTCTCTGTCTCTGTCTCTGTCTGCCAGTCTGTCTCTGCCTGCCTCTCTCTGGCTCTCTGTCTGTATCTCTGTCTGTCTCTTTCTGCGTGGCTGTCACTTTCTGTCTGTCTGGCACAGTCTGTCTGTTTCTGTCTGTATATCTCTGTCTGTCTGTTTCTATATCTGCCGCTCTCACTCTGTCTCTCTCTGTTTCGATATTTCTCTGTCTGCCGCTGTCTCGGTCTGTCTATGTCTGTCTGCCTCTGTCTGTCTGTCTGCATTTTTTTTGGTCCTCGCCTGTCTCTGTCTGCCTATCACTGTCTATCAAGGTCTCTGTCTTTGTCTGTCTCTATGTCTGTTTTAATGTCTCTGGCTGTCTATGATGTCTGTCTGAGTCTGTCTCTGTCTCAGTCTGTCTCTGCTGCAGTCGGTCTCAGTCTGTCTCCAGCTCTCTAACTCCGCCTGTCTGTACCTCTGTCTCTCTCTCTCTTCCTGTCTCTGTTTCTGTCCCTGTGTTGTCTCGCTGTCTCTATCTGTCTATCTCTGTTTCTCTTTGTCTTGCCTGTCTGTGTCTCAGTCTGACTCAGTCTCTCTCTATCTGGCTCTGTCTGTCTTTGTCTCTATCTGTCTCTGTCTGTCGCTGTATGCCTCTTTCTGTCTGTCTGTGTCTGTGTCTCCGTCTGTTTGTCTCTCTGTCTGTCTCAGACTGTTTGTCTCCTTCTGTCTTCCGTCTGTCTGTATCTATCTGCCTCTGTCTCTCTCTCTCTGTCTTTCTCTGTTTGTCTGTATCCATGTCTGTCTGTGTCTCAATCTGTCTCTGTCTATCTCTGTCTGTCTCTGTCTATCTGTCTGAGTCGGTCTCTGTCTCAGTCTGTCTCCATCGCAGTCTGTCTCAGTCTGTCTCCGTCTGTCTATCTCTGCCTGTCTATCCCTCTGTTTCTGTCTCTCTGTGTCAGTCTCTGTTTGTCTGTGTCCCTGGCTGTCTGTTTCTCAATCTGTCTCTCACTCTCTCTGTCTCTTTCTTTCGCTGTCTGCCTGTCTGTCGCTGTCTGTGTCTCTTTCTCCGTCTGTCTGTTTCTATGTCTGTGCCTCACACTGTCTCTCTCTCTCTCGCTCTCTCTGTCTCTGTTTCTATATCTCTGTCTCTGCCGCGGTATCTGTCTGTTTCTATCTGTCTGCCTCTGTCTGCTGTCTCGCTGTCTCTCTCTGTCTGTTTCTCTGTCTTTCTATCTGATTCTGTTTTCCGGTCTCTGTCTTTCTCTGCCTATCTCTGTCTGCCTGGGTCTATGTCTCTGCCTGTCTCTCTGTCTCTGTCTGTTTCTCTATCTCTGTTGGTCTGTCTCTGTCTGCCTGTGTCTCTGTCTGTATCTGCCTTTCTGTGTCTGTCTTACTATCGCTGACTGTCTTCCTCTGTCTGTATGTCTATGTCTATTTTTCAGTCTCTGTCTGTCTCTATTTTTCTGCCGGTCTCTGCTTGTCTCTGCCTGTCGCTGTCTGTAACTCTGCCTCTGTGGCTGTGTCTCCGTGTGTGCCTCACCCTCTGTCTCTGTATATCGCTGTCTGTCGCTGTCTCTGTCTGCCTCTCTCTCTGTCTGTCTCTTTGTCTGTCTAAATTTGTTTTTCTCTGTCTCTCTGTGCCTCTTTATCTGTCTCTACATGTCTCTGTCTCTCTCTGTTTCTGTCTCTCTCTGTCTGGCTCTGCCTATATTTGTCATGATGCGGAGATGCCGGTGTTGGACTGGGGTGGACAAAATTGAGAGGTCGCACATCACCAGGTTATAGTCCAACAGTTTTATTTGAAATCACAAGCTTTCGGAGCTATCGATTGCCCCTTCCTCAGGTGAAGTAAATTAGATACAGAATCGCCAAAGCATATATAGATAGAGAACAAAGCATGTGTACCTTACAATTGCAGACCACTAAATTAAATCATCCTGACTATCTGCCGAGGTGTGATAAAGTTAATCAAGTCAGCCAGGAAGGTACCACATCAAACACATAGCAAGATACAACTGAGACAATGAGGTGTAGTCGCAGGGGTTCTAACGTGTCAAAAGCTGCCGTCTGTATGTAAAACGAAAAGCTTTAAAATTTTTACTTTTTTACTGGGAAAATGTTTACTTTTTTACTGGGAATCACATATGTGAACAAGCCAACGACGACTCGAGTCCGGATCACGTCATGTATCGTGACATAAACCCAAGATCCCGGTTGAGACCGTCTTCATGAGTGCGGAACTTGGCTATCAGTTTCTGCTCGATGATTTTGCGTTGTCGTGTGTTTCTAAGGTTGCCTTGGAGAACGCTTACCCGCCGATCCGAGGCTGAATGTCCTTCACTGCTGAAGTGTTCCCCGACTGGGAGGTAACAATCCTGCCTGGCGATTGTTGCGCGGTGCTTGTTCATACGTTGTCTCAGTGTCTGCATGGTCTCGCCGATGTACCATGCCGCGGTGCATTCTTTCCTGCAACGTATGAGGTAGACAACGTTGGCCGAGTCACATGAGTATGTACCATGTACCTGGTGGTTAGTGTCCTCACGTGTGATGGTGGTATCTGTGTTGATGATCTGGCATGTCTTGCAGAGTTTGCCTTGGCAGGGTTGTGTGGTGTCGTGGTCGCTGTTATCCTGAAAGCTGGGTAATTTGCTGCGAACGATGGTACTTCTGAGGTTAGGCGGCTGTTTGAAGGCAAGTAGTGGAGGCGTGGGGATGGCCTTAGCGAGGTGTTTGTCGTCATCGATGACATGTTGAAGGCTGCGAAGAACATGGCGTAGTTTCTCCGCTCCGGGGAAGTACTGGACGACGTAGGGTACCCTGTTGGTTGTGTCCCGTGTTTGCCTTCTGAGGAGGTCTATGCGATTTTTCGCTGTGGCCCGTCGGAACTGTCGATCGATGAGTCGAGCGTCATATCCCGTTCTTACGAGGGCGTTTTTCAGCGTCCGTAGGTGTCCATCGCGTTCCTCCTCGTCTGAGCAGATCATGTGTATTCGCAGGGCTTGTCCATAGGGGATGGCTTCTTTAACATGGTTAGGGTGGAAGCTGGAGAAGTGGAGCATCGTGAGGTTGTCCGTGGGCTTGCGGTAGAGTGAAGTGCTGAGGTGTCCGTCTTTGATGGAGATTCGTGTGTCCAGGAATGAAACCGATTCTGAGGAGTAGTCCATGGTGAGTTTGATGGTGGGATGGAACTTGTTTATGTTATCGTGTAGTCTTTTCAGTGATCCTTCGCCATGGGTCCAAAGGAAGAAAATGTCGTCGATGTATCTGGTGTACAGCGTTGGCTGGAGGTCCTGTGCAGCGAAGAAGTCTTGCTCGAACTTGTGCATGAAGATGTTGGCGTTCTGGGTTCGAATTCGGTCCCCATGGCTGTTCCGTGTGTTTGGGTAAAAAAATGGTTGTCGAAGGTGAAGACATTGTGGTCAAGGATGAAGCGGATGAGTTGTAGGATGGCGTCTGGGAATGGCTGTTGTTGATGTTGAGTACTGAGGCTGTTGCAGAGATGCCGTCATCGTGGGGGATACTGGTGTAGAGTGCCGATACGTCCATCGTGGCAAGGAGTGTTCCTGGTTCAACTGGTCCGTGGGTGCTGAGTTTCTGTAAGAAGTCTGTAGTGTCGCGACAGAAGCTGGGGGTTCCCTGTACGATGGGTTTCAGAATGCCCTCGACGTATACAGAGAGGTTCTCACACAGGGTTCCATTGCCTGATACGATAGGACGTGCGGGTGTGTTGGCTTTGTGTATCTTTGGGAGGCAGTAGAAGTCTCCCACGCGGGGAGTACGTGGGATGAGAGCGCGTAGGATGTTTTGAAGGTCTGGATCGAAGGTCTTGATCAGTCTATTGAGTTGGCGGGTGTGTTCTTTGGTCGGATCTGCGGGTAGCTGTCTGTAGTGTTCCTGGTTGTCCAGTTGTCGGTATGCTTCTTTACAATAGTCCGTTCTGTTCTGTATGACGATGGCTCCTCCTTTGTCCGCTGGTTTGATGACAATGTTGCGGTTGGTCTTGAGAGCGTGGATGGCGTTGCGTTGTGCTCGGGTGACATTCTGGACTGTCTTGTGAGTGCGGCTGATGAATCTGGCGTTGATGCATCTCCTGACAGCTTGAGCATACATGTCAAGCTTGGGGCAGCGACCCTCCGGAGGGGTCCAGTTTGACTCTTTTTTCTTCGGTTGCTGCACTGCCAGTCCCTCTGTCTGCTGTTCTGGATCATTGATTGTCTCATTGGGTTTGTTGCTGACATCTTGGGATTTGTGGAAGTATTCCCGGAGCCTCATTCTCCTGATGAATTCCTCCGTGTCTGCCGCGAGACCGATGGGGTCCATTTTGGTGGTTGGGCAGAACTTGAGCCCTAGGGCGAGAACTTCGATTTCGTCTGGTTGAAGGGTATGGTCGGACAAGTTGACGATGGACTTCCCTGTGGTTGCAGCCATGGTACCGGGGGAGACTTGGTTGCTGCTGGTGGTGATGCCGAGTTTCTCAAGCTTCCTGTTCTTGATGCGCATGTAGGCAGCATAGTTCCGTTGCCTCGTCTGTTTGGTGGTGTCTCGTAACTGGTCTGCTGTGTCCTGAGCACAGGCTGAGAGCATGGACTCTATCTTGGTTTCGAGGTTGTGGCGTTTGCTGTAGAGCTGGTGTACGAGATGGTTGAGGAGTGTGCGAGAGGTACGACGTCGTACCTATCTGTCTATCTCTGCCTCTGTCTCTCATTTTGTCTCCCTCTCTATCTGTCTCTGTATGTCTGTCCCTGTCTGTGCATCTATCTGTCACTGCCTCTTTCTATTTGACTCTGTCTCTGTCTGCCAGCCTGTCTCTGCCTCTCTCTCACTGGCTATCTGTTCGACTCTGTTTTTATTTTGCTCTGTCCGTCTCTTTCCGCATGGCTGTTTCTGCCTATCTGGCACAGTCTGTCTCTTTCTGTCCGCCTCTGCTTTTCTGTCTGTGTCCCTGTCTCTGTCGGTTTGTCTGTCTGTCTCATTCTGCTGTCTCTTTCTGCCTTATGTCTGTCTGTTTCAGTCTATCTTTCAATATTTTTAATGTAAATTGTGAACAGCTGGGGACCCAGGACAGATCCCTGCGGTACCCCACTTGTTACTGCCTGCCATTCAGAAAATGAGCCGTTTATTCCAACTCTCTGTTTTCTATCTGACAGCCAGTTCTCTATCCACGTCAATACTTTCCCCTTTATCCCATGAGCTTCAATTTTCCATGCTAATCTTTTATGTGGGACCATGTCGAAGGCCTTTTGGAAGTCCAGGTACACCACATCTACTGGCTCTCCCCCATCTATTTTACCAGTTACTCCCTCAAAAAATTCCAATATCTTTCTCTGTTTCTCTGTCTGTCTGTCTCTGTCCATCTGTGTCTCTGTCTCTGTCTGTTTCTCTGTCTATGTCTGTCTTTCTCTATCTGTCTGTCCCTGTCTCAATCTGTCTATGCCTGTCTGTTTCTGTCTGTCTGTGTCTCTGTGTCTACCTCTGTCTGGCTCTGTTACTCTGAGTCTCTTTCTCCATCTGTGTCTCAGTCTGTCTCTGCCTATGTCAGGTTTTTTTGTCATATCTGTCTGTCTCGGTCTCTCTGCCTTTCTCTGTCTGGAAATCTGTGTCTCTGTCTGTCTTTCCGTCTGTCTGCCCGTGACTCTGTCTGTGCCTGTCGATCGTCTCTGTATACATCTGTCCGTCTCTCTTTCTCATTCTCTCTGTCCGTTTGATTGTGTGTGTCGGTCTTTGTCTCTCTATCACTGTCCATTCTTGTCTCAGTCTGCCTCTCTGCCATGTCAGCTTGTCTGTATATCTGTCTCTGCCTGTCTGTCTCTCTGACTCAATCTGCCTTTGTCTCAGTTTGCCTCAGTCTCAGTCTGTCTGTGTCTTTTATCTGTCTGTTCATCCCTGTCTGTTTCTGCCTCTCGAACTGTCTGTCTCGATTTCGCTCTCTGTCTGGCTATGACGGTCTGTCTCACTCTCTGTCTTTTTCTTTCTGCCTGGCCTCTTTGTCTGTCTGTTCGTTTCCCTCTGCCTCTATCTATCTCTGTCTACCGCTTTCTCTGTCTTTCTGATTTTGTTTGTCTGTCTTTCACTGTCCGTCTGCTTCTTGGTCTGTGTCGGTCTGTCTCTATCTGTCTATCTTCGACTGGTTATGTCTCTTTGTCGCTCTCTGTCTGGTTCTGTCTGTCTTTCCCTTTCTCTTTCTCTGCCTTTCTCTGTCGAATTTCTGTCTCACTTTGTCTATTTTTGCGTGGCTGTCTCTGCCTGTCTCTGTTTCTGGCACTGTTGGTCTGTCCATCTCTATCTGTCTGTCTCGGTCAATGCTTCTCATTCTCTCTCTCTCTCGCTCGCTCTCTCTCTCTCTCTCTCTCTCTCTCTCTCTCTCACTCTCTCTTTCTCGCTCTTTCTCTGTCTGTCTGTCTCTGCATGTCTGTTCATGTCTCTCTCTGCATGTTGCATGTTCCATCATTGTCTCATTTGGTCTGTGTCTCTGTCTATCTATCTGTCTCTGTCTGTGTCTCTATCGGGCATTGTCTCTGTCTAATTGTCTCTGGCTCTGTCTGACAGTCTGCCTCTGCCTGCCTGTCTCTGGTTCTCTGTCTGCCTCTCTCTGTCTGCCTCTTTGTCTATCTCTTTCTGCGTGGCTCTCTCTGAATGTCTGCCACAATCTGTCTGTTTCTGTCGGTCTTTCTCTGTCGGTTTGTCTATGCCTCTGTCTGTCTGTTTCTATGTCTGTGGTTCTCACTCTGACTCTCTCTCTCTATCTATCTCTCTGTTTCTATATAACTCTTTCTGCCACTGTCTCGGTCTGTCTCTGTCTGCCTGTCTCTGTCTTTCTGTCTGAATTTGTTTGTCGGTCTTCACCTGTCTCTGTCTGCAATCACTGTCCGTCTGGGTCTCTATCTCTTCCTGTCTTTTAGTCTCTGTCTGTTTCACTGTCTCTGTCCGTCTATATCTCTCTGTCTGAGACTCTCTCTGTCACAGTCTGTCTCTGCTGCAGTCGGTCTCAGTCTGTCTTCATCTGTCTATCTCCACCTGTCTATATCCCTCTCTCTGCCTGTCTCTGTTTCTGTGCCTGGCTCTGTCTCGCTGACTCTGTCCGTTTGTCTCTGTCCGTCTGTGACTCTGTCTCTGTCTGTCTGATGCTATGCCTGTGCCTTGCACTCTCCCTCACTCTCTCTCTTTGTTTCTATATATCTGTCTCTGTCGCTGTATCTGTCTGTTTCTATCTGTCTTCTTCTGTCTGCCGTTTTCACTGTCTCTCTCTGTCTGTCCGCCTGCCTGTCTGTTTGTGTTTGTCTGTCTCTGTCTGACTGTCTATCACTGTCCATCTGGGTCTATGTCTCTGCCTGTCTCTCTGTCTCTATCTGTTTCTATGTCTTTGTCTCTCTCTCTCTGAGTCAGTCTCTGTCACAGTCTGTCTCTCTCGCAGTCTGTCTGAGTCTGTCTCTGTCTGTCTTTCTCTGATTTTCTCTCTCTCTCTTTCTCTATGCCTGTAACTCTCTCTGTCTGCCTTTCAGTCTGTCTATACCTCTCTCTGCCTCTGTCTATCTTCGTCTTTCACTGTCACTGTCTGCTTGTGTCTGTCTCTCTGTCTATCTCTGTATATAGCTCTGTTTCTCTCTGTCTGATTTTGTCTGTCAGACTCTAATTCTCTCATTCCGCTCTCTTGAGCATCCCCGATTTTAATCGCTCCACCAAGGTGGCCGTGCTTTTAGCTTGACAGGACACTGAGCTCTGGAATTCCCTCCTTAAAACTGTCCACCTCTCTACCTCTCTTTCCTCCATAATGTCGCTCCTAAAAACCTACCTCCTTGACGAAGCTATTGGTCACCTGACCCTAACCTCTCCTTATGTGGTTTCGTGTAAAATGTTTCTTGATGACACTCCTGCGAAGCTCCTTGGGCCGTTTTACTGCATTAAATTCGCTGCATAAATACAAGTTGTTGTTAATGATGTTGTCAGGCTCTGCCTCGGTGCGTCTGTGTCTCTGACTCTGTCTCTGTCTGTTTGTCTACCTGTCTCTTTCTGTCGCTGTTAGTCGTCGTCTGTCTCTGTCTGTCTTTGTCAGTTTGTCTCTGTCTGTCTCTCTATCTCTGTCTCTGTATATCTTTGCCTGTCGCTGTCACTGTCTGCCTCTGTCTGTTTACCTTTGTCTGTCTGTCTCTGACTGTCTAACTTTATTTGTCATTCTCCAATTCACTAATACCCAGCGTCTGACCTGCTCTTGTATCCACAGTATTCATGTGCTTGGTCCAGTAAAGTTTCTAATCAATAGTGACCCCCAGGATCTTGATGGTGGGGGATTAGGCGATGGTAATGACGTTGAATGTCAAGGGGCGGTGCTTAGACTCTCCATTGTTGGAGGTGGTAATTGCCTGGCACTTGTGTGACGTGAATGTTATTTGCCACTTATCAGCCCAAGCCTGAATGAAGTCCAGGTTTTGCTGCATACGGGCACGAACAGCTTCATTAACTGAGGAGTTGCGAATGGAACGGAACACTGCAATCCTCAGCGAACATACCCATTTCTGACCTTATAATGGAGAGAAGGTCACTGATGAAGCAGCTAAAGTTGGTTGGGCCTAGGACACTGCCCTAAGATACTCCTGCAGCGAAGTTCTGGGGCTGAGTTAATTGGCCTCCAACAACCATAAACATCATCGTTTGTGCTAGGTATGACTTCTGCCAATGGAGAGTCTGTCTCTCTTTGTCTGTCAGTCTCTGTCTCTCTGTATCTCTTTGCCTGTCTCTCTCTGTCTTTGTCTCTCTCTTTATCTGTCTCTGCCACTGCCTGTCTGTCTATTTATGTCTGTCTCGCTCTGTCTCTTTCTGCGTATCTGTATCTGTCTGTCTGGCACAGGTTGTCTGTCTCTGTCTGTCTTTCCCTTTCAATCTGTTTCTCCCTCTCGCTCTCTGGCCCCCTCCCTGTGTCTCTCTATGTCTGTCTGTCTCATTATGGCTGTCCCTATCTGCCTGTCTGTCCATGTATGTCTGCTTTGTCGTTGTTTGTCTCGGTCTGCGTGTCTGCCTGTGTCTCTCTGCCTGTGCCTGTCTCTTTCTGTTTCTGTCTCTGTCTGTCGCTGTCTGCCAGTCTGTATCTGCCTGTCTGTCGGTCACTCTTTCTCTCTGCCTGCCTCTGTCTCTTTCAGTCTGTCTCTGTCTGTATTTCAGTCTGTCTGTTTCTATCTGCTTGGCTGTCTCTGTCTGATTGTATGGCACTGCCTGTCTGTATAGCAGTGGCTCTCCATCCATCTCTGTCTGTCTTTGTCTGCTTGTCCCGTTCACCCATCCCACACTTTGCTCACTGACCTACATTGTCTCCCGGTTAAGCAATGACTCGATTTTAAAATCCTCATCGTTGTTTTCAAATCAATCCATGGCCTCGCCCTTTCCTATCTCTGCGATCTTCTCCAGCCCCACAACGACCCAAAGATATCTGCGCTCCTCAAATTTTGTCCTCTTGAGCATCGCTGGTTATAATCGCTCATCCATTGGTGGCCTTGCCTTCTGTTGCCGAGGCCCTAAGCTCTGGAAATTCCTCTCTAAAGCTTTCCGCCTCTCTACCTCTCTCTCCTCCTTTAAGAAGCTCCTTAAAGCTACCTCTTCGACCAAGCGTTTGGTCACCTGTCCTAATATATCCTCTGTCGCTTGATTGAAAACGTTGTTTTATAATCGCCGCTGCAAAGCACCTTGGGATGTTTTAAAGGCATTAAAGGCACTACATAAATACATGTCGTTGATGTCTCTCTGTTTGTCTCTCCGACTCTCTCCCTCTGTCTGTCTCTCTCTGTCTGCCTTTCTGTCTGTCTCTGTCTGTCGCTCTGTGAATCTGTCTCTCTCTCCCTGCCAGTCTCTGTCTGTCGGTACCTGTCTCTGCATGAGTGTCTCTGTCTTTAATTGTATGGCTGGCTCTGTTATTCTCTCTCTCTCTCTCTCAGTCTTGCTCTGTCTATCTCTGCCTCAGTCTGTGTTGTCTCTGTCTGACTGTCTGTCTCCCCCTCTGTCTCTCTCTCTGTCCTACTGTCTTTCTGTGTCTCTGCCTGTTCGTATTTCTCTGTTTTTGTCCTTCTTTTTGCCTGTCTCTGTTCGTCGGTTTCTCCGTCTCTGTATGCCTGTCTCTGTTCGTCTGTGAATTAGTCTCGGTTTCTGTCCTTGTCGCTGTCTCTCTCTGTCTCTGTCTGTCTGTCTGTCTGACTCTTACTCTGTCCCTGTGTCGACCTTTCTCTGTCTGTCTGTGTCTATGACTCTCTCTGTGTCACTCTGCCTGTCTAGCTGTTCCTGTTGCTATAATTCTCTGTTTGTCTGCCTCTGTCTGTCTTTCTCCGTCAGTGTCTCTGTCTCCATCTGTCTCTCTATCGCTGTCTCTCTCTCTGTGTCGCTTGTCTGTCTCTCTCTCTGACTGACTGCATCTTTCTCTATCTCTCTCTGTCTCTCTGTCATTGTCTGCCTCCGTCTGGCTGTTACTGTCTGGCCAATAAGAACATTAAAAGAAACGATTTAGGAGCAGGAGTAGGCCATATGGTCCCTCGAGCCTTCTCCATCATTCAATAAGTTCATGGCTGATCTTGTACCTCATCTCCACTTTCCTGCCCGACCTCTTGATTCCCTTAGTGCCCACACATCTAGCGATCTCAGCCTTGAATATACTCAACGAATGAGCACCACAGCCCTTTGGGGTAGGGAATTACAAAGATTCACAACCGTCTGAGTAAAACGATTCCTCCTCATCTTAGTCTATAATGGCTGACCCCTTATCCTGAGACTATGGCCCCTAGTTCTAGACTCTTCAGACAAGGGAAACAATCTTTCAGCATCCACCCTATCAACCCCCCCTCAGTATTTTATATGTTTCAATGAGATCTCCTCTCATTCTTCTAAACAGAGATTATAGACCCAATCTACTCAATCTCTCATCATAGGACAACCTACTCTTATCCCAGGAATCAATCTAGTGAACCTTCATTGCACCGCCTCTAAAGCATTTCTGTCCTTCCTCAGATAAGGAGATCAAAACAGTGCACAGTTCGCCAGGTGTGGTCTCATCCAAACTTTGTATAATTGTATTAAGACTTCCTTACTCTGGTAATCCAAACCCCTTGCAGTAAAAGCCAGCATGCCATTTGCCTTCCTAATTGTCTGCTGTACCTGCACGCTAACGTTCTGTGTTTCCTGCAGGAGGACTCATAAATCTCTGTGAACACGAACATTTAGTATTTACTCACCATTTTAAAAAATATGCTGCTTTTCTATTCTTCCTAGCAAAGTGAATAACCTCACATGTCCGCACATTATAATACATCTGCCATCGTATTGCCATCTCTCTTAACCTGTCTATATCTCTCTGCAGCCTCTTTTGCGTTCTCCTCACAGCTTACTTTCCCACCTAGCTCTGTATCCCCAGCAAACATGGATATATTGCACTCGGACCCTTCATCTAAGCCATTAATATAGATTGTAAATAGCTGAGGCCGAAGCGCTGATCCTTGCGGCAACTACTAGTTACAGCCTGCCAACGGAAAAACGACCCATTTATCCCTACTCTATGTTTCCTTTCCGTTAACCAATCCTCCATCCATGCTAATATACTACCACCAAGCCCATGAGCTCTTATGTAACATAACAACCTTGCATGTGTCACCTTATCGAATGCCTTTTGGAAATCCAAATATACTACATCCACTGGTTCCATTTTATATATCCTGCTTGTTACATCCTCAAAAACTCTAATAAATGTATTAAAATGATTTGCCTTTCATAAAACCATGTTGACTCTGCCTAATAAAGCTAGGATTTTGTAAGTGCCCTGTTACTTTTTCCTTAATAATGGATTCCAGCATTTTCTCGAGGACTGATGTCAGGCTAACTGCCCTGTAGTTCCTCGTTTGCTTTCTCCCTCCTTTCGTGAATAGCGGGGCTGCATTTGCTACCTTCTAATCCCCTGGAATCGTTACTGAATCTAGGGAATTTTGGAAGATCGCAACCAATGTGTGCTGCATCCTCTTTTCGAACTCTAGGATGTAGACTGGCAGGACCAGGGGATTTGTCGGCTTTTAGTCCCATTAGTTTCTCAAGTAATTTTTCTCTACTGATATTAATTACTTTAAGTTCCTCACTCGCATTAGCCCCTTGGTACCGTCTATCTGTCCCTGGCTCTGTCTGCCTGCTCTGTCTCCGTCTGCCTGTCTGTCTCTCTTTGTCCTTTTGCCTGAGTCTGCCTCTCACTGGCTTTGTCTGTCTGTGTCTGTATGTCTGTCTGTGTCTGTATGCCTCTATGTGTCTGTATGTCTGCCTGTGCCTCTGTCTGCCTCTGCCTGTCTGACTCTCTCGGTCTGCCTGTCTGTCTGTCTCAGCCTGACAGTCTCTGCCGGTTTTTCTGTGTCTGTCTGTGTCTCTGTATGTCTGTCTTATCTGTCTGACTGTCTCTGTTGTCCTGTCTGCCTCTATGTGTCTGTCTGTCTGTCCGTCTCTGTCTGTGTCTCTCTCTGTCTATCTGTCGCTCTGTGTCGGTCTCGCTCTCTGGCTTTCTTTCTCTCTGTATTTTTTCCTCCCCGACTCTCTCTTTCTCTCTCTCTCTCCCTCTCAGATTCTATCTTTCTCTGTCAAATCTCTCTCTGTCTTTCTCTCTTTCTATCTGCCTGTCTCTTTCCTCTGACTCTGTCTGTATGTCTCTGCCTTTATCTGTTTCTGTTTGTCTTTTTATGTTTTCCTCGCCCTGATTTTCTCTCATTGTGCCTGTCTCTGCCTGTCTCTGTCTGTCTTTCTCCCTCTCTTTCTCCCTGTCTCTCTCTCTCTCTCTCTCTGTCTCTCTCTCTCTCTGTCTGTCTTTCTCCCTCTCTACTCCCTGTCTCTCTCTCTCTCTCTCTCTCTCTCTCTCTCTCTCTCTCTCTCTCTCTCTCTCTCTCTCTCTCTCTGTCACAGTCTGTTTCTGTCGCTGTCTGCATCTCTCTGTCACTCTGTCTGTCTGTATCTCTTATTTCCGTCTGTCTCTGGCTGCCTGTCTCTGTCTGTCGCTATTTGACTCTGTCTCTTTCTGTCTGTCTATGTCTCTGTCTGTCTCTCTTTCACTCTGTCTCTCCGCCTGTCTCGCTAACTGTATCTGTGTGTGCCTCTGTTGTCTGTCCCTGTCTTTCTCTCTCTTCCTTTGCCTGTCTTTTTCTCTTTGAATCTCTGTATCTCTCACATTCTCTGCCTTTGCCTGCCTCTATCTGTCTCGCTGTCTCTGTCTATCTGTTTTTGTCCTTTGTCTCTCTCCCTCTTCCTCTGTGCCTGTCTCTGCCGTACTGCCTCTCTCGCTCTCTCTATCTGGCCGTCTGTCTCTGTCTTTCTCTATGTCTGCCTGTCTATCTGTCTCTCTCACTCTGTCTGTCTGTGTCTCGGTCTGTCTATCTCTGCCTCTCTGCCTGCCTCTTTTTTTGTCTTTTATCCCTGTCCGTCTGTATGTCTGTGTTTGTGTTTCTCTGTCTGTCAGTCAGTTTCTGTCTGTCTCTCTCCCTCTCTCTGTCTCTCTGACTGTTTTGCTGCTTCTGTCTGTGCCTTTGTCTCTGTCAGTCTGTTTCTGTCTGTTTCCCTTTCTATCTGTTTGTGTGTCTCTCTCTGTCTCCGCCTGTCTCTCTCTCTGTTTCGATCTGTCACTCTGTCGTTTTCTGTCTATGTCTGTGTCTCTGTCTGTCTTTCTTTGCCTGACTGCTTCTGTCTGCCTGTCTGTTCCTGTGTGTAACTTTTTTTCTGCCTGTCTCTCTGGCTCTCTGTCTGTTTGTCAGTGTCTGTTTGTCTGCCTCTCTCCTTGTCTCTGTATCTCTCTGTCAATCTGCCTGTATGTCACTGGCTGGCTGTCAATGCATTTCTCACTAATTTCATCTGTCTCTATCTGGCCGTCTGTCTCCGTCTCTGTCCCTGTCCCTGTCTCCGTTTGTCTCTCTGTTGCTGTCTGTCCTTATTTCACTGTCTGTGGCTCTGCTTAACTGCATCTTTCTCTACGTGTCTCTGTCTGTCTGTAGTTATCTGCCTCCATCTGACTCTGTCTGATTCTTACGGTCTAACTCCATCTTTCTGTCCCTGTCTCCGTTAGCCTGCTCTGTCTCTGTCTGACTGCCTGTCTCTCTTTTTCCGCTTTCTCTGTCTGTCTGTCTCTGTCTGTTTGTGTCTGTATGTTTGCCTGTGTCTGTATGTCTGTCTGGGTCTCTCTCTGCCTCTGTCTGTCTGACTGTCTCTGTCTGGCTGTGTCTCTCTCAGTATTACTGTGTCTGTCTGTCCTTCTGTCAGTGCCTCTGTCTGTCTATGTCTCTTTATGCTTCTCCCTGTCTCACTGTCTCTGTCAGCCTCTCTGCCTGTGTCTGTCTGTCTGTCCCTGTCTGTGTGCGTCACCCTCTATGTCTCATCTTTCCTCCCTCTCTCTCTCTCTCTCTTTCTTTCTCTCTCTATCTAGCTGTCTTTCACGCTGTGTGCCTCTATCAGTCTCTCTCAAAGTATCTCTCTGTATCTGCCTCTGCCTGTCTGACTGCCTCTATCTGCCTGCCTTTATGTCTCAGTCTGACTGTGTCTGTCTGTGTCTATCTGTCTGTCTGCCTGCCTCTGTCTGTCCCTCTCCCTCTCTGTCTCTCCGCCTGTCTCTCTCTCTCTCTCTCTTTGTCTCTAGCTCTCTCTCCCTCTGTCTGTCTCCCTCTCCCTCTCCCTCACTGTTTTTCTCTATCTCTCTCTTTCTTTCTGCCTTGTCACTGTATGTCTCTGTCGCTGCCTATCTGCCTGTCTCTCTCTGTGTCTCTGCCTGTTTGTCTGTCTGTCTTAGCTGCCCTTTTCTGTCTGTCCCTGTCTGAATCTGCCTGTTTCGCTTTGTCTCTATTTCTGCCAGTCTCTGTCTCTCCATCTGTCTCTCTGTGAGCCTCTGTCTGTCTCTCCGCCTCTCTCTCTCTCTCTCTGTGTCTTTCTCTCCCGCTGTTGTATTCGTTTGAGTTGCTGTATTAGTTTGAGTTCCTGCAATAATTTGCGGGACTATATTAGGTTTTCGTTCCGTATTAGTTTGCGGGGCTGGATTATTCGTCCGTTCTTTATTAGTTTAAATGACTGTATTAGTTTGAGGAGCTGTCTCAGCTGGAGGGGTTTGTTAGGTTGAGGGGCTGTATTAGTTTAAGAGGGTCTCTTAGTCTGAGGGGCTGTAATTGTTTAAGGGGGCTGTATTAGTTTGAGGAGATGTGTTAGTTTGAGGTTCTGTATTAGTTTGTGGGTCTGTATTATTTTGAGGGGCTTTGTTAGTTTGAGGGGCAATAGCAGTTTGAGGGCTGTATTAGTGTGAGGGCCTGTATTAGTTTGAGGGACTGTATTAGTTTGAGGGCTGTATTAGTTTGAGGGCCTGTATTAGTTTGAGTGCCTGTATTAGTTTGAGGGACTGTATTAGTTTGAGGGACTGTATTAGTTTGAGGGGTTGTGTTAGATCGAGGTGGTGTATGAGATTGAAGGGCTGTATTGGATTGAGAGCCTGTATCATTTTGAGGGGCTGTATTATTTTGAGAGGCTGTGTTAGTTTGAGGGGCTGTATTATTTTGAGTTTAAGTATTAGATTGAGGGCCTGTATTAGTTTGAGGGGCTGTATTAGTTTGAGGTGCTGTATTATTTTGAGGGACTGTATTATTTTGAAGGGCTTTGTTAGTTTGAGGAGGATGTATGAGTTTGAGGGGCTGTGTTAATTTGAGGGCTGTATTAGTTTGAGGAGCTCAATCAGTTTGAGGGCTGGATTAGATTGAGTGGCCATATTAGTTTGAGAGGCTTTGTTAGTTTGAGGGGCTGTATTAGTTTGAAGCGCTGTGTTAGTTTGAAGGGCGATAAGTTTGAGTGGCCATAATAGTTTGAGAGGCTGTGTTAGTTTGAGGGGCTGTATTAGTTTGAAGCGCTGTGTTAGTTTGAAGGGCTGTATTAGTTTGAATGGCAATATTAGTTTGAGGGGCTGTATCAATTTTAGTGACTGTATTAGTCTGAGGAGCTTTATTCGTTTGAAAGGCTGTGCTAGTTTGAGGGGCTGTATTAGTTTGAGCTTCAGTATTAGATTGACGGCCTGTATTAGTTTGAGAGACTGTAATAGTTTGTTTTTCCGTATTAGTTTGATGGGCTGTATTGTTTTGAGGGGCTGTATTAGTTTAAGGGGCTGTGTTAGTTTGAGGGGCTGTGTTAGTTTGAGGGGCAGTATTAGTTTGAGGGACTGATTTATTTTGACTGGATGTGTTACTTTGAGGGGCTGTGTGAGTTTGTGGGGCTGTATTAATTTGAGGTTCGGTATTAGATTGAGGGCCTGTATTAATTTCAGGGGCTTATTAGTTCGAGGTGGTGTATGAGTTTGAAGCGCTGTATTAGATTGAGATGCTGTATCAATTTGAGGGGCAATATTAGATTAAAAGTCTGTGTTAGTTTGAAGGACAATATTAGTTTGAGGGGCTGTATTAGTTTGAAGGGCAATAGTAGTTTGAGGTGCTGTGTTAGATTGAGGAGCTGTATTAGTTCGTGGGGCTGTATCATTTGAGAGCTGTAATAGTTTCAGGGGCTAAATTCGTTTGAGAGGCTGTGTTATTTTGAGGGGCTGTATTAATTTAAGGGGCTCTATTACTTTGTGGGGCTGTATTCGCTTGAGGGGCTGTATTACTTTGTGCTGTTGTATTAGTTTGTGTGGCTGTGTTCGTTTGAGGGGCTGTATTACTTTTAAAGGCTGTATTATGTTTGAGGGGCTGAATTACTTTGTAGGGCTGTATTCGCTTGAGGGGCTGTGTTAGTTTGAGGGACTGTAGGTATTTGAAGGGAACTGTTAGTTTGAGGGGCTGTATTAGTTTGAGGATCTGTATTAGTTTGATGATCTATATTAATTTTAGAGTCTGTATTAGTTTGAGGGGCAATGTTAGTTAGAGGGGCTTTATTAGTTTGAGCATCTGTTTTAGTTTGATGGGTTGTATTAGTCTGAGGGGCTCTATTAGTTTTAGGGGCTGTATTAGTTTGAGGGAATGTGTTAGTTTGTGGGGCTGTATTAGTTTGAGAGGCTTTGTTAGTTTGAGGGGCTGTGTTAATTTGAGTTGCTGTGTTATTTTGAGGTGCAGTATTAGATTGAGGTTATAAGAACATAAGAACATAAGAACATAAGAAATAGGAGCAGGAGTAGGCCAATTGGCCCCTCGAGCCTGCTCCGCCATTCAATAAGATCATGGCTGATCTGATCCTAACCGCCAATCTACTATCACAGAACCATTTCCTGACCCTAACAGAATTGGACACACGAAATAGGAGCAGGATCAGGCTACACGGCCCCTGGGCCCGCTACGCTACCCATAGGGCCATGACCGATCCGAACCTAGACTCATGTCCAAATTCCTGCCTGCTCCACGTAACCCTTAATTCCCTTTACTTCTAGGAAACTGTCTATTTCTGTTTGAAATTTATGTAATGATGTAGCTTCTACAGCTTTATTGGGGCAGCATATTCCATGGGCCTACTACCCTCTGAGTGAAGTAGTTCCTTCTCATCTCAGTTTTGAAAGAGCAGCCCCTTATTCTAAGACTATGCCCCCTAGTTCTAGTTTCACCCATCATTGGGAACATCCTCCCCGCATCCACCCGATCCAACCCCTTCACAATCTTATATGTTTCAATAAGATCGCCTCTCATTCTTCTGAACTCCAATGAGTAGCGTCCCAATCTACCCAACCTCTCCTCATATGTCCATCCCCTCATCCCCGGGATTAACCGAGTGAATCTTCTTCATACTGACTCGAGAGCAACACGGTGGCATAGTGGTTAGCACTGGTGCCTCACAGCGCCAGGGACCCGGGTTCGAATCTGACTTCGGGTGACTGTCTGTGTGGAGTTTGCACATTCTCCCCGTGTCTGCGTGGGTTTCCTCCGGGTGCTCCGGTTTCCTCCCACAGTCCAAAAATGTGCGGGTTAGGTTGATTTGGCTATGATAAATTGACCCTTAGTGTTAGGGGGGGGATTAAATATGTGGGGTTATGGGGATAGGATAGGATATGTTAGGGGGAATTAAATACGTGGGGTTACAGGGGTAGGGTGGGATATGTGTACTGTGGGGATTAAAGCAGGGACAGGGGACTGGACTTGGATGATCAGCCATGATCGTATTGAATGGTGGAGCAGGCTCGACGGTGTGAATGGCCTACTCCTGCTCCTAGATTCTATGTTTCTATGTAATTTCTTAAGTATGGACACCAAAACTGTATGCAGTATTGCAGGTGCGGTTTCACCAATACCTTGTACAACTGAAGCAATACCTCCCTATTTTTATATTCTATCCCCCGAGCAATGAACGCCAACATTCCATTGGCCTTCTTAATCACTTGGTGCACCTGCATACTAACCTTTTGAGTTTCGTGCACCAGGACCCCCAGATCCCTTTGTACTTCAGTACTTTCCAGTTTCTTGCCATTAAGATAATAACTTGCTCTACTATTTTTTCTGCCAAAGTGCATAACCTCACACTTTCCAGTATTGTATTCCATCTGCCAAATCTCTGCCCACCTACTTAGCCTGTCTATGTCCCCTTGCAGATTTCTTATGTCCTCCTCACTCACTACTTTCCCTCCCATCTTAGTATCATCTGCAAACTTTGATATGTTACACTCGGTCCCCTCCTCCAAATCGTTAATATAGATTGTAAAGAGTTGGGGACCCAGCACTGACCCCTGCGGAACACCACTAGTTACTGATTGCCAGTCTGAGAATGAACCATTAATCCCAACTCTCTGCCTTCTGTTAGATAGCCAATCCTCTATCCATGCCAGAATATTACCCCCAATCTCATGATTTTTTATCTTAAGCATATTCATTGGAATCTATCCACTCGTGACAATCTTTCTTTGTTTGACTAAGTCAGGTCCCTGTTCGGGCGCCACTTATTCTGTCGGGATACAGATGTTCCATTGATTCGTGAAACTGGACAGTAGCCAGCCAGAGAAAATCACTCTACTCTGTATATTAATTAATCAAAATTACCTTTAGTGATTTAAACATTGCACACAGCATTAAAACAGTTTACACAAGCATCAAGACTGCAGCAAGCAATGCATACGACCTTTAAACCAAGTATCTCAGCATCAAGGCAGAATAGTGGTCTGCTTTCTCTCAGCACTTCATTTTTCTTCTTTTTGTTCCTAGACGTTGTAAGAATAAAAATATATAGAAACATAGAAACATAGAAGATAGGCGCAGGAGTAGGCCATTCGGCCCGTCGAGCCTGCTCCGCCATTTAATGAGATCATGGCTGATCAAGCAAATTCAGTACCCTGTCCATGCTTTCTCCCCATATCCCTTGATCCCTTTAGCCTTAAGAAATATATCTAACTCCTTCTTGAATATATTTAATCAGTTGGCCTCAACTGCCTTCTGTGGTAGAGAATTCCACAGGTCCACCAATCTCTGGGTGAAGAAATTCCTCCTCATCTCAGTCCTAAATGGCTTAACCCTTATACTTAGACTGTGACCCCTGGTTCTGGACTCCCCGACATCGGGAACATCCTTCCTGCATCTAGTCTGCCTGCTCCTGTTAGAATTTTATAAGTTTCAATGAGATCACCTTTCATTCTTCTGAACTCGAGCGAATACAAGCCCAATCGACCCAATCTCTCTTCATACGTCATTCCTGCCATCCCAGGTATCAGTCTGGTGAATCTCCGTTGCACTCCTCCATGGCAAGAACATCCTTCCTCAGATAAGGCGACCAAAACTGCACATTTGTCAGCCATGTATTTGTTCCCCATTATAAATTCCCCTGATTCTGACAGCAAGGGGCCTACGCTTGACTTTACCAATCGTTTTCTCTTCACATTTCTATAGAAGTTTTACATTCAGTTTTTATGTTCCCTGAAGCTTACTCTCATACTCCATTTTCCCCCTCTTAATGAATCCCTTTGTCCTCCTTTGCTGAATCCTAAACTGCTCCCAATCCTCATGTTTGCTGCTTTTTCTGGCCAATTTATATGTCCTCTCCTTGGATCTTATGCTATCCCTAATTTCCTCTGTTAGCCACGGTTGAGTCGCCTGTTTTGTTTTATTTTTATGCCAAACAGGGATGGACAAATTTTGCAGTTCATCCATGCGATCTTTAAATGTTTGCCATTGCCTATCCACCGTTAACCCTTTAAGTAACGTTCCACAATCCATCCTAGCCAATTCGTGCCTCATACCATCGTAGTTTCCTTTATTTAAATTCATGACCCTCGTCTCTGAGTCAACTACTTCACTCTCCATCTTAATGAAGAATTCTATCATATTATGATCGCTCCTCCCCAAGGGTCCTCGCACAACAAGATTGCTAATTAATCCTTTCTCATTACATAATACCCAGTCTAAGATGGCCTGATCTCGAGTTGGTTCTTCGACATATTTGTCCAGGAAACCATCCCCTATACACTCTAGGAATTCCTCCTCCACAGTATTGTTACTAATTTGGTTAGCCCCATCTATATGTAGATTAAAGTCACCCATGATAACTGCTGTGCCCTTATTGCACGCGTCTCAAATTTCCCGTTTAATGCCATCCCCCAACTCAGCATATGTTTTGTATGTGCTATGGACTCAAGACTACTAATATAAGATATATGTAATAAAGATGATTTTGATCTCCCTGCTCAAGGCAACGGCGTGAAACTGAACAATTGAAACCTGCATAACAGGATAACCCCCCACAGAGACAGCATCGAAAACCCATCGAAACTCACCATCGAAACTCAAGATCCATTAAAATGTGCTAAGAAACACTTAACTTAATCAAGAAATGGCACCAGCCACTGCAGACAGACACATGTTCAAAGGAAAGCCAATCAAGAACTGCCATAAAACTGAGACCCAATCCTTGGGTCTTAGCAATTTAGACTGGAGACAGTGGACTTTAAAAGATCTAAAATAGGTAACCCAAAGTCTCTCACTCTCTCTCTGGAGGACCACGCGGAAAAGCATGAAGACCTCCCTCTACAGACCAGACCAAGAAGCAAGGAAAAAGGCCGCATGCATTGCTTGACTCAGGGAAGTACAAGTCTGTTTAAATCGAACCCATTGCCTTACCCGTTGTAATCGAGTAGAGTCCATAGGATACCAGTAGGCTATTGCTTTGATGTGCATGAGTGTGTGTGTTTAATAAACTTATTCCAAGTTGTTTCAAATGAATTGGTCTTGCTGTCAATGTAATGCCAGTTGAAATAAAAAGCTTATAAAACTGTTGGCTCGTCCAGGATCTGGCGAGACAGCTTTAGATCATTCTTTTAAACAATTGGAAATTTCGGGAGTTGTGATTCTAACCTGTGGTGGGAAGGTAAAAAGTAAATTCAAAAGACGCAGAATGAAGGGATCGGGGAACACAAAAAGACAGCAAAATACGTAGATGTAGCCTTCCAAGAGAACATATACGAAAAGGTGTCCATAAGGGACTTACAAGAGTTACGGGCACGATGCATCTGTAAGGGCCAACATGCGTCCAGGAGAGGGTATATGAAGGAAAGCTGAGGCCCAAATAGGCAAACGGTCTCTTGGCATTCTGGGCATATTACTGTGCTCGGAGAGATGAGGAATTAATGAGGCAGGATGCAAAAGAGATTCGAGATTTAAAGGGAGAAATACAAGATTTAAAAGAACTAAAAGTCAAAGAGATTCAACTAAAAGAAAAAGAGATTCAAAGTATGAAAGAACAGAAAGAAGAAGGCATCCAGCTTGTTAGACAGTTAAAGGTGGGAGAAATCCAGCATTTGAGACAAGAAATCAATCGATTTAGACACAGTATCAGGCAATTATAAAGAGAAGCCAAGCAGGCAGCTTCGTTGCACCAGCAACAAAGACTCTCACATTTAAATGCAGGAGCAGCCGGTGCTGCAACAAATGAAACGAGATTGGCACTCAAGAAATATAAATTGGAAAACCTGGGGCTCGGGCAGAAAGCAGAAGACAAGGGGGGCACAGTGTTACAGTGTGGGGTGTGGGGTATATCCGAGTGTTACAGTGAGGGGTGTGGGGTATATCAGAGTGTTACAGTGAGGGGTGTGGGGTATATCAGAGTGTTACAGTGAGGGGTGTGGGGTACATCAGAGTGTTACAGTGTGGGGTGTGGGGTATATCAGAGTGTTACAGTGAGGGGTGTGGGGTATATCAGAGTGTTACAGTGAGGGGTGTGGGGTATATCTGACTGTTACAATGAGGGGTGTGGGGTATATCAGAGTGTTACAGTGAGAGGTGTGGTGTATATCAGAGTGTTACAGTGAGGGGTGTGGGGTATATCTGACTGTTACAATGAGGGGTGTGGGGTATATCAGAGTGTTACAGTGAGGGGTGGAGGGTATATCAGTGTGTTACAGTGAGGAGTGGGGGGTATATCAGTGTGTTACAGTGAGGGGTGTGGAGTATATCAGAGTGTTACAGTGACGGGTGTGGGGTATATCAGTGTGTTACAGTGAGGGGTGTGGGGTATATCAGTGTGTTACAGTGAGGGGTGGGGGGTATATCAGTGTGTTACAGTGAGGGGTGTGGAGTATATCAGAGTGTTACAGTGACGGGTGTGGGGTATATCAGTGTGTTACAGTGAGGGGTGTCGGGTATATCAGTGTGTTACAGTGAGGGGTATATCAGAGTGTTACAGTGAGGGGTGTGGGGTATATCAGTGTGTTACAGTGAGGGGCGGGGGGTATATCAGAGTGTTACAGTGAGGGGTGTGGGGTATATCAGTGTGTTACAGTGAGAGGTGTGGGTATTTCAGAGTGTTACAGCAAAGAGGGTGGGGTATATCAGAGTGTTAAAGTGTGGGGTGTGGGATA
Source organism: Squalus acanthias (assembly GCA_030390025.1). NCBI lineage: Eukaryota > Metazoa > Chordata > Chondrichthyes > Squaliformes > Squalidae > Squalus > Squalus acanthias. The sequence goes on from JASTWF010000512.1 coordinate 47,836, forward strand.
TACCAGAGTGTTAAAGTGAGGTCTGTTAAAGTGAGCGTTTTGGGATATGTAAAAGGATTTAAGTGAATGGTGTGGGATATATCAGAGTGTTAAAGGGAGGTGAGTGGGGTATATCGGTCTCTTACAGTGAGAGTTTTGGGTTATGTAAGAGGATTTAAGTGAATGGTGTGGGTTATATCAGAGTGTTAAAGGGAGGTGAGTGGGCTATTTCGGGCTGTTACAGTGAGAGGTTTGGAATATGTAAGAGAGGATTAAAGTAAGGGGATATCAGAGTGTTACAGTGAGGTGTGTGATGTATATCAGAGTATTACAGTGAGGAGGATGGCGTACATCAGAGTTTTACCGTGAGGGGTGTGGTGAGTGTCGGTGTGTTACAGTGAGGGGTGTGGGGTATATCGGTTTTTACAGTGAGGGGTGTGTGGGGTATATCAGAGTGTTGTAGTCAGGGGAATGCGTTTATATCAGAGTGCTACAGTGAGGGGTGTGGGGTACATCAAACTAATACAATGAGCGGTGTGGTATATATCAGAGTGTTACAGTTAGGGGTGTGATGTATAACAGAGTTTTATAGTCAGGGGTGTGGGTTTATATCAGAGTGTTACATTGAGGAGTGTTGGGTGTATCAAAGTATTCAGTGAGGGCTGTGGGGTATATCAGAGTGTAAAGGTGAGGTGAGTGGGGTATATCGGTCTGTTACAGTGAGATATGTAAGAGAGGATTAAAGTGAGGGGTATATCAGAGTGTTATAGTGAATGATGTGGGGTATATCAAAGTGCTAATATGAGGTGAGTGGGGTCTATCGGTCTGTTACAATGAGAGGGTTGGGATATGTAAGAGAGGATTAAAGTGAGGGGTATATCAGAGTATTAAACTAATGGTGCGGGGTATATCAGAGTGTTAAAGTGAGGTGAATGGAGCATTACTCTGTCTCTAACCAAGTGTACCTTCCTGTTCCAATGAAAGGTCAACGACCTGAAACGTTAACTCTGTTCCTCTCTCCACAGATGCTGCCTGAACTGCTGAGTATTTCCAGCAATTTCTGTTTTTACTTCAGATTGCCAGCATCCGCATTATTTTGCATTTGTGCGCCTGCCTGGAATTGTTTGAAGGGAAAGTATTGATGGAGCTTTAAGAACATAAGAAATAGGAGCGCAGTAGGCCATTTGGCCCTTCGAGCCTGCTCCGCCATTCATTATGATCATGGCTGATCTTCTACCTCATCTCCACTTTCCGACACGATCTCCATATCCCTTGATTCCCTCAATATTCAAAAATCTATCGATTTTTGTCTTGAATATACTCAATGACTGAGTCTCCACAGCCCTCTGGGCTAGAGAATTGCAAAGATGCACCACCCTCTGAGTGAAGAAATATCTCCTCATCTCAGTCCTAAATGGCCGACCCCTTATTCTGAGACTGTGACCCCTGGTTCTAGACTCACAGGCCAGGGGAAACATCCTCCCTGCATCTACCCTGTCAAGCCCTGTAAGCATTTTGTGTGTTTCAATGAGATCACCTCTCATTTTTTCTAAACTCTAGTGAATATAGGCCTCGTCTAATCAATCTCTCCTCATAGAACAATCCTTCCATCCCAGGAACCAGTCTGGTGAACCTTCGTTGCACTCCCTCTTTGACAAGTATATCCTTCCTTAGGTAAGGAAACCAAAACTGTACACAGTATTCCATGAGTGGACTCACCAGTGCCCTATATAATTGCAAAAAGACGTCTTTACTTTTAAACTCAAATCCTCTTATAATGACGGCCAACATACCATTTGCTTTCCTAATTGCTTGCTGTACCTGCAGGTTAACGTTCAGTGAGTCTTGTACAAGGACACCCAGGTGCCTCTGAACACCAACATTTCCCAATCTCTCACCATGTAAAAAATACTCTGCTTTTCTATTTTTTCTACCAAAGTGGATAACTTCACAATATCCGCATTATATTCCATCCACATATTACGTTCACGCAAGTTATTAGAATGTGAATCACACTGCAACCAGACAATCAACAAATATAAAGTGTTGTAGTTCTTTAATTCGCAGTATAAAAAAGAACTGAACAAAATGGGTATCCGTATTTTCAACTTCAATCACTTCCATTAATAAACGTGATCTTCTTGAACCAGCACACCATGTAACAGCTCAGAAATGCATCACTTATTCACAAGTGCAGTAAAACACATAAAAAATTTGCGTCACTGAATTATAAACAAAATGCAGGAAAAGCTATGACTTAACAGAAATAAATATTTGTCTTTCTTCCTGGACAGGAGAGCCAGTCAGACTGACTTGGAAATTACGCTTCTAATGTTTTTCTCTCAAACATTCTCAACAATATTATTCCCTGCTCTTATCACGAAAAGTGTTGAATTATTTTAGGTACTTCGCAATTAAAAGCGGGAAAAAAACTTCATTGTACTCATAATTTTTAATCTCCTATATCAAACATTCAAACCAAATCGAATTGTAAGTTATCAGTTTAATCAAAGTATTTTCTATGTCTTTCTCAATAAACAAAGAGTATTTTTTTCTAAAGTAGCTTCATGCAATTTTTATATATCATTTCATGTCTCTTGTTTCTCTTAACTCTTTCCTAAACGTTTAAGAGGAAATCTATATTTACATTTCCTGTGACTTGTTAGGACTATAAAACGACAGACAAAATAAAATGGTTTGTGTTTTTCCCTTTTTTGGTTCTCTTCCTAAATGCCTTAATGGTATATTTTTCAAAATTCATTAAAAAGTAATATGTAACTCATACAAATCCTCCTCTGCCTTCCCCCTCTTCAACACTAGGGTTGCATGTTTGTGTAAGGCTACTCACTTCACGCGATCGCTCAAAAACAAATATTGAAATATTTCAAGTTTAAAACTTTTTAAGCATTTCAGAGCCTCTTTAAAAGCATTTGGACTTCAAGACCTGTTTGAAACTTGTTTACATGAGGGGAAAATTGGCTTTTGATTCTGTTTCTTCCAAAATCGTATTCAAAACTTAGGGGGGAAATGTTTGTAACACTCATTTTTTGTGAAAAGTTCATTAAAAATCTTTATTAAATTCTTTCAAGTGTCATTGCAGCTTTGACAGAAGAAGTTGCTCCAAGTTTCTCTTTCCCCCTTCAATATTGCCGTTAAACATACAACAAAATTAAATCCAAACGGAGCTCAAATCAGAAAGTGAATGAAGTGGTTAAACTTGCTAAGAAGGCGAAGAGGTTATCTATCCCCAGCCTTGGCGATGAGTTGCGATCAGTGCTGTGTACTTGCCCTGGGAGTGTTTGATTGGGACAGTGTAGACAGAGCTTTAATCTTTATCTAACCCGTGCTGTCCTTGCCCTGGGAAATTTTGATGGGACAGTGTAGACAGAGTTTTAATCTTTATCTAACCCATGCTGTCTTTGCCCTGGGAATGTTTGATGGGACAGGCAAGACGGAGCTTGCCTTTGCATCCCGGGTGATTATTGGGCCCCTGTGCCAGCTCCAGCTCACTGCGCGGCCTGTGAATTTCAGTGCGCAGCATCTTACAGATCGCCGCGCGGCCAAGAACCTTCCAGGGAACATTGCTCAGCAGGTCCGTCAGCATCTGTGGAGAGAGAAACAAAGTCAATGTTTCAGCTCGATGACCTTTCATCAGAACTGGAAAATGTTACAGATGTAACAGATGTTAAGCATGTATAGAGGCAGGGAAAGTGGGGACTGGAGGAAAGAACGAAAGGGAAGGTCTTGCTGCACCTGCCCTGCGTGTGTTTGGTGGGATTGGGTAGCGGGAGCTTTACTCGTGCTGTACTTGCCTTGGGAGAATTTGATGGCACAGTGCAGAGGGAAATTTACCCCACACCTAACAGATACTGCACCTTCCGTGGAAATGTTTGATGAGGCAGTATAGAAGTAGCTTTAACCTGTATCGAACCCATGCTGTACCTGCTCTTGGAGTATTTGATGGGGCAGTGTAGAAGGAACTTTAATCTAGTACATTATATAGTATTTACATTACAGACACTGGCCATTCGGCCCAACAGGTCCATGCCGGTGGTTATGCTCCACACGAGCCTCCTCCCACCCTACTTCATCGCACATCCTTCTATTCCTTCCTCCCTCATGTACTTATCCAGCTTCCCCTAAAATGCATCAATGTTATTCGCCTGAACCACTCCATGTGGTCGCGAGTTCCACATTCTCACCACTCTCTGGGTAAAGATGTTTCTCCTGAATTATTTGTTGGATTTATGAGTGACTATCTTATATTGATGGCCATTAAATCATCGAACCCCTGCACTTGCCTGGGGAGTGTTTGATGGGAGAGTGCAGGGGGAGCTTTACTCTGTATCTAACCCATGGTGTTACCTGCCCTGGGAGTGTTCGATGGGACAGTGTAGAGGGAGCTTTACTCTGTATCTAACCCGTGCGGTATCTGCCCTGGGAGTGTTTAATGGGACAACGAAGAGGGACCTTTAATTTGTATCTAAATGGTGCTATATGTGCCCTGGGAGTATTTGATGGGGACAGTGAAGAGCGAGATTAAATCTGTATCTATCATGTGCTGCACCTGCCCTTGGAGTATTTAATAGGACTGTGTAGAGGGAGCTTTACTCTTTATCTAGCCCGTGCTTAACCTGCCTGTGAGTGTTACCCCACCCCCGGCTGTTACCCACCCCAACAGTTACCGCCCCACTGCCGTTTATCCCTCCCCCCGCCGTTTTATACCACCATCTCTAACTCTCCGCTGCCCGTGTACTGCCCGTTTTTACCCCCTGTATACTATACCCCTGTGACACCCCACTGTATACAATAACCCCGTGACACCCCCCTGTATACTACACCCCTGTGACACCCCCCTGTATATTATACTCCAGTGACACCCCCCTGTACCCTATACGCATGTGACACCCCCCTGTATACTATACCCCTGTGACACCCCTGTACACTATACCCCTGTGACACACCCCTGTAAACTAAACCCTTGTGACACTCCCCTGTATACTAAACCCCTGTGACACCCTCCTGTGCACTATACCCCTGTGAAACTCCCCTGTATACTATAGCTCAATGACACACCAATGTAAAATATAACCCTGTAAACTGTACCACTGTGACACCCCCCTTATATTAAAATCCAGTGATACCCCCTGTACACTATACCACTGTGACACCCTCCTGTATGCTATACCCCTGTGACACCCCCTGTATGCTATACTCCCGTGACACCCCCGTGTATACTATACCCCGTGACACACCCCTGTATAATTTACACCTGTGACACCCCCCTGTACACTATACCCCTGTAACACACCCCTGTACACTAAAACCTTGTGACACTCCCCTGTATACTAAACCCCTGTGACACCCCCCTGTACACTATACCCCTGTGACACATCCCTGTACACTAAACCCCTGTGACACCCCCCTGTACACTATACCCCTCTGACACACCCCTGTACACTATACCCCTGTGACACATCCCTGTACACTAAAACCTTGTGACACTCCCCTGTATTCTAAACCCCTGTGACACCACCCCGTGCACTATAACCCTGTGAAATTCCCCTGTATTCTATGCCCCTGTGACACCTTCCTGTGCACTATACCCCTGTGAAACTCCCCTGTATAATATAGCCCAATGACATACGCAATGTATACTATACCCCTGTGACACAGCACCTGTATTCTATACCCCTGTGACACACCCAATGTATACTATACTCCAGTGATACCCCCCTGTACACTATACCCTTGTGACAAACCCCCTGTATACTATACCCCTGTGACACCCCCCTGTATACTATTCCCCCATGACACCCCCCTGTACACTGTACCCAGTGACACTCCCCTCTATACTATACCCCTTTGACATTACCCTGTACTCTATACCCCTGTGACACTTCCCTGTATACTATAGCCCAATGACACCCCCCGTTGTATATTATACCCCTGTGGCACACCCCCTGCATAATATACCCCTGTGACACCCCACTGTATACTATACCCCGTGTCACCCCACCTGTATGTTATACCCCTGTGACACTCCCCCTGTATACTATACCCCTGTGACACCCCCCTGTTTAATTTACCCCTGTCACACCCCCCTTATACTATAACCCTGTGACAACACCCTTGTATACTTCACCCTTGTGACACCCCCCTGTATACTTTACCCGTGAAACCCCCCTGTATACTATAACCGTGTGACATCACCTAGTATACTTTACCCTTGTGACACCCCCCTTTATACTTCACCCTTGTGACACCCAACTGTATACAATACCGCGGTGACACCCCCCTCTATACTACATCCTGTGACACCCCGCTGTATACTACACTTTGTGACACTCCCCTGTGAATCTACCACCCCTGCCCCCGGTATAATCCACCTCATTAACCCACGCCCCCCGCCCCCGTATAATACCCCCTTTAATTCCCCACTGAAACTCTCCGTTTAATCTCCATAGATAATTCCCCGGCTTTGAGTTGTACCGTTTAATCCCCCTGTGAATTCCACCCACCTGTAGGATAGACCCATATAAATCCCCCCCCCCCCACTTATCTGCTCCACCCCCTTATAAACCCCCCCATCAACCCCCCTGTGTAATCTTCTCTGTCTGTATAATCCACCCATCTGCTAAACATGTATAATTCACCCCATTTCCCCATATATATATATCTCTCCCTCTGTGAAACTCCTCCCCTCCCCCTCGGTGAAACTCCACAGCCTCCCTGTATAATACCCCCATATATCTCCAGACATGTATAATCACCCCGCCCGCCGCCCTGACAATCTCCCTCCCCCCTGCTGGTGAAACTCTATTTTGCACCTAGTGTGACTCACTTATCTGGTGCGGCACCAGCTAACCACCCTCTTTAATTTGATTTAATTCATGTCCAGACAAACAGAAACTCTGTAAAATAATCCCCCCTGCACCACGCACAAAATGGCTGCCCCCCCCATACCAAGCACAAAATGGCTGCCCCCCCCCCCCGCAATAAGCACAAAATAGCGCCCCGACCCCGCACCAGGCACAAAATGGCTGCCGCCGCTCACTCAGTGGCTGTATCGTGAGTGGCTGGAACCTAATTGGAAAGAGATTGAGAAGCCTGGGGATACAGGAGGAGAGAGACTGAGATGGGGTGGATGTGGGGCGGGGGAATTACCGATCCGAGGGGCAGACATGGAGCAAGAGATGGCTGACTGGCATTCAATACCTTTTGCACACAGCATGATCCCAGCTGCAGACGCATCCCTCACCGCAGAAAAGTGTTCCCGCCCCGGACCCCCATCAGTGTACAGGGAATCAAAACCTGAGCTGGGTGTCCCTTACCCCTGAACAGAGAAGAGACACAGAAACATTGGTTGACTTAGGACTCAATTTACCCACAGGAGAGAGGCAGAAACTGTCAGGGAGCAGAGACATTGAGAGGCAAAAAAACACTGGGGTAGATTTTGACTTGGCGCTATAGAACAAACCCGGTGATTGTGAACCAGCCGAAAGGGAAAAAATCTCTCCCTATAAACCTCGGGAGAGATGTAATGCAGGATCCCAGTTCATTATCACCGGCTGCACACTGTGGCATCAAGTCAACATCTAGCCCTGTGAGAGCGACTGAAGAGCAGGAAGCAGAGATACAGAAAGAGAGAAGGACAAAGGGGCAGAACTGAGTGTGAGAGGGAGCTAGATAGAGAATAACAGAGACAGACAGGGAGTCAGAACCAGTGAGGGGAACGGAGACCAGACGGCGGAGAAACTAAGAGATCCAAACAAGAAAGAAGGGTCGAAAGAGATAGGCAGATGGACAAAAAGAGACGGAGAAAGTTGCAGAGAGAAAGAGCGAGTTAGGGAGATAGATGCAGAATTTGAGACTTGGAGATATAGAGAAAGACAGAAAGAGTGATGCAGATACAGAGAAAGAGATGGAGAGGCAGAGATATCAAGAATGATGCAGATACAGAGAAAATTAGAGAGGGAGATGAAAGGATGTAAAGATTAAAGTTGCAGAATGAGATAAAGGATGATGGAGTGAGAGACCGACGTAGAGATACAGATATAAAGAAAGATGTGCAGATACAGAGATGTGACTAGAGAAGAAGGGAGATGGATAGTGGGATATACAGCTTACATTGGGCGATCTAGAGAACTCCAGTGGAAATTCAGCACCCAATGTGCCGACAGGGATAGGTGTCTCTGACGACGGCCTGTGTGTGTCTCTGTCACTGGTCCCAGACTGTAAGGGACGGTGAGATGGAGAAAGAGGTACAGAGAGAGGGAATCATACAAGTTTATGGCACAGAAGGAGACCATTCGGCCCATCGTGTCTGTGCCGGCCGATTTATAACGCTATCCAACCTAATCCCACTTTCCCGCTCTTGGTCCGTCGCCTTATGGGTTACGGCACGTCAAGTGCATATATGTCCCCTGGTTATTGACTTCTATGCTGAGGGAAATCAGTCCTTCCCATCCACTCTATCTAGGCCCCTCATAATTGTATACACCTCTACTTAATCTCCCACAGTCTGCCCTATTGCAAAGAAAACCAACCTAGTCTATCCGATCTTTCCTCACAGCTAAAATTCTCTAGTCCCAGCAACATCCCTGTGAATATCCTCTGTACCCTCTCTAGTGCAATCACATATTTCCTGTATTGTGACCAGAACTGTACACAGTACTCTAGCTGTGGCCTAATTAGTGTTTGATACAGTTCTAGCATAACCTCCTTGCTCTTGTTTTCCATATTCCTCGGCTAATAAAGGAAAGTATCTTGTTTGCCATCTTAAGCGCCTTTTTTACAGTGGCAGGTAGAAAGAGTGAGGTGCAGAAAGATGTAGAAGTTACATTGCGCGATGGGGGGAGCAAGCGATGGAAATTAATCCCGGGGTGTTAAACAGACACATTGGGGGCAGCCTGTGCTGAGGGGCCTCAGTCACTCCCCTCTGAAGGAAGCTTTTCTCCACGGATACCACATCCTAAAACACTCTCTCTCTGCATCGTCACCTTGCAGCTTCTGGAGAGAGAGAAATAAATGAAAATTGACTAAAACAAAGCAAGCAATGAATTAAAAAAATAAACTACACAGCAAGAGCCCAGAACCCTTCACTCTCGCTCGCTCAGGTCCAGGCACAATCTCTCAACAACAGGCACATCCCAGTTATAAACTCAGAGAATGTCAAGAGTAACAAGATTGACGAGAGGGGTTGAGGACACACACATACAGGCTGAACAAGGCTTGAGGTGTGTTCGCCTCCCCTGGGGTGTGTTTTGGGACTGGGACCCGCCCTCCCCCGTACCCAACTGAGTAGTTTGTAGACTGGGCGGGAGCTGCTCCCTCGGGCCGTTGGGATGTGTCTCTCTGCCCAGTTTCTGTCCATTGACATGTTAATCCAGGGCACCTCTCTCATTCTGCCTTGTCCATTGATATGTTAATCCCTTAACAGCCCAGGGCAGCACTGCTCTGCCATACGAACATACATACGAACATACGAATTAGGAGCAGGAGTAGGCCACCCGGCCCTTCCAGCCTGTGCGGCCATTCAATAAGATCATGGCTGATCTGATTACTCCACATTCCCGCCTACCCCAGATAACTTTTCACCCCCTTGCTTACCAAGAATCTATCTACGACCGCCTTAAAATATTCAAAGACTCTGCTTAAATCGCCCGCTGAGGAAGAGAGTTCCAAAGACTCACGACCCACTGAGAGAAAAAAATTCCCCTCATCTCTCTCTAAAATGGGCGACCCGTTATTTTTAAACAGTGACCCCAAGTTCTAGATTCCCCCACAACGGCAAACATCCTTTCCACACCCACCCTTTCCAGATCCCTCAGTATCGTATATGTTTTAATCAAGTCACCTCTTATTCTTCTTAACCAGCGGATACAATCTTAGCCTGTCCAACCTTTCCTCATAAGACAATCCGCTCATTCCAGGTATTAGTCTAGTGAACCTTTTCTGAACTGCTTCCAACGCATTTACTTCCTTTCTTAAATAAGGAGACCGATACTGTACGCAGTACTCCTCATGTGGACTCACCAATGCCCTGTATAACTGAAGCATAACCTCCCGACTTTTGTATTCAATTCCCCTCGCAATAAACGATAACATTCGATTAGCTTTCCTAATTAATTTCTGTACCTGCATAGAAACCTTTTGTGAGTCATGCACTAGGACACCCGATCCCTCTACATCTCAGAGCTCTGCAATCTCTCACCATTTAAATAATATGCTTATTTTTTATTCTTCCTACCAAAATGGACAACTTCATATTTTCCCACATTATATTCTCCATTTGCCAGATCTTTGCCCAATCACTTAACTTATCTATATACCTTTGTAGCCTCCTTATGTCCTCTTCACAATTTATTTTCCTACCTATCTTTGTGTCATCAGCAAATTTAGCAACCATACCTTAGGTCACTTTATCCAAGTCATTTATATAAATTGTAAAAGTTGAGGCCCCAGCACTGATCCCTGTGGTGCACCACTCGTTACATCTTGCCAATCAGAAAATGACCCATTTATGTCTACTCTCTGTTTCCTGTTAGCTAGCAAATCTTCTATACATGCCAATATGGTACCACCTACACCATGATCTTTTATTTTCCGAAATAAACTTTGATGTGGAACCTTATCAAATGCCTTCTGGAAATCTAAGTACAGTACATCCACCGGTTCCCCTTTATCCACAGCACATGTTACTTCCTCAAAGAAATACAATAAATTGGATAAACATGATTTCCTTTGCACAAACCCTTGTTGACTCTGCCTGATTAATTTGAACTTTTCTAAATGCCCTGCTATTACGTCTTTAATAATAGTTTCTAACATCTTCCCTATGACAGATGTTAAGCTAACTGGCCTGTAGTTTCCTGCTTTCTGTCTCCCTCCCTTTTTGAATAAAGGAGTTACATTCGCTATTTTCCAATCTAATGGAACCTTCCCCGAATCTAGGGAATTTTGGAAAATTAAAACCAACGTATCAACTATCTCACTAGCCATTTCTTTTAAAATCCTAGGATGAAGTCCATCAGGACCCGGGGACTTGTCAGCCCACATTTCCAACAATCCCTCAGCACCACTTCCCTGGTGATTATAATTTTCTTGAGTTCCTCCATCCCTTCCATTTCCTGATTTACAGCTATTTCTGGGATGTTACTTGTAACCCCAATAGTGAAGACCGATGCAAAATACCTGTTCAATTTGAAATATAAATATAAAAATACCTGAAATTATAATTCGTAAAAAAATAGTCCTGGAGAAATTAATGGGACTGAAAGCCGATAAATCCCCTGGACCTGATGGCCTGCATCCTAGGGTTTTAAAAGAGGTGGCTATAGAGATAGTGGATGCATTGGTTGTCATTTTCCAAAATGTCATAGATTCTAGAATGGTTCCCACAGATTGGAAGGCAGCAAATGTAACCCCACTATTTAAGAAAGGAGGGAGAGAGAGAAAACGGGGAACTACAGACCAGTTAGCCTGACATCAGTAGTAGGGAAAATGCTAGAATCTATTATTAAGGACGTGGTAACAGGGCACTTAGAAAATAATAATAGGATTGGGCAGAGTCAACACGGATTTATGAAAGGGAAATCATGTTTGACGAATCCGTTATGAGGTTGTAACTAGCAGAATAGATAAGGGGAACCAGTGGATGTGATGTATTTGGATTTTCAGAAGGCATTCGCTAAGGTGCCACACAAGAGGTTATTAAACAAAATTAGGGCTCATGGGATTGGGGGTAATATATTAGCATGGATTGAGGATTGGTTAACGGACAGAAAACAGAGTAGGGATAAATGTGTCATTTTCGGCATGGCAGGCTGTAACTGGTGGGGTACCGCAAGGATCAGTGTTTGGGCCTCAGCTATTCATAATCTATATCAGCTGGGGAGTCTAGAATCAGAGGTCACAGTCTCAGAATAAGGGGTTGGCCAATTAGGACTGAGATGAGGAGGAATTTCTTCAATTCAACTGCCATCTCCTTAATTTCCATTATGAATTCCCCAGACTCACTTTTTATAGGACCAACGCTCCCTTTGTTAATTCTTTTCATTTTTAAATATCTATAGAAACTCTTACAATCTGTTTTTATATATCTAGCTAGCTTTCTCTCGTATTCTAATTTGTCTCCTCTTATTAATCTTTTGCTGTTTTTTATATTCTGTCCAATCTTCCTACATGCCACCCATCTTTGCGCAATTATATGCTTTTTCTTTAAGTTTTATACTATCTTTAACTTTTTTACTTAACCACGGATGGTGGGTCCTCCTCTTGGTATTTTTCTTTCTTGTTGGAATGTATATATTCTGTGTATTTTGAAATATCTCCTTAAATGTCTGCCACTGCAACTCTATTGACCTATCCTTTAACCTAATTTGCCAGTTCACTTTAGTTAGCTCTGCTTTCATGCACTCATAATTGCCCTTATTTAAGTTTAAAATACTAGTCTTGGACCCACTCTTCTATCTCTCAAACTGAATGTAAAATTCAATCATATTCTGATTGCTGCTACCTAGGGGCGCCTTCACTATGAGGTCATTAATTAATCCTATCTCGTTCCACAATACCAGGTCTAGTATAGCCTGCTCTCTGGTTTGCTCCAGAACGTGCAGTTGTAAAAAAAAATCCCAAAAGCATTCCATGAACTCCTCATCTATGCGACCTTTGCCCAACTGATTTTTCGAGTCTATATGCAGATTAAAATCCCCCCTGATTATTGCCGTACCCTTCTGACAAGCTCCCATTATTTCTTCCTTTATACTCCATCCTAACATGTAGTTACTGTTAGGGGGCCTGTACACCTCTCCCACAAGTGACTTCATGCCTTTATTATTGCTTATCGCTGCCCAAACCTCTTCTACATCCTGGTTTCCTGAACTTAGGTCATCCTTCTCTATTGTGCTAATAACTTCATTAATTAACAGAGCTAGCGCTCCACATTTAACCACCTTCATGTCTTCCTAAATGTCATGTAATCTTCAATATTCAGGTCACAATCTATGTCATCCTGCAGCCATATTTCTGTAATGGCTATCAGATCATATTTAATTATTTCTAAAGCACCCTCTAACCTGTCCCAATAATCACTCCCAGGGCAGATACAGCACGGTTTAGATACAGAGTAAAGCTGCCTTCTGCATTTTCCGAACAAACAGTCCCAGGGCAGGTACAGCAGGGGTTAGATATAGAGTAAAGTTCCCTCTAAACTGTCCCAACCAAACTCCCAGGCCAGCTACAGCACGAGTTACATACACAGTAAAGCTTCCTATCTACGATTATATAATCTACGATTATATACATAGTAAAGCTCCCGCTACACTGTCCCATCAAACACTCCCAGGGCAGTACCGCACGGGTAGTAAAGCTCCCCCTACGCTGTCCCATAAAATACTCCCAGGGCAGGTACAACATGGATTAGATACAGAGTAAAGTTCCCTCTAAACTGTCCCAACCAAACTCCCAGGCCAGCTACAGCACGAGTTACATACACAGTAAAGCTTCCTCTACACTGTCACATCAAAAAATCCCAAGGAAGGTACAGTACGATTATATACATAGTAAAGCTCCCGCTACACTGTCCCATCAAACACTCCCAGGGCAGTACCGCACGGGTTAGATACAGAGAAAAGCTCCCTCTACACTGTTCTATCAAACACTCCCAGAGCAGGTACGGCACGGGTTAGATACAGATTAAAGTTCCCTCTGCACTGTCCCAACCAGCACCCACAGGGCAGCTATAGCACGGCTTCGATACAGAGTAAAGCTCCCTCTACACTGTCCCATCAACACTCCCAGTGCAGGTACAGCACGTGTTAGATATCGAGTAATGCTCCCTCTACACTGTTCCATCAAACACTCCCAGGGCAGCTATAGCGCGGGTTAGATACAGAGTAAAGCTCCCTCAACCAAGACCCATAAAAAACACATCCAGGGCAGGTACAGCACGGGATAGAGATAGAGTAAATCCCCCTCAAGACTGTCCCATCAAACACTCCCTGGGCAGGTACAGCACGGGTTAGATACAGATTAAAGTTCCCTCTACAAAGACCCATCAAACACTCCCAGGTTTGCTATAGCAGGGGTTAGATGTAGAGTAAAGCTCCCTCTACACTGTCCCAACAAACACTGCCAGTGCAGGTACACCACAGGGTTAGATACAGTTTAAAGCGACCTCTACACAGTCCCAGCAAACATTCCAATGTTAGGTACAGCACGGGGTTAGATACGGAGTAAACCTTCCTCTACACTGTCCCATCAAACAATTCCCAGGGCAGGTACAGCACAGGATAGATACAGAGCAAAGCTGTCTCTTCATTGTCCCAAAAACACTCCCAGGGCAGCTACAGAAGGGATTTGATACAGAGTAAAGATCCCTCTACACTGTCCCATCAAACACTCCCAGGGCAGGTACGGCATGGGTTAGATACAGATTAAAGTTCACTCTGCACTATCCCAACCAGCACCTCCAGGGCAGCTATAGCACGGCTTCGATACAGAGTAAAGCTCCCTCTACACTGTCCCATCAAACACTCCCAGTGCAGGTACAGCAAGTGTTAGATATCGAGTAATGCTCCCTCTACACTGTTCCATCAAACACTCCCGGGGCAGCTAGAGCGCGGGTTAGATACATGGTAAAGCACCCTCTATACCGTCCAATGAAGCACAACAAGGTTAGGTACTGCCGGGTTCCTCTTCGCTGTCGCAACAAACACTTCCAGGGCAGGTACAGCAGGGTTTTGATTCAGACTGAAGCTCACGCTTGACTGTTCCATCAAACACTCTCAGGGCAGGTTCAGCAGGGTTTAGATACAGAGTAAAGCTTCCTCTACACTCTCCCATTAAACACTGCCAGGGCAGGAACAGTGAGCTTAGATACAGAGTAAAGCTCTATCTACACTGTCGCATCAAACACTCCCAGGACAGGTACAGCTCGGGTTAGATACAGTGTAAAGCTCCCTCTACACTGTCCCAACAAACAGTCCCAGGGCAGGTACAGCACAGTTTAGATACAGTATAAAGCTTCCCTCTGCATTGTTCCAAAAAACACTCCCAGGGCAGGTAAAGCACATTTTTGATACAGAGTAAAGCTCCCTCTACACTGTCCGAATAAACACGAACAGGGCAGGTACAGCATGGGTTTGATGCAGAATAAATCTCCCCCTACACTGTCCCATTAAACACTCCCAGGGCAGGTACAGCTCGGGTTAGATACAGAGTAAAGTTCACTCAGCTCTGTCCCAAAAAACACTCCCAGGGCAGGTACAGCACGGGTTAGAAACAGAGTAAAGCTCCCTCTACACTGTCCGAACAAACACTCCCAGGGCAGGTACAGCAGAGGTTAGATATAGAGTAAAGCTACCTCTACACTGTCCCATAAAACACTACCAGGGCAGGTACAGTACGATTTATATACATAGTAAAGCTCCATCTGCACTGTCCTATCAAACACTCCCAGGGCTGGTACAGTACGGGTTAGATACAGAGTAAAGCTTCCTCTGCACTGTCCCATCAAACATTCCCAGGGCAGGTACACCATGGGTTAGGTACAGAGAAATGCTCCCTCTACACTGTAGCATCACATATTCCCAGGGCAGGTGCAGCACGTTTTAGATACAGAGTAAAGCTCCCTCTACACTGTCCAATCAAACACTTCCATGGCAGGTACAGAACGGTTTGGATTAAGAGTAAAGATGCCTCTAACGTGTCGCATCAAACTCTCCCTTGGCAGGTACAGCACCGTTTAGCTACAGAGTAAAGCTCCCTCTACAAAGACCAATCACACACTCCCAGGTCAGGTAGAGAACCGGTTAGATATAGAATAAAGCTCCCCCTACACTGTCCCATCAAATACTCCCAGGTCAGGTACAGCATGGGTTAGATACAGAGTAAAGCTCCTACTACACTCACTGGTTAGGTACTGCAAAGGTTAGATACAGAGTAAAGCTCCCTCTACACTGTCCCATTAAACACTGCCAGGGCAGGTACACCACAGGGTTAGATACAGAGTAAAGCTCCCTCTACAAAAACCCATAAAACACTCCCAGGGCAGGTACAGCATGGTTTAGATACAGAGGAAAGCTTCCTGTACACTGTCCAATCAAACACTCCCATGGCAGGTACAGAACGGTTTGGATACAGAGTAAAGCTCCCTCAACACTGTCGCTTCAAACACTCCCATGGCAGGTACAGCAGGGGCTTGATCCATCAAACAATTCCGCCTTCTTGAACCGTTGCAGTCTTTGTAGTGAATGTACTCCCACAGTGCTGTTCGGGAGGGAGTTCCAGGATTTTGATCCAGCGACGATGAAGGATCGGCGATATACTTCTAAGTCAGGATGGTGTGTGACTTGGAGGGGAACTTGGAGGTGGTGGTGTTCCCATGCACCGGCTGCCCTTGTCCTTCTAGGTGGAAGAGGTCGCGAGTTTGGGAGGTGCTGCCGAAGAAGGCTTGGCGAGTTGCTGCAGTGCATCTTGTAGATGGTACACACTGGAGCCACGGTACACTGGTGGTGGAGGGAGTGAATGTTTATCTTGGTGGATGGTGTGCCAATCAAGTGGGCTGCTTTGTCCTGGATGGTATCTAGCTTCTTGAGTGTTGTTGGAGCTGCATTCATCCAGACAAGTGCAGTGTATTCCATCACACTCCTTACTTGTGCCTTGTCGATGGTGGAAAGGCTTTCGGGAATCAGGAGGTGAGACACTCACCGCAGAATACCAAGCCTCTGACCTGCTCTTGTTGCCACAGTATTTATGTGGCTGGTCCAATTAAGCTTCTGGTCAATGGTGACCCCCAGGATGTTGATGGTGGGGGTATCGGCGATGTTAATACCGTTGAATGTCAAGGGGCGGTGGTTATAATCTTGCTTGTTGGAGATAGTCATTGCCTGGCACTTGTGTGGCGCGAATGTTACCTACCACCTATCAGCCCAAGACTGAACGTCGTCCAGGTCTTGTTGCATGCGGGCATGGACTGCTTCATTATCTGAGGAGTTGTGAATGGTGCTGAACACTGTGCAGTCATCAGCAAACATCCCAATTTCTGACCTTATGTTGGAGAGAAGGTAATTGATGAAGCAGCAGAAGATGTTTGGGCCTAGGTCACTGCCCTGAGGAACTCCTGCAGCGATGTCCTGGAGCTGTGATGTTTGAGCTTCAACCACCACAACCACCTTCCTTTGTGCTAAGTATTTCTCCACGCAGTGGAGATTTTGCCCCCCTGCTTCCCATGGACTTCAGTTTTACTAGGGCTCCTTGATGCCACACTTCGTCAAATGCTGCCTTGATGTCAAGGGCAGTTACTCTCACCTCACCTCTGGAATTCTGCTCCTGTGTCAATGTTTGGACCAAGGCTGTAATGAGGTCGGGAGCCTAGTGTTCTTGGCGTACCCAAAGTGGGAATCAGTGAGCAGGTTATTGATGTGGAATTGCCGCTCGACAGCACTGTGGATGACAGCTTCCATCACTTTGCTGATGATTAAGAGAAGAGTGCTGGGGCGGTAATTGGCCGGGTTGGATTTGTCCTGCTTTTTGTGGACAGGACATACCTGGGCAGTTTTCCACATTGTCGGATAGCTGCCACTTTTGTAGCTGTACTAGAACAGCTTGGCTAGAGGCGCGGCTAGTTCTGGAGCACAATTCTTCAGCACGATCTCCGGATTGTTGTCGAGGCCCAAATGCCTTTGCTGTATCCACTGCGCTCAGCCGTTTCTTGATATCACCTGGAGTGAATCGAATTGTCTGCAGACTGGCTTCTGTGATGGTCGGGACCTCAGGAGGAGGTTTATTTACTCCATCAAAAACCATTTATAATTTTGAACACCTCTATCAAATCTCCTCTTAACCTTCTCTACTCTAAGGAAAACAGCCCCAGCTTATTCAGTCTCTCCGCATAACTGAAGTCCCTCATCCCTGGTATTATTCTAAGAATTCTCTACTGCACCCGCTCCAAGGCCTTGGCATCCTTCCTAAATTTCGGTGCCCAGAATTGGACACAATGCTCCAGCTGAGGCCTAACCAGTGGTTTATAAAAGTTTAGCGTAACTTCCTTGCTTTGTACTCTATTCCTCTATTATTAACGCCAAGGACCCCGTAAGCTTTTTTTTAGTAGCCTTAACAACTTGTCCTGCCAAATTCTTGATTTGTGTCCATACACCCCATGTCTCTCTGTTCCTGCACCCCCTTTAAAATTGTACCATTTAGTTCCTATTGTCTCTCCTCATTGTTCCGACCAAAATGTATCAATTCACACTTCTCTGCGTTAAATTTCATCTGCCCTGTGTTTGGCCTTTTCACCAGTCTGTCTATGTCCTCCTGAAGTCTGTTACTGTCCTTCACATTGTTTACTACTTTTTCGAGCTTTGTGTCATCTGCAAACTTTGAACTCATGCCCTGTGTAACCAGGCCCAGGTCATTCATATATATCAAAAAGAGCGGTGATTCCAACACCGGCCCCTGGGGAACACTACTGCACACTTCCCTCCAGTTCAACAACAATCGTTCACCACTTCTCTCTGTTTTCTGTTCCTTAGAAAATGTTGTATCAATGCTGCCACTGTCCATTTAATCCCATGGGCTTTAATTTTTCTAACAAGTCTATTATATGGTACTTTACCAGCAGTCTTTTGAAAGTCCATATACACAACATCAACCGCACTACCCTCATCATCCCCCGCCATCAATTCATCGGAGAACGCGATCAAGTTAGTCAAACACGATCTGCCTTTAATAAATCCATGCTAACTTTCATTTATTAGCTCATACTTTTCCATGGGTAAATTCATTTTGTTCTGGAATAATGTCTCTAAAATTTCCCCACCACCGATATTAGGCTAACTGGCCTGTAGTTGACGGGTTTATCCCTATCCCCCTTTTTATACAGAGGTGCAAAATTTGCATTCCTCCAGTCCTCTGACACCACTGTCACAGGGCTCAGTACGAGGTCCCTTGCTTTTTGTGGTAGACATCGATGATTTACACTTCAATGCAGGGTGCATGATTAAGAAGTTTGCAGATGATACAAAAATTGGCCGTGTGGTTGATAGTGAGGAAGAAAGCTGTGGACTGTATCAGGTGGGCAGAAAAGTGGCAAATTTAATTCAATCAGGAGAAGTGTGAGGTAATGCATTTGGGCAGAGCTAGCGAGGAAAGGGAATACACAATACATGATAGGATACTGAGAAGCGTAGAGGAACAGAGGGACCTTGGAGTGCATGTTCATAGATCCCTGAAAGTTGCAGACAGGTAGGTAAGCTGGTATGAAGTCATACGGGACAGTTTACTTTGTTAGCAGTGGGATAGAATATAAGAGCAAGGAGGTAATGCTTGAACTGTATAAAACACTATTTAATCCACAGTTAGAAAACTGCCTGCAGTTCTCGTCGCCACATTACAGGAAAGATGTGATTGCACTGGGGAGGGTACAGAGGAGATTTACGAGGAATGTTGCCAGGACGGGAGAATTTCAGCTATGAGGAAAAATTGGATATGCTGGCGTTGTTTTCTTTGGAGCAGAGGAGGCTGAGGGAGGAGATTTGGTTGAGGTGTATAAAATTATGAGGGACCTAGATAGAGTGAATTGGAAGGACCTATTTCCCCCAGCAGCGAGGCCAATGACTACAGGTCATAGAGTTAACGTAATTGGTAGAAGTATTAGAGGGGTGTTGAGGAGAACTTTTTTTCACCCAGAGGGTGGTGGAGGTCTGGAACTCACTGCATGAAAAGGTGGTAGTGGCACATTTAAAGAAATAAAGACTTGCATTTATTTAGCCCTTTTCACGACCTCAGGACGTCCCAAAGCGCTTTACAGCCAGTCTGCTCATCCAACTCCCCTCAGTCTTCTCATACCATTACCCTCAGTCTCCTCATCCAACTCCCCTCAGTCTTCTCATACCACTACCCTCAGTCGCCTCATTCCACCCCCTTCAATCTGGGCATCATATTCCCCTCAGACACTGCATCTCACACCCCTCAATCATTGCATCCAAATCCCCTCAGTCTCCCCGTCTAACACTCATTAGTTTCCTCAAACCAGGACCATCAGTAAGAGATTGGATGAATCTGAGGGACAGAGGATTTCAGCAGTTACATTGGGTGAACAGAGTGTTTAGAATGGACGCCACAAGGCAGATACCTGAGGTTGCAGGACCAGCTGGAAGAGTGGACGGAAGGTCAGCGGATTCGCGAGTGGATTTTTCCTCGGGTATCTCAGTTGGGGATGTCTCGGGATCTGTAATAAAGGCAGAGAGAAAGTTGAGAGTGCAGAGTGGAGCACCCCCGAACAGGTCATCAGGCTGGTATTGGAGTACGAAGAATGTGTGAAACCAACCGTTGCCTCCCGAGTTCCTGACCTTTGCCCACTCCGAATTCCTGACCTTCTCTCCCGCACGAGTTCCACACCTTTGCCCCCCGAGCTTCTGATATTTTACCCCAAATTCCTTAACTTTGCCCCCCCCCCCCCCGCCCGTGTTACTGACCTTTCCCTCCTGCCGAATTCCTGACCTGGGCCCCCAGCGATTCCGTGACCTTTGCCACACGAATTTCGGACCTTTAACCCCCCAGATTTCATGACATTTGCCCCCCCACCCCGCCCGAATTCCTGACCTTTGACCACCCAGTTCCTGACCTTTGCCCCGGATTTCCTGACCTTTGCCGCCCCGAGTTCCTGACCTTTGCCCCCCCCCCCCCCATCATGTACCTGTGCAATAAACCATGTTACACTCGGGTTCCGGCTTCAACTCATAAACGAAGTAACTGGTGCAGTTTTTGATCTTTATCTCCAGGGTCCTGCGACAGCAATTTACATCCCCGGTAAAACAAACTGTCCTCGTCACTTCTCCCTGTCCCACGGTGGGATGAGAACCTGAAACGAGGTTTGTCAATATTGAAGAATGTAACCGAGGTGAACAGTGCTGGACAGTGAATGTAAATCTGAGATTATAAAGTCTGAAATTACCGTTTAACCAGCCTGGGTTCCTTCTGGAGCAGCGACTGCCTGGAACCTGAGTCTCGGGAATCTCCCATCCACCAGAACTGGAACAACAATCACAGAGTCAGCCCCTGAACTGATGGCTCTTATTAACTGACAGAAAGAATGGGAACTGACTCGTTGGTAAAGGTCACACCGTGTTGCTGCTCTTCAGGTTAGGAGCAGGGGTTTAATAGATGGTTAGGGTTAAAGCTGGAGCTTTGAGTTTAATAACTGTTAATACCACATTAAATCAGTAACTGTTAATACTACATTAAATTAGTAACTGTTAATACTATATTAGATTAGTAACTGTTAATACTATATTAAATTAGTAACTGTTAATAATATATTAGATTAGTAACTGTTAATACTATATTAAATTAGTAACTGTTAATATTATATTAAATTAGTAACTGTTAATACTATATTAAATTAGTAACTGCTAATAATATATTAAATTAGTAACTGTTAATAATATGTTAAATTAGTAACTGTTAATACTATATTAATTTAGTAACTGTTAATACTATATTAAATTAGTAACTGTTAATACTATATTAAATTAGTAACTGTTAATAATATATTAAATTAGTAACTGTTAATAATATATTAAATTAGTAACTGTTAATAATATATTAAATTAGTAACTGTTAATACTATATTAAATTAGTAACTGTTAATAATATATTAAATTAGTAACTGTTAATAATGTTAAATTAGTAACTGTTAATTCTATATTAATTTAGTAACTGTTAATACTATATTAAATTAGTAACTGTTAATAATATGTTAAATTAGTAACTGTTAATACTATATTAATTTAGTAACTGTTAATACTATATTAAATTAGTAACTGTTAATAATATATTAAATTAGTAACTGTTTATAATATATTAAATTAGTAACTGTTAATACTATATTAAATTAGTAACTGTTAATAATATATTAAATTAGTAACTGTTAATACTATATTAAATTAGTAACTGTTAATAATATATTAAATTAGTAACTGTTAATAATGTTAAATTAGTAACTGTTAATTCTATATTAATTTAGTAACTGTTAATACTATATTAAATTAGTAACTGTTAATAATATGTTAAATTAGTAACTGTTAATACTATATTAATTTAGTAACTGTTAATACTATATTAAATTAGTAACTGTTAATAATATATTAAATTAGTAACTGTTAATAATATATTAATTTAGTAACTGTTAATACTATATTAATTTAGTAACTGTTAATAACATTATAATAATTATTTGAATGAGGGGCTCCTTAGTCTTAAGTTTCTGTAAAGTTAGTTAACAGTTCCAAAAATAGAGGAATGGGAGGCCAGCTCAGTCCCGTGGAATGCAAATCCTGTCCCATGTGGAAAACCCAGGACGCTTCCCATGTCTTGGACAAGCACGTGTGCAGGTTGTGTCGTCAGCTGGAGGAGCTCGAGCTCTGGCGTTCGGAGCTTGAGCAGCCGCTGGCTTCACTGCGGTGCATCAGCGAGGCTGAGAGCTACGTGGATAGCACGTTTCAGGAGGTGGTCACACCGCAGCTAAGGAGTGCTCAGGCAGAGAGGGATTGGGTGACCTCCAGACAGAAGAGGAGGACAAAGCAGATAGCGCAGGAGCCCCTCAGTGCTTCTCAATCTCCAACCAGTATTCTGCTCTAAGTACTGGTGAGTGTGATGGTTCCTCTGGAGAGAACAGCCAGAGCCAAGTTCATGGCACAACGGGTGTCTCAGCTCAGGGCGAGAGGAGGAAGATAGGGAAAGCACTAATGGTAGGGGATTCGAGTTAGGGGAGCAGACTGGAGTTTCTGTGGCTGCAGATGTGATTCCACGACGGTATGTTGCCTCCCTCGTGCCAGGGTTAAGGATGCCAGAACATTCTGAGGGGGGAGGATGAAAAGCCAGAGGGCGTGGTGCATATCGGTACTGATAACATAGGTAGAAAGAGGGATGAGGACCTGCATGCAGATTTTAGCGAACTAGGAAAGAGATTAAAAAGCAGGTCCTCAAAGGTAGTAATCTCTGGATTATCCTGGTACCACGCGCGAGTGAGTATAGAAATAGGAGGATAGAACAGATTGGGTACGGTTCTAGGGGAGGTGGGACCTGTACAGGCCGGAAGGGTTGCATCCCAACAGAGCCGCTATCAATATCCTCGAGCGAAGTTTGGTAGTCCTATTGGGGAGGGTTCAAACTAATTTGGCACGGGGATGGGTACCAGGATGTTACATTAGAAAGGTAAATAAAGCACACAAAGAATTGCGAGTGTCGGATAGCGCTAGTGTAATGAATAGTAAGTTATTAGGTGAGCTCAGACTAAGAGAGAACACATGCTGGTCTAAGACAGGTTTGCAGTGTATGTATGTGAACACAGGAAGCATATGGAGGAGCAAATTTGCAGAGAAATTACAGAGAGATGCTAGAACTATAGAGTAGTGATAATGGGGGACTTCAACTATCCTAATATAGACTTGGATAGTAATAGTGTAAAGGGCAGTGAGGGGGAGAATTTCTGAAGTGTGTTCAAGATAACTTTCGTATTCAGTAAGTTTCCAGCCCAACGAGGAAGGAGGCATTGCTGGATATGGTTCTGGGAATGAGGTAGGTCAAGTGGAGCAAGTACCAGTACCAGAACATTTAGGGAACATTGATCATAGTATTATAAGATTTAGATTAGCTATGGAAAAGGACAGGGTAGATATCATGGGGTATCTCAGTGCCCAGGTGAACAATCTAGAGTAAAAATAGTTAATTGGAGGAAGGCCAATTTCAGTGGGATGAGAACGGACCTGGCCCAGCTAAACTGGATTCAAAGATTGGCATGGAAAACGGTAATTGAACAAGGGGCTCTCTTTAAAGAGTAAATAGCTCGGGTACAGTCAAGGTAAATTGCCACTCGGGGGGAAGGTAGGGCAACTAACGTCAGCGCTCTCTGAATGACGAAAGAGATAGGCAGTAAGATGACGCGAAAAAGAGCGCAGATGACAGATGTGAGGTCGAAAATACATCTGAGAAACAGGCTAAGTATAGAAAGTTCAGTGAAGAAGTGGACAAGAAAATAAGAGGGGCGAAGAGAGGCTAAGAGAATAGAATGGCAGGTAACAAAAAAGGTAATCGAGATGTCTTCTATAGGCCTATAAATAGTAAACGCGTAGTAAGAGGATGGGTGGGGCCAATTAGGGCCCAAAAAATGAGGCATTCACATGGAGGCAGAGGGCACGGCTGAGGTGCGAAATGAGTACTTTGCATCTGTCTTCACCAAGGAAGAAGATGCTGCCACAGACATAGTGAAGGAGGAGGTAGAGGACATATTGGATGCGACAAAAATTGATAAAGAGGAGGTACTGGAAAGGCTGGCTGTACTCAATGTAGATAAGTCACCAGGACCAGATGTGATGCATACTAGAACGCTGACGGAAGTGAAGGAAGAAATCACAGAAGTACAGGCCATAATCTTCCAATCCTCATTAGAAATGGCGGTAGTGCCAGAGGACTGGAGAACTACAAAAGTTACACCCTTGTTCAAAAAAGGGTGTAAAGATAATCCCAACAACTACAGGCCAGTCAGTTTAACCTCGGTATTGGGGAAGCTTTGAGAAACAATAATCAGGGACAAAATTAACAGTCGCTTGGACAAGGCAAATCGTGCTGAACCAACTTGTTCGAGTTTTCTGATGAGGTAATAGAAAGGTTTGATAGGGGCAACAGAAAACGCTGGCAAAACTCAGCAGGCCAGGCAGCATCCGTGGAGAGAGAAAGAGAGTTAACGTTTCAGGTCGATGACCTTTCGTCAGAACTGTGAAGAGCCGGAAATCAAATAGATTTAAGGCCAGAGTAAAGCTGGGAAAAGGGGGAGGGGATAAAAGAACAAAGGGGGAGATGAAGAGACATTAAGAGACATTAAGAGATATGCAAGGCTAGAGGTGGTGTTAATGTGACAGATTAAGGCTGAAAGAAGTGTGAAATCCACTGGCAGAATGAAGGACAGCTGCCAGCTTCTAGGAGGAAAAAAAAGGTGGGGGGGGGCAAATAAAAGGGTGGAAAAAATAAAATATAAATGTGATTGGAGCTGAGGTTATGATCTAAAATTGTTGAACTCGATATTGAGTCCAGAGGGCTGTAGCGTGCCTAAACGAAAGATGAGGTGCTGTTCCTCGAGCTTACGCTGCGCTTCCGTGGAACAGTGTAATAGGCCGAGGAAGGTGAGGTCAGAGTGGGAGTGAAGCGGTGAATTAAAGTGACAGGCCACCGGGAGCTCGGGGTCCCCCTTACGGACTGAACGGAGGTGTTCCGCAAAGCGGTCACCCAATCTGCGTTTGGTCTCCCCAATGTAGAGGAGACCACATCGTGAGCAGCGAATACAGTATACTAAATTGCAGGAAGTACAAGTAAATCGCTGTTTCACCTGGAAGGGGTGGTTGGGGCCCTGGACAGTGGGAAGAGGGGAGGTGTAAGGGCATGTGTTGCATCTCCTGCGCGTGCACGGGAAAGTGCCGGGCGAAGGGGAAGGGGTGCTGGGGGTGGTAGAGGAGTGGACTAGGGTGTCGCGGAGGGAGCGGTCCCTGCGGAATGCTGAAAGGGGAGGTGAGGGGAAGATGTGTTTGGTGGTGGGATCACGCTGGAGGTGGCGGAAATGGCGGAGGATGATCCGTTGAATGTGGAGGTAGGTGGGGTGAAAGGTGAGGACAAGGGGAACCCTATCGTGGTTCCGGGAGGGAGGGGCAGGGGTGAGGGCAGAAGTGCGGGAGATAGAACGGACACGGTCGAGGGCCGTGTCGACCACAGTAGAGGGGAATCCTCGGTTGAGGAAAAAGGAAGACATGTCGGAAGCACTGGTATGGAAGGTGGCATCATCAGAGCAGATGCGGCGGAGACGGAGAAACTGGGAGAATGGAATAGAGTCCTTACAGGAGGCGGGGTGGGAGGAAGTGTAGTCCAGGTAGCTGTGGGAGTCAGTGGGCTTGTAGTGAAGGCAATGCGGTTGATGTGGTGTACATGAATTTCCAAAAGGCATTCGACAAAGTACCACGTAATAGTCTGCCAGCAAAGTTGAAGCCCAAGGAACAAAAGGGACAGTGGCTGCATGGATACAAAATTGGCAAAGTGACAGGAAACAGAGAGTAGTGCTGAACGGTTGTTTGTTGACCTTGAGGAAGCTATACGCTGTTGTTCCCAAGGGGTCGATTCTAAGACCACTGCTTTTCTTGATATATATTAATGAATTGGATGTGGGTATGCAGGGCACAATTTCAAATGTTACAGTTTGCACATTTAAATGTATAGTGAAAAGTGAGGAGGATAGTGAAAGACTTCAAGGGGATACAGATAGGCTGGTGGAATGGGCGGACACGTGGCAGATGATATTTAATGCAGAGAAGTGCGAAGTGATACATTTTGGTAGAAAGAAAGAGAAGAGGCAATATAAACTAAAGGGTACAATCCTAAAAGGGCTCCATCAACTGAGAGACCTCGGGGAATATGTGCACAACTAATTTAAGGTGGCAGGACAGATTGAAAAATTGGTTGAAAAAGCTTATGGAATCTTTGCTTCATGAATAGAGGTATAGAGTACAAAGCATGGAAATTATGTTGACCTTGTAGAAAATACTGGTTCGGCCTCAACTGGAGTATTGTGTCCAATCTGGGCAATGCACTTTAGGAAGGATGTGAATGACTTAGAGAGGGTGCAGAAAAGATTAACGAGAATGTTTCCAGGGATGAGTGACTTCAGTTAGGTGGATAGACTGCAGAAACCAGGGTTGTTCTCCTTAGAGCAGAGAAGATTGAGAGGAGATTTGAAAGGGGCATTCAAAATCATGAGGGGTCTGGAAAGAGTTGATAGAGAGAAATGGTTCCCATGGCAGAAGGGTCGAGAAACAGAGGACACAGATTTAAGGTAATTGGCAGAAGAACCAAAGACTACATAGGAAAAACATTTTTACTCAGCGAGTGGTTAGGATCTGGAATGCACTGCCTGAAAGGGTGGTGGAGGCAGACTCAATCACGGCTTCCAGTAGGGAATGGGATAAGCACCTGAAGAAGAAAATTCAGGCCTACGGGGAAAGGGTGGGGGAATGTGATTAACTAAAGGGCTCTTGCAGAGAGCTTCCACGGGCTCGACGGGGCGAATGGCCATCTTCAGTGCTGTAAACATTCTATGATTCTATGAAAGACTGGGACCCGCAGAGAGTAACGGAAACCGGGGCCCATCCTTTACTCTCTGTCCCCGTTCTATATTCCCCTCTATCCCGGGTATCTCCCTTTACTCTCTGTCCCCGTTCTATATTCCCCTCTATCACGGGTATCTCCCTTTACTCTCTGTCCCCGTTCTATATTCCCCTCTATCCTGGGTATCTCGCTTTACTCTCTGTCCCCGTTCTATATTCCTCTCTATCCCGGGTATCTCCCTTTACTCTCTGTCCCCGTTCTATATTCACCTCTATCCCGGTATCTCCCTTTATTGTCTGTCCCGGTTCTATATTACGCTCTATCCCGGGTATCTCCCTTTACTCTCTGTCCCCGTTCTATATTCCCCTCTATCCCGGGTATCTCCCTTTACTCTCTGTCCCCGTTCTATATTTCCCACTATCCCGGTATCTCCCTTTACTCTCTGTCCCCGTTCTATATCCCCCTCTATCCCGGTATCTCCCTTTACTCTCTGTCCCCGTTCTATATTTCCCACTATCCTGGGTATTTCCCTTTACACTCTGTCCCCGTTCTATATTCCCCTCTATCCCGTTATCTCCCTTTACTCTCTGTCCCCGTTCTATATCCACCTCTATCCCGTGTATCTCCCTTTACTCTCTGTCCCCGTTCTATATCCCCCTCTATCCCGGGTATCTCCCTTTAATCTCTGTCCCCGTTCTATATTCCCCTCTATCCCGGTATCTCCCTTTACTCTCTGTCCCCGTTCTATATCCCCCTCTATCCCGGTATCTCCCTTTACTCTCTGTCCCCGTTCTATATTCCCCTCTATCCCGGATATCTCTCTTTACTCTCTGCCCCCGTTCTATATTCCCCTCTATCCCGGATATCTCTCTTTACTCTCTATCCCCGTTCTATATTCCTCTCTATCCCGGGTATCTCCCTTTACTCTCTGTCCCCATTCTATATCCCCCTCTATCCCGGTATCTCCCTTTGCTCTTTCTCCCCGTTCTATATCCTCCTCTATCCCGGGTATCTCCCTTTACTCCCTCTTTCTCTCTGTAGAGTCCGGTTGTTCCCCTTTCCCTGTCTCCACTCCCTGTCCCATTGCTCTGAGTGATGATCCTGGTCTCTCTGCAGTTTCCATTCCTACTCTCTTGCTTTTTTTCGCTTTTGTACATTTACTCCTCGCTTATCGACTAGTTTATCGGTAATTTCCCCCTCACGATACCTTTTATATCTGTACCATCCGTAGTCAACATCCCAATCACACTTCACTTGCTGATAGCACTGAGTCCCACTTTAGTCCGTGCTCCTCCAGGGCTGGTCCAGGACTGTGTGATGTTCACACGGGTCAGTGAGTGCGGAGTCTGCGACTGAGTGACAGAAAGATTTTATAATGTTAATATAAAATTATAAGAAAGAAACCGGAGTGACCACCCGGCATCGACCTCGGCACCGGCTTTGGACACGGCACGCCCAGCCAAATCAACCCTGCAAAGTCCTCCTCACCAATATCTGGGGATTGTGCCAAAATTGGGAGAGCTTTCCCACAGACTAGTCAAACAACAGCCTGACAGAGTCATACTCACTGAATCATACCTTTCATCAATGTTCCAAACTCCTCCATCACCATCCTTAGTTATGTCATGTCCCACCGGCAGGGCAGACCCACCAGGGGTGGTGTCACAGTGGTATACAGTCGGAAAGCAGAGGCACTGGGAGTCCTCAACATTGACCGCGGACCCCATGAAGTCTCTTGGCTTCAGGTCAAGCATGGGCAAGGAAACCTTCTGAGGATTACTACCTACCGCCCTGATGAATCAGTATTCCGCCATGTTGAACACCACTTGAAGAAGCACTGAGAATAGCAAGGACACAAAATGTACTCTGGATGGGAGACTTCAATGTCCATCACCAAGGATGGCTCGGTAGCACCACTGCTGACCGAGCTCGCCGCGTCCTGAAGGACATAACTGCTAGTCTGGGCCTATGACAGGTGGCGAGAGAACCAACACAAGGGAAAAACCTACTTGAACTCGTCCTCACCAATCTACCTGTCGCAGATGCATCTGTCCATGACAGTATTGGTAGCAGTGACCACCGCACAGTCATTGTGGAGACGAAGTCCCGTCTTCACACTGGGGATACCCTCCATCGTGTTGTGTGGCACTACCACCGTGCTAAATGGGATAGATTCAGAACAGATCTAGCAGCTCAAAATTGGGCATTCTTGAGGCGCTGTGGGCCATCAGCAGCAGCAGAATTGTATTCCACCACAATTTGTAACCTCATGGACCGGCATATCCCTCACTCTACCATTACCATCAAGCCAGGGGACTAAACCTGTTTCAATAAGGAGTGCAGAAGAGCATGCCAGGGGAAGCACCAGGCGTACCTAAAAATGAGGTGCCAAACTCGGGAAGCTGCAACACAGGACTACGTGGATGCTACAAAGAGCAAGCAGCATGCTACAGACAGCAGTAAGCGATCCCACAATCAACGGATCAGATCAAAGCTCTGCAGTCCTGCCATATCCAGTCTTGAATGGTGGTGGACCATTAAACAACTAACGGGAGGAGGAGGCTTCATGAATATCCCCATCCTTAATGATGGTGGAGCCCAGCACGCGAGTGCAAAAGACAAGGCTGAAGCTTTTCAAACATGTTCAGCCAGAAGTGCCGAGTTGCTGATCCATATCGGCCTCCTCCTGAGGTCCCCACCATCACATAACCCAGTTTTCAGCCAATTCGATTCACTCCACGTGATATCCAGAAACGGCTCAGCGCGTTGGATACAGCAAAGGCTTTGGGGCTGATAACATCTCGGCTATCGTGCTGAAGACATGTGCTCCTGAACCAGCCGCGCCTCTAGCCAAGCTGCTCCAGTACAGCTGGCATCTATCCGACAATGTGCAAAACTGCCCAGGTATGTCCTGTCCACAAAAAGCAGGACAAATCTAATCCGGCCAATTACCGCCCCATCAGTCTACTCAATCATCAGCAAAGTGATGGAAGGTTTCATCGACAGTGCTATCAAGCAGCACTTACTCACCAATAACCTGCTCCCTGATGCCCAGTTTGGGTTCCGCCAAGACCACTCTGCTCCCGACAACATTACAGCCTTTGTCCAAATGGACAAAGGAGCTGAATTCCAGAGGTGAGGTGAGAGTGACTGCCCTAGATATCAAGGCAGAATTTGACCGAGTGTGGCATGAAGGAGCCCTAGTAAAACTGATGTCAATGGGAATCAGGGGGATAACTCTCCACTGGCTGGCGTCATACCCAGCGCAAAGAAAGATGGTTGTGATGATAGAGAGTCAATCATCACATCACCAGGACATCGCTGCAGGAGTTCCTAGGCCGAACCATCTTTAGCTGCTTCATCAATGACCTTCCCTCCAACATAAGTTCAGAGATGGGGATGTTCGCTGATGACTGCACAGTGTTCAGTGCCATTCACAACTCCTCAGATAATGAAGTAATCCATGCCCGTATGCAACAAGACCTGGACGACATTCAGACTTGGGCCGATAAGTGGCAGGTAAAATTCGCACCACAGAATTGCCAGTCAATGACTATCTCCAACAAGTGAGAGACTAACCACCGCCCCTTGACATTCAATGGCATTACCATCGCCGAATCCCCCAACATAAACATAATAGGGGTCACCATTGGCCAGAAACTTAACTGGACCAGCCACATAAATACTGTGGCAACAAGAGCAGGTCAGGGGCTAGTTATTCTGCAGCGAGTGTCTCACTTCCAGACTCCCCAAAGCCGTTCTACCATCTACAAGGCAAAAGTACGAGTGTGATGGAATACACTCCACTTGCCTGGATGAGTGCAGTCCCAACAACACTCAAGAAGCTCGACACCATACAGGACAATGCAGCCCGCTTGATTGGCAACCCATCCACCACCTTAACATTCACTCCCTCCACCACCGGCGTACCGTGGCTAATGGTATAACATCTACAAGATGCACTGAAGCAACTCGCCAAGGCTTCTTCGGGAGCACCTCCCAAACCCGCGAACTCGACCACCGAGAAGGACAAGGGCAGCCGGCGCATGGGAACTCCACCACCTCCAAGTTCCTCTCCAAGTCACACACCATCCTTCTTAGAAGTATATCGCCGATCCTTCATCGTCGCTGGATCAAAATCCAGGAACTCCCTCCCTAACAGCACTGTAGGAGTACCATCACCACACGGACTGCAGCGGGTCAAGAAGGCGGCTCACCACCACCTTCTCAAGTGCAATTAGGGATGGGCAATAAATGCTGGCCTTGCCAGCGACGCCCACATCACACAAACGAATAAAAACCTCTAAGGAACAGTTAAAGTTACAAAGCGACTTGTACCCCCGAATCACCAATAACCTCAGTCTCACTCTCTGCTCCGGTCGAAAATCCGTCAAATGAAAGCTGCAAACTTGTCTCCTTCTCTAAACAAGGTTTCAACCTGTCTCCCGGTCCAGCCTCCCCTCGAACTCACTGCTCACAGATAGTCCTCCCTATTCTAGATTGACCCTTAGCTCCCATTTAACAGAAAGCAGCAATAACCTCAGCTTCACTTCGTCCAATAGCAAAGCTGCAAATGTAAAGCTGGAATTTAGCGATGCTCTAAACCAGGCTTTGATATATTTGGTTTCCGCTTTACTTCTATTATGAGAGAGACTCGGGATTGTAGGCTTCGCAAAATCCCCCAGAAACTGGAACAGAACCCTAAGTGAAGTGACTTTTAAAGATCGCAAGAAAAAAACCTGAGGAAACTGACTTTTTGAATCTTACTGTTGGGAGAGACACCTTTCACACACACAAGCTGCGAGGGGCGTGGTCAGGTAGTGAACAAATCAAGCTGTCTGGGAATTGTTTACACTGCAAATCCTACCAAGGTGCAAGAGACAAAGCAAAAACTCACAAACCCATTAACCCTATTGAAATGCTGGAAATCTAAAAACGATTCCTGACAATAAAACTTCCAGCACACCGTTGCATAGCCATTATCCCATCAAAAAAAACAATCAACCAGGTATCCACAGAACAGATTTAAAAGCCCGCCAAAGGACCTAGGACAATAGGGGGAGATTTGGCGCGTAGATAAGGCTGTGTTTAAATCGGAAAACGATCAAGACATGTTTAAAACTGAGCAAAAGCCATCGGAACTGGCAAGCCCGCCAAAACTAGACAATTGGACTAAGCAAGGCTCATTTGCAACCAAAAGGAATCCGTTTTAGTAAGGGTTTTTTGGGCGCGAAAAAGAAACAGTATAATTTGAAAGCCTGTGCCATAATTTCTCTCTCTTTCGGACTGGCTGACCACGCGGACACAGCTCTCTCCCTGCTCCAGCAAAACCTACCACAAGCCACGAGGAAGAAGGCCAGAAAACAGACCAGCACGCAAGAAGAAACCAGAGCGACTGCCTCAGTGACCATCGGACACCTCGCAGCAACAAGGGCCTTACGGAGTCTTTTAAACAAAAGACTCTAAAATCCTGTCAAGGATTCGTTGGTGAGCATTATCCCTGATCTCCTGAAACCAAAAACCTAGCCAGATAGTGGGATCTTTGGGAGGGATAAGGTTCTGTTTGATATATTGTCATTTCCCTCGCTTGTACCGTGTGCTCTCCAATCTGTGTTTAAGTAATAAGTGTGTTTCAAGTTTGTTACCTTTTTTCTTTTAATAAAGTAAAATTATTTCATCAGAACCTGTCGTTTACTGCAATTTTGTTCACAACCCCTAAATAAGTCCAAAGTCTAGGAACCGGAGGGGTATGGGAGCGATTCGAAACGCTCACTGTGTCAGAAAGCGAAGGCTGACCCCGTTAAGATATCCCTTACAGGATGTCCGGCTCACTCTCACCCTCCCTCCTCACAGACTGATCTCTGTTCTACGTTAACTGTTATGTCCCAGCTACAGAACGCCATGTGCCCGGGTAAGTTTCAGGCTGCAGTTATCGCGGGCACTGACTACATTTGGGACCCTCCTCCTACACATGCAGACTGAGCTTCTGAACACTGAGTGCAGATGGTGATGAACACTCGATGGTCAGTGAGAGATATCATGGTGTATCTCAGTCCCCAGGTGAACACTGAGTACAGATGGTGAGGGACACTCGATGATCAGTGAGAGATATCATGGGGTATCTCAGTCCCCAGGTGAACACTGAGTGCAGATGGTGAGGGACACTCGATGATCAGTGAGAGATATCATGAGGTATCTCAGTCCGCAGGTGAACACTGAGTACAGATGGTGAGGGACACTCGATGATCAGTGAGAGATATCATGGGGTATCGCAGTCCTGGGGTGAAATTAGATTAAGCATAACGTTCCATTGTAGGTTCTTCATTGAAAATCTATAAATATATATATATATATATATATATATATATATATATATATATGAATATATTAATGCGGAATATATAATAAATTGGAAGCTGAATATCAAATATATTTTAACAATATATCATACAAATTATGTACACTGATTGAAATACTGAGTAACATAGAATCATAGAATACGACAGCACTGAAGGAGGCCATTCGGCCCATTTAGTCTGCGCTGGCTGTTTCGAAGATAAATCCAGTAAGCCCCATTCCCCCTCTCTTTCCCCATAACCCAGCAACTTTTCCCCTTCAATTATTTATACAATTCCCTTTTGAAGGCTCCTACTGAATCTGTTTCCACAACCCGATCAGGCAGTGCTGTCCAAAACCTAACCACTGGTTGTGTAAAAATGCTTCATCTCGTATGGCCTCTGGTTATTGTCCTAATCACCTTACCTCTGTGCCCTCTTGTTATCGACCCTTCAGCCAGTGGAAACACTTTCTCTTTATTCTCTCTATCTAAACCCTTCATGATTTTGAACACCTCTATCAAATCTCCTCTTAGCCTTTTCTGCTCTCAGGCGAACAACCCCAGCTTTTCCAGTCTATTTTAAATTAGTCAAAATTAAAGACTTTCAGTGAAATGATCTGAGCTAAACAAATAAGTAAACATCTCTCCTGGGCCCATGGTAACCAGCTGAGCTTTGCTGCTGTAACATAACTTACAGTCAGCTGCCCAGCATGAAGGGTGTAGGGAGATTGGAACTGGAGAGGGTCTGAGCATGTTATAGGCAGTATTGGAGAATGGTCTGTGTATATTGGAACTTTAATGGGCATAAGAACATAAGAAATAGTAATAGGCGTAGGCAATTCAGCCCCTCGAGCCTGCTCCGCAATAAGATCATGGCTGATCATCTACCTCAGCGCCACCTTCCCGCCCTATCCCCATATACCTTGGTTCCATTAGTGCCCAACTATCTATCAATCTCAGCCTTGAACATATTCATCGACTGAGGATCCACAATCCTCTGGTGCAGAGAATTCCAAAGATTCACAACCCTCAGAGTGAAGACAATTCTCCTCATCACAGTCCTAAATGGTTGACCCCTTATCCTGAGCCTATGACCCAAATTGAAGACTCTCCAGCCAGGGTAAAACAGCCTCTCAGCATCTACCCTGTCAGGCCCATTAAGAATTTTACACGTTTCAATGCGATCACCTCTCATTCTTCTAAACATGACAGAATATGGGCCCATTCGACGTGATTTCTCCTCATAGGACAACACTTTCTTCACCGGGATCAATCTAGCGAACATTCGTTGCACCCCCTCTAAAGGACTTATATCCTTCCTTAGATATGGAGACCAAAACGGTGCACAGTACAGGTGTGGTCTCACCAGAGTCCTATATAATTGCTGCAAGAATTCCTTACTCTTATACTCCATCCCCCTTGCAATAAAGGGTAACATACCATTTCCCCTCCTAATTACTTGCTGTACCTGCAAGTTAACTTTCTGCGATTCATGTACAAGGACACCCAAATCCCTCTGAATACCAATATTTATTAATTTCTCATCTTTAGAAAATGTGCTCTTTTTCCATTCTTCCTATCAAAGTGGATAATTTCACATTTCCCCACATTATGCTCCATCTGCCACCTTCTTGCTCAATTACTTAACCGATTTATATCCCTTTGCAGCCTCCTGCGTCCTTCTCACAGCTTAGAATATGTTGAGAGGGGAAGTGAAGATGAAAATAAGATTGGCAAAGAGTGAATATGAGAGGAGAATGGCGGTGAACATAAAAGGGAACGCAAAAATGTTCTACCAGCATGTAAACATTAAGCGGGTAGTAAG
This sequence comes from Squalus acanthias, assembly GCA_030390025.1. Taxonomy (NCBI): domain Eukaryota; kingdom Metazoa; phylum Chordata; class Chondrichthyes; order Squaliformes; family Squalidae; genus Squalus; species Squalus acanthias. Next base: position 83,127 of record JASTWF010000512.1, read on the forward strand.
AGGCGGGGCGGGGCCTATTAGAGACAAAGAAGGTGATATATTCTTAGAGCTGCAGGGCAAGCCGAGAATACTCAACGAGTTCTTTTTATCGGTGTTTACTAAGGAGGTGGATGCTGACAAAATATCGGTAGAAGTGGAAACGGTAGAAGAAATGGAAGGGGTGCACATTGATAGACAGGAGGTACTAGAGAGGCTGGCCATGCTTAGAATGCACAAGTCGCCTGGTCTAGATGGCTTGCAACTCACGTTGCTAAGAGAATTGCCGGGGCAGTCAGCGGAGGAAATGTTTCCTCATGTTCGTATTCCAATCACATTATATCTGTGTCCTGTGGTTAACGACCCTTCAGCCAGTGGAAACAGTTTCTCCTTATTCACTCTATTAAAACAAGTCATGATTTTGAACACCTCAAGCAAATCTCCGATAATCCTCTCTGCTCTATGCAGACAAATCCCAGCTTCTCCAGTCTCTCCACATAACTGACGTCCCTCATCCATGGCACCATTCTGCTTCTGCCCAATTCCATTACTTATAAATGACCTCTCAGGATCACCTCAATACTGACACGGAAGGGATTCAACCTGTAAATATTCTCTCACTAACACTCAGTCTCCATTAAAGTTCCAGCCTTGGTGATGCTTGACTTTCAGTTTAAATACAGAGACCATCGCAGTCCCTTTACTGTCCCAGTGTTAGCGAGTGAGCAGCAGTCAGGGTCTGGGACATTGACATCCCATCAGGGCACTCGCAGTGTCCCACGTCCTGGTTACACAAACACTCTCCCAGTAAGACCTCATCTGGAATTCTGTGTTCAATTCTGAGCAGAGCACCTCAAGAAGGATATATTGCCCAACACTCCACCCCCACCCCCCCCCCAGATTTCCTGACCTTCTCTCCCCCGCCCCGAGTTCCTGACATTTGTCCCACAGAGTTCCTGACCTATGCCCCCGAGTTCCGGACATTTGCCCCCGCAGAGATCCTGACCTTTGTACCCTCCGAGTTCTTGGCATTTGCCCCCCAATTTCCTGACATATGCCCTCCCCCGAGGTCTTGACCTTTGCCCCCCAATTCCTGACATTTTCCCAGCTCCTATTTCCTGACCTTTGTCCCACGAGTTCCTGAACTGTGCCCCCCCCCCGAGTTCCTGTACTTCCCCCCAGTTCCTGACCTTTGTCCTCCCACCGAATTCCTGACCTTTGAAACCCACCGAGTTCCTGACCGCCCCCTAAGTTCCTGACCTTTGACCCCCGTGTTCCTGACCTTTGTCCAACCGAGTTCCTGACCTTTTTGTCCTCCGATTTCCTGACCAGTGCCCAGCCCCCAACTTCCTGACTTTTGCCCCCCCCCCCGAGTTCATCACCTTTGTCCAACGAATTCCTGACCTTTCTGCCCCCCCCCGTGTTCCTGACCTCTGCCCACTCCCCGATTTCCTGAACTTTGCCCCCCCACCCGAGTTCCTGACCTTTGCCCCCCCCCCCCCCCACACCATGTACCTGTGCAATAAGCAGAGTTACATCCGGGTGCCGGCTTCAACTCATAAACGAAGTAACTGGTGCAGTTTTTGATCTTTATCTCCCGGGTCCAGTAGCAGGGATTTCCACTCCCGGTAAAACAAACTGTCCTCTTCACTTCTCCCTGTCCCACGGTGGGATGAGAACCTGAAACGAGGTTTGTTAATATTGAAGAATGTAACCGAGGTGAACAGTGCTGGACAGTGAATGTAAATCTGAGATTATAAAGTCTGAAATTACCCTTTAACCAGCCTGAGATGTCTGTGGAGCAGCGACTGCCTGGAACCCGAGTCTCGGGAATCTCCCATCCACCAGAACTGGAACAACAATCAGAGAGTCAGCCCCTGAACTGATGGCTCTTATTAACTGGCAGAAAGACTGGGAACTGATTGGTTGGTAAAGGTCACACCGTGTGTCTGCTCTTCAGGTTAGGGGCCGGGGTTAAATAGCTGGTTAGGGTTAAAGTATTAGCTTGGAGATTAGTAACTGTTATTACTATATTAAATTAGCAACTGTTAATATTATATTAAATTAGTGACAGTTAATACTACATTAAATTAGTAACTGTCAATACTATATTTAATTATGACTGTTAATACTACATTAAATTAGTAACAGTTAATACTATATTTAATTAGTGACTGTTAATACTACATTTAACTAGTAAATGTGAATACTATGTTAAATTAGTAACTGTTAATACCACATTAAATTAGTAACTGTTAATACTGCATTAAATTAGTAACTGTTAATACTATATTAAATTAGTAACTGTTAATACTATATTAAATTAGTAACTGTTAATACTGCATTAAATTAGTGAAAGTTAATACTACATTAAATTAGTAACTGTTAATACTCTATTAACTTAGTAAGTGTTAATAGCATATATTAGTAACTTCAATGAGGTACCCCTGTAGAGTTAGTAAAGTTAGGTAAAATCAAATAAATAGAAGCATGGCAGCTCAGTCCCAAGGATTGCGCATCCTGTGTCATGTGGGAAATCCAGGACGTTTCCCGTGTCCTGCACAACCACGTGTGTAGGATGTGTCGTCAGCTGGAGGAGCTCGCCTCTGGGTTCCGGTGCTGGAGCAGACGCTGGCGTCACTGTGGTGCATCCCCGAGGCTGAGAGCTACGAGCATAGCACGTTTCAGGAGGTGGTCACCCCGCAGCTAAGGAGTGCACAGGCAGAGAGGGAATGCGTGACCGCCAGACAGAAGAAGAGGACCAGGCAGGTAGTGCAGGAGTCCCCTGAGAGCATCTCGCTCACCAACCAGTATTCTGTTCTGAGTAGTGGTGAAGGCGATGGTTCCACTGGGGATTACAGCCGGAGCCAAGTCCAAGGCATCACGGTTTTCTCATTTCCAGGGGGTGGAGGGAGAGAGGGAAAGCAATAGTGGTAGGGGTTTCGATTTAGTGGAGCAGACAATTGTTTCTGCGGCCGCAGATGTGACTCCAGGATGGTATGTTATCTCCCTGGTGCCAGGGTTAGCATGTCACAGAGCGGCTGCAGAACATTCTGATGGTGGAGGGTGGACAGCCAGAGGTCATGCTCCATATCATTACCAACGGAATAGGTTGAAAACGGATGAGTTCCTGCAGGCAGATTTTAGGGAGCTAGGAAAGAGATTAAGAAGCAGGACCTCAAAGGTAGTAATCTCTGGATTACTCCCGATTCCATGCGTGATTAAGTATAGAAATAGAAGCATAGAGCAGATGAATGCATGGCTGAAGAGATGGTGCAGGAGGGGAGGCTTCAGACACTAGGGGCATTGGGGCCTCTTCTGTGGCAGGTGGGACCTGTACTGGCCAGACGGGTTGCACCTCAACAGAGCCATTATCAATATCCTCGTGGAAGGTTTTCTAGTGCTATTGGGGAGGGTTTAAACTAAGTTGACAGGCGTTTGGGCACCAGGATGTAGCATTAGAAAGGAGAAATAACGGCCACAAAGGATTGTGAGAGACGGATAGCACTAAATAAGAAATAGTAAGGTATTAATTGGCATCAGGCTTGGAGAGAACACAGGAAGGTATAAAACATTTACAGTGTATGCATGTGAACGCACGAAGCATAGTAAACAAGGTTGGTGAGCTGCAGGCGCAAATAGTAACCGTGGAATATGATGTAATGGCAATAACGGAGACCTAGCTCAAAAAAGAGCAGGATTGTGCATTACATATTCCTGGATATAAGGTGGTCAGGAAAGATAGGGAAGGAATGATAGGAGGTGGTGTGGCAGTATTGGTTAAGGAGAATGTTACAATGCTGGAGAGAGGGGATGTCCTGGAGGGGTCGAAGCCAGAATCAAACGTCTGGAGTTAAGATAAAATAGAGGTGCCATTACACTACTAGGGTATTTTATAGTTCACCAAATAGTGGTAAAAATATGGAGAAGCAAACTTGCAGAGAAATTACAGAGAGATGAAAGAACTATAGCGTAGTGATAATGGTGTACCTGAACTATCCTAATATAGACTGGGATAGTAATCGTGCAAAGGGCAGAGAGGGGGACGAATTTCTGGAGTGTGTTCAGGAAATCTTTCTTGATCAGTATGCTTCCAGCCCAACGAGGAAGGAGGCATTGCTGGGTCTGGTTCTGGGGACTGAGTTAGGTCAAGTGGAGCAAGTGACAGTACGTGAATATTTATGGAGCAGTGACATAGGATCATAAGGTTTAGATTAGCTGTGGAAAAGGACAAGGATCAATCTAGAGTAAAATACTTAAGTGGAGGAAGGCCAATTTCAGTGGGATGAGAAAGAATTTGGCCTGGATAAATTGGAATCAAAGATTGGCAGGCAAAATTGTAATGGAACAATGGGCTGCATATAATGAGGAAATCTTTCAGGTACAGTCGAGTTACATTCGCACTAGGGGGAAATGTAGGGTAACTAAAGCCAGACCTCCCTGGATGACGAAAGCGATAGAGAGTAAGATGAAGCAGTAGAAGAGCGCGTATGACAGATGTCAGGTCGAGAATACATCTGATAATCATGCTAAATATAGAAAGTTCAGAAGAGAAGTGAAGAAGAAATAGGATGGGGCAAATAGAGTGTTTGAGAATAGAAGGGCAGCTAACATAAAAGCTAATCCAAAAGTATTCTATAGACATATAAATAGGTAGTAAGAGGATGGGTGGGGCCGATTAGGAACCAAAAAGGGGACCTACGCATGCAGGAATAGGATATGGATGAGGTACTAAATGAGTACTTTGCATCTGTCTTCACCAAGGAAGAGGATGCTGCCATAGACGTAGTGAAGGAGGAGATAGAGGAGATACTGGATGGGATAAAAATTGATAAAGAGGAGTTACTGGAAAGTAGATAAGTGACCAGGACCAGATGGGTTGCATCCTAGGATGCTGCGGGAAGTGAAGTAAGAAATCGCGGAGGTACTGGCCATAATCTTCCCATCCTCCTTAGAAATGGGGGTGGTGCCAGAAGACCGGAGAAATGCAAATGTTATAACCTTGTTCAAAAAAAGGTGTTAAGATAATCCCAGCACATACAGGCCTGTCAGTTTAACCTCGGTAGTGGGGAAGCCTTTAGAAACAATAATTAGGAGAAAAATTAACAGTCACTTGGACAAGTGTGGATTAATTAAGCAAAGCTAAGGCGCATTTGTTAAAGGCAAATCGTGCTGAACCAAATTGATCCAGTTTTCTGATGAGGTAACAGAGAGGGTTAATGAGGGCAATGCGTTAGACGTGGTGTACATAGATTTCCAAAAGGCGTTCGACAAAGAACCAGATAGTAGGCTTGCCAGCAAAGTTGAAGCCCATGGAATAAAAGGGAGAGTGGCAGCATGGATACGAAATTGGCTAGTGACAGGAAACAGAGAGTAGTGGTGAACAGTTGTTTGTCGGACTGGAGGAAGGTATACAGTGGTTTTCCCCAGGGGGCAGTTCTAGGACCACTGCTTATCTTGATATATTTTAATGACTTGGATATGGGTGTGCAGGGCACAATTTCAAAATGTGCACATGCCACAAACTTGAAAGTATTGTGAACAGTGAGGAGCACAGCGATAGAATTGAAGAGGACATAGACAGGCTGGTGGAATGGGCAGACACGTGGCCTTCTTCCGTGCAGTAACCATTCTATGAAAGGCTGGGACCCGCAGAGAGTACCGGAAACTGGGGCCCATCCTTTACTCTCTGTCCCCGTTCTATATTCCCCTCTATCCCGGGTATCTCCCTTTACTCTCTGACCCCGTTCTATATTCCCCTCTATCCCGGGTATCTCCCTTTACTCTCTGTCTCCGTTCTATATTCCCCTCTATCCCGGGTATCTCCCTTTACTCTCTGTCCCTGTTCTATATTCCCCTCTATCCCGGGTATCTCCCTTTACTCTCTATCCCCGTTCTATATTCCCCTCTATCCCGGGTATCTCCCTTTACTCTCTGTCTCCGTTCTATATTCCCTCTATCCCGGGTATCTCCCTTTACTCTCTGTCCCCGTTCTATATTCCCCTCTATCCCGGTAATCTCCCTTTACACTCTGTCGCTGTTCTATATTCCCCTCTATCCCGGGTATCTCCCTTTACTCTCTGTCGCTGTTCTATATTCCCCTCTATCCCGGGTATTCCCCTTTACTCTCTGTCCCCGTTCTATATTTCCCTCTATCCCGGGTATCTCCCTTTACTCTCTGTTACCATTCTATATTCCCCTCTATCCCGGGTATCTCCCTTTACTCTCTGTCCCCGTTCTATATTCCCCTCTATCCCGGGTATCTCCCTTTACTCTCTGTCCCGGTTCTATATTCCTCTCTATCCCGGGTATCTCCCTTTACTCTCTGTCGCTGTTCTATATTCCCCTCTATCCCGGGTATCTCCCTTTACTCTCTGTCACCGTTCTATATTCCCTCTATCCCGGGTATCTCCCTTTACTCTCTGTCCCCGTTCTATATTCCCCTCTATCCCGGTAATCTGACTTTACACTCTGTCCCCATTCTATATTCCCCTCTATCCCGGGTATCTCCCTTTACTCTCTGTCCCCGTTCTATATTCCCCTCTATCCCGGGTATCTCCCTTTACTCTCTGTCCCCGTTCTATATTCCCCTCTATCCCGGGTATCTCCCTTTACTCTCTGACCCCGTTCTATATTCCCCTCTATCCCGGGTATCTCCCTTTACTCTCTGTCTCCGTTCTATATTCCCCTCTATCCCGGGTATCTCCCTTTACTCTCTGTCCCCGTTCTATATTCCCCTCTATCCCGGGTATCTCCCTTTACTCTCTGTCCCCGTTCTATATTACCCTCTCTCCCGGGTATCTCCCTTTACTCTCTGTCCCCGTTCTATATTCCCCTCTATCCCGGGTATCTCGCTTTACTCTCTGTCCCCGTTCTATATTCCCCTCTATCCCGGGTATCTCCCTTTACTCTCTGTCCCCGTTCTATATTCCCCTCTATCCCGGGTATCTCCCTTTACTCTCTGTCCCCGTTCTATATTCCACTCTATCCCGGGTATCTCCCTTTACTCTCTGTCCCTGTACTATATTCCCCTCTCTCCGGGGTATCTCCCTTTACTGTCTGTTTCTCTCTGCAGAGTCCGGTTGTGCTCCCTCCCCTGTATGAACTACCTGCCCTATTTTTATGACTGATGATCCCGGTCTCTCTGCAGTTCCCATTCCAACACTAACACTTACATCTGTTTTGGACATTTGCTTCCCACTTATCGTCTAGTTTATCTGTAATTTCCCCCTCACGTTACCTTTTAAATCTGTACCACGCATGAACAAGTTCCTCATCACACTTCCATTTCTCATGACCGACGCAATGAGTCTCAATGCAATCCATGCTCCTCCAGGGCTGGTCCAGGACTGTGTGATTTACACACGGGTCAGTGAGTGCGGAATCTGCGACTGAGTGACAGAATAATGTATCATGTTATTATAAAGTACAGTTAATATTACACAGCGGCTTGTACACCCTGAAGCAACAATAACCTCAGTCTCACTCTCCGCGCTGGTAGAAATTCCTCAAATGAAAACTGGAAACTTTCCTCCTTCTCTGAACCAGGTTTCCATCTGTCTCCCAGCCCAGCCTCCCCTCTAACTTACTGCTCACAGACAGTCCTCCCTATTCTAGATGAACCCTTATCTCTCAGGTAACAGAAAGCAGCAAAATCCTCAGCTTCACTTCGTCCAATAGAAAAGCTGGAAATGTAAAGCAGGAATTTAGCTATTGTGTAAACCAGGCTCTGTTCTGTGTCCCTGCAGTTTGGGCTCCGTTTTACTTCTATTAACAGAGACTCGGGATGTCCGGCTCACTCTCACCATCTCCCTCCCTCCTCACAGACTGATCTCTCTGTTCTACATTAACTGTTATGTTCCAGCTACAGAACGCCGTGTGCCCGGGTAAGTTTCAGGCTGCAGCTCCCGCGGGCACCTCCAACATTTGGGACCCTCCTCCTGCACCTGCAGACTGAGCTGGTGAACAGAGTGCAGATGGTGAGGGACACTCGATGGTCAGTGAGCGATAGCATGGGGTATCTCAGTCCCCAGGTGAACACTGAGTGCAGTTGGTGAGGGACACTCGCTGGTCAGTGAGAGATATCATGGGGTATCTCAGTCCCCAGGTGAACACTGAGTGCAGATGGTGAGGGACACTGGATGCTCAGTGAGAGATATCATGGGGTATCTCAGTCCCCAGGTGAACAGAGTGCAGATGGTGAGGGACACTCGATGCTCAGTGAGAGATATCATGGGGTATCTCAGTCCCCAGGTGAAACAGAGTGCAGATGGTGAGGGACACTCGATGGTCAGTGAGAGATATCATGGGGTATCTCAGTCCCCAGGTGAACACTGAGTGCAGATGGTGAGGGTCACTCGATGGTCAGTGAGAGATATCATGGGGTATCTCAGTCCCCTGCTGAACACTGAGTGCAGTTGGTGAGGGACACTCGATGGTCAGTGAGAGATATCATGGGATATCTCAGTCCTGGGATGAAATTAGATTAAGAATTACTTTCTATTCTAGGTTCTTCATTGAAAAACTATAACTATATATATATATTTGAATATTGAATATATTAATACTGAATATATAATAAATTGGAAGCTGAATATCAAAGATATTTTAACAGTATATTAAACAAATTGTATGATATATATTCTGTTTGAAATACTGAGTATTTGAATATCATAGAATCATATAGGACAGCACTGGAGGAGGCCATTCGGCCCATTGATCCTGCGCTGGCTCTTTCGAAGATCAATCCAGTTCGTCCCACTGCCCGCTCTTTCCCCATAAACCAGCAATATTTGTCCTTCAATTATTTATCCATTTTCCTTTTGAAGGCTCGTACTGAATCTGTTTCCACCACCCTATCAGGCATTGCATTCCAAATCCTAATCACTCGTTGCGTAAAAAAGCGTTATATCGTGTCGCCTCAGGTTATTTTCCTAATCACCTTAAATCTGAGGCTTCTTCTTATCGACCCTTCAGCCAGTGGAAACAGTTTCTCTTTATTCTCTCTATCTAAAACCTTCATGATTTTGAACACCTCTATCAAATCTCCTCTTAGCCTTCTCTGCTCTCAGGAGAACAACCCCAGCTTTTCCAGTCTATTTTAAATTGGTCAAAATTAAAGACTTTTAGTGAAATGATCTGAGATAAACAAATAAGTAAACATCTCTCCTGGGCCCATGGTAACCAGCTGGGCTTTGCTGCTGTAACATAACTTACAGTCAGCTGCCCAGCATGAAGGGTGTAGGGAGATTGGAACTGGGGAGGGTCTGAGCCTGTTATGGTCAGTATTGGAGAATGGTCTGTGTTTATTGGAACTTTAATGGGCATAAGAACATAAGAAATAGGAATAGGAGTAGGCCATTCAGCCCCTCGAGCCTGCTCCGCAATAAGATCATGGCTGATCTACTACCTCAACGCCACCTTCCCGCCCTATCCCCATATACCTTGTTTCCATTAGTGCCCAACTATCTATCAATCTCAGCCTTGAATATAATCATCGACTGAGAATCCACAATCCTCTGGTGTAGAGAATTCCAAAGATTCACTACCCTCAGAGTGAAGACATTTCTCCTCATCACAGTCCTAAATGGCCGGGCCCTTATCCTGAGTCTATGACCCCTAGTCCTAGACTCTCCAGCCAGGAAAAACAGCCTCTAAGGCACATATATCCTTCCTTAGATAAGGAGACCAAAACTGTGCCCAGTACAGGTGTGGACTCAACAAAGCTCTATAAAATTGCGGCAAGACTTCCTTACTCTTATACTCAAAACCCCTTGCAATAAAGGCTAACATCCCTTCCTAATTGCTTGCTGTACCTGCAAGTTAACTTTCTGCGATTCATGTACAAGGACACCCAAATCCCTCTGAATACCAACATTTATTAATCTCTCACTTTAAAAAAAATGCGCTATCAAACTGGATAATTTCACATTTCCCCACATTATGCTCCATCTGCCACCTACTTGCTCAATCACTTAACCAGTCTGTATCTCTTTGCAGCCTCCTTGCGTCCTCCTCACAGCTTACAATAAGTTGAAAGGGGATGTGAAGATGAAAATAAGATTGGCAAAGAGAGAACATGAGAGTAGAATGGTGGTTAACATAAAAGGGAACCCAAAACTCTTCTACCGGCATTTAAACAGTAAGCGGTGTAAGAGGCGGGGTGGGGCCTATTAGAGACAAAGAAGATGATATATGCTTAGAGGCGCAGGGCAAGGCGAGAATAGTCAATGAGTACTTTGTATTGGTGTATACTAAGGAGGTGGATGCTGACAAAATATCGGTAGAAGTGGGAACGGTAGAAGCAATGGAAGGGGTGAAAATTGATGGACAGGATGTACTACAAAAAGGCTGGTTATGCTTAGAGTGGACATCTCGCCTGGTCTAGATGGCTTCCAACCCAGGTTGCTAAGAGAATTGGGGGAGGATATAGCGTAAGCGCTTGCCATAATTTTCCAATCTTGCCTAGATGCGGGGGAGGTGCCTGAGTATTGAAAAGTGGCAAATATGACACCATTGATCAAGAAAAGGTGTAAGGACAATCCTAGTATCTACAGGCCGGTCAGTTTAACATCAGCGGTGGGTAAAGTTTTAGAACCAATAATCAAGGAAAAAATATCGGGCACTTGGAGACATTTAATCTAATTTAATTTTTGTAAATTAACTGAGAGGGTTGATGAAGGGAATGCAATGGATGTTGTCTACATAGATTTTCGGAAGGCGTTTGACAAAGTACCACATAGAAGGCTGATTAACAAAATTGAGGCTCATGGAATAGGTGGGTCAGTGGCAGCTTGGATAAGGAATTGGCTTAAGGACAGAAAACAGTGAGTTGTGGTAAATGGCTGTTTTTCATACTGGAGAATGGTAGACAGTGGTGTTCCCCAAGTGTCACTGCTGGGGCCACTGCTTTTTTTGATATATATAAATGACCTGGAAACTGGAATATAGAGTAGAATTTCTAAATTTTTCGATGACACCAAACTTGGGGGCGTGGCAAACAGTGATGATGATACCAATCGACTGCAGCAGGACATAGAAAGGCTAGCAGAATTGGCAGACAAGTGGCAGATGGAATTTAATACAAAGAAGTGTGAGGTGATGCATTTTGACAGAAGGAACAGGAAGAGGCAATATACACTTAATGGCACAGTTTTAAAGAGCGTGCAGGGATAGAGGGACCTGGGAGTTAAAGTGCATATGTCCCTGAAGGTAAGGACAGATTGAGAGAGTGGTTTACAAACACATGGGATCTTGGGCTTCATAAATAGAGGTATTGAGTACAAAAGTAGAGACGTCATGCTGAACCTTTATAAAGCACTGCTTCGGCCACAACTGGAGTAATGCGTCCAGTTCTGGTCACCACAATTTAGGAAGGATGTGAAGGCACTTGAGCGGGTGCAGAGGAGATTTACCAGAATGGTTCCGGGGATGGGGGATCTTAGCTACAAGGACAGGTTGGAGAAGCTGGATTTGTTTTCATTAGAGCAAAGGAGGCTGAGGGGTGAGTTGTTAGAGGTGTACACGATTATGATGGGTTTGGATAGGCTAGACGGGGAAAGGCTGTTCCCACTAGTTGATGGTACAAGGACTAGGAGACACAGATTTAATGCTTTGGGCAAAAGATACAGGGGGGATGTGAGGAAAAACTGTTTTTACGCAACGAGTGGTGAGGACCTGGAACTCGCTGCCGACGGAAGTGGTGGAAGCGGAGACACGCAATGTTTTCAAGGGGAGACTGGATTGACACTTGAGGGAAATAAACTTGCAGGGCTACGAGGATAGAGCGGGGGAATGGGACTGACTGGATTGCTCTGCAGAGAGCCGGCACTTACTCGACGGGCCGAAAGCTCACCTTCTGTCCCGTTATGACTCTATGACTCTATGAATTACTTTCCCATCTTTATAACATCAGCAAACGTGGATACATTACACTCGGCCCCCACATCTGAGTCATTGATATACATTGCTGAGGCCCAAGCACTGATCCTTGAGGTACTCCATTAGTTACAGCCAGCCATCCCGAAATTGTCCCGCTTATCCACACTTCACCAGATAGATTCCTGGGATGAGAGTAACACATTCCAGTGTACAAATTACACTAATCCTTCGCGAAACACACGATTGGTGATTCTTGACATTTCATTTAAATACAGAGACCATCGCAGTCTCTTTACTGTCCCAGTGTTAGCGGGTGAGCAGCAGTCAGGGTCTGGGACATTGATATCTTGTCAGGGGCCTCACAGTGTTGCGTTTCCTGATTACACAAACACCCTCCCAGCTTGCTCTCTCTGCTCACTCTAGTTTCCATATGTTGCTAAATGTACTCCTGTGCACTTTAAAATACATTATCCGTACTTCTGATATGAACAATGTATTGCTCTCAATCTGTCAGCATCATCTGACAAACATTACATCAAGAGTACTAGAATGATACAGCACAGAAGGAGGCCATTCGGCCCATCATGCCTGTGCCGGCTCTTTGAAAGAGCTGTCCAATTAATCCCACTCCCCTGCTCTTTCCCCATAGATCTGTAAATCATATCCCTTTAAAAATCCCCTTCTGAAAGTTATTATTGAACTTGCTTCCACCGCCCTTTCAGGCAGCACATTGCAGATCACAACAACTCGCTGTGTAAAGAAATGTTTGCTCATGCAGCTTCTGGTTCTTTTTCCAATCACCTTAAATCTGTGTACTCTGGTTACCGACACTTCAGCCACTGGAAACAGTTTCTCCTTATTCACTCTATCAAAACCAGTAATGATTTTGAACACCTCTATCAAATCTCCCGTAATCCACTCTGCTCTAAGCAGACAAGTCCCAGCTTCTCCAGTCTCTCCGCATAACGTAAGTCCCTCATCCATGGTACCATTCTGCTTCTGCCCAATTCCATTGCCAAAACATTCCCTCTTAGCATCACTTCAATACTGACGCATTACTGACACGGGAGGGATTCAACCTGTAAATATTCTCTCGCTAACACACAGTGCCCATTAAATTTCCAGCCTTGGTGATTCTTGACATTTAGTTTAAATACAGAGACCATCGCAGTCCCTTTACTGTCCCAGTGTTAGCGGGTGAGCAAGAGTCAGTGTCTGCGACACTGATATCCGGTCAGGTCCCTCACATTGTCCCGTGTCCTGGTTACACAAACACTCTCCCAGTAAGACCCCATCTGGAGTAACTGTGTTCAGTTCTGGGCCCCGCACCTCAGGAAGGATATATTGGCAATCACTCCATCTCCACCCCCACCCCCGAATCCTTGACCTTCACTCACCCCCCCTCACGAATTCCTGAGCTTCAATCCTACCCACCCACCCGCCCCGAGTTCCTGACTTTCTCTCCACAACCCTGATTTCCTGACAATCTCTCGCCCCAGTTCCTGACCGTCGCCAACCCCGCGTTCCTGACCTTTGCCGTCCGAGTTCCTGACCTTTGCCCCCTTCGAATTCCTGACCTTTCCCAAACCTGAGTTCCTGCCCTTTGCCCTCCCCCGCGTTCCTGACCTTTGTCCCCTTCGAATTCCTGACCTTTGCCCCTCCGTGTTGTTGACCTTCGCCCCCACGAAGTTCCTGACCTTTGGCCACCTGAGTTCCTGACCTTTGCCGCCCGAGTTCCTGACCTTCGCCCCCATGAAGCTCCTGAACTTTGCCCCCTGAGTTCCTGACCTTTCCACCCCGAGTTCCTGACCTTGCCCCACGCCCCGAGTTCCTGACCTTTCCATCCCGAGTTACAGACCTTCTCCCCCGCCCCGAGTTCCTGACCTTTCCACCCCGACTTCCTAACCTTCCCCCCTGCCCCGAGTTACTGACCTTTCCACCCCGAGTTCCTGACCTTCCCCCCTGCCCCGAGTTCCTGACCTTTCCACCCAGAGTTCCTGACCTCCCCCCCTGCCCCGAGTTCCTGACCTTTCCATCCCGAGTTCCTGACCTTCCCCCCTGCCCTGAGTTTCTGACCTTTCCACCCCGAGTTCCTGACCTTCCCCCCTGCCCTGAGTATCTGACCTTTCCACCCCGAGTTCCTGACCTTCCCCCCTGCCCCGAGTTCCTGACCTTTCCACCCCGAGTTCCTGACCTCCCACCCCGCCCCGAGTTCCTGACCTTTCCACCCCGAGTTCCTGAACTTTCCACCTCGAGTTCCTGACCTCCCACCCCGCCCTGAGTTTCTGACCTTTCCACCCCGAGTTCCTAACCTTCCCCCCTGCCCCGAGTTCCTGACCTTTCCACCACGAGTTCCTGACCTTTCCACCACGATTTCATGAGCTTTGACCCCCCGAGTTCCTGACTTTTGCACCCGCCCAGTTCCTGACTTTTGCCCCGCCCCGAGTTCCTGTACTTTGACCCATGATTTCCTGACCTTTGCCCCCACGAGTTCCTGACATTTGCCCCCTCGAGATCCTGACCTTTGCACCCCCGAGTTCCTGAACATCCCACACGCAGAGTTCCTGACCTTTGCCCCCCCCCGAGTTCCTGACCTTTGCCCCCACCCCCCAATTTCCTGAACTTTCCCCGTCTCGAGATCCGGAATTTCCCCCCGTGTTCCTGACCTTTGCCCCACCACCGAGTTCCTGATTTTTGCCATCCCCGAGTAAATCACCTTTTGTTTTCTTGAGTTACTTACCTTTGCCCCCTGCCGATTTCCTGAACTTCCCCCACTCCCGAATTCCTGACCTTTCCTCTCCGAGTTCGTGCCCCCACCCCGAGTTCCTGACCTTTGCCCCCCCCCCCACCCCCCATGTAACTGTGCAATAAGCAGAGTTACACCAGGCTGTCGACTTCAACTCATAAACGAAGTAACTGGTGCAGTTTTTGATCTTTATCTCCCGGGTCCAGTCGCAGGGATTTCCATCCCAGTTAAAACAAACTGTCCTCTCACTTCTCCCTGTCCCACGGTGGGATGAGGACCTGAAACGAGGTTTGTAAATAGTGAAGAAAGTAACCGAGGTGAACAGTGCTGGACAGTGAATGTAAATCTGAGATTATAAAGTCTGAAATTACCCTTTAACCAGCCTGGGATGTCTGTGGAGCAGTGACCTCTGGACCTGAGTCTTGGGAATCTCCCATCCACCAGAACTGGAACAACAATCACAGAGTCAGCCCCTGAACTGATGGCTCTTATTAACTGACAGAAAGACTGGGGACTGACTGGTTGGTAAAGATCACACCGTGTTTCTGCTCTTCAAGTTAGGAGCCGGGGTTTAATAGATGGTTAGCGTTAAAACAGGAGCTTGGAGATTAATAACTGTTAATACCGCATTAAATCAGTAACTGTTAATAAAGCATTAAATCAGTAACTGTTAATATCACATTAAATCAGTAACTGTTAATACCACATTAAATCAATAACTATTAATACCACATTAAATCAGTAACTGTTAATACTACATTAAATCAGTAACTGTTAATACCACATTAAATCAGTAACTGTTAATACCACATTAAATCAATAACTGTTAATATTACATTAAATCAGTAACTGTTAATACCACATTAAATCAGTAACTGTTAATACCACATTTAATCAGTAACTGTTAATACCACATTAAATCAGTAACTGTTAATATTACATTAAATGAGTAACTGTTAATACCACATTAAATCAGTAACTGTTAATACCACATTTAATCAGTAACTGTTAATACCACATTAAATCAGTAACTGTTAATATTACATTAAATCAGTAACTGTTAATATTACATTAAATCAGTAACTGTTAATACCACATTAAATCAATAACTGTTAATACCGCATTAAATCAGTAACTGTTAATACCACATTAAATCAGTAACTGTTAATACCACATTAAATCAGTAACTGTTAATACCACATTAAATCAATAACTGTTAATATTACATTAAATCAGTAACTGTTAATACCACATTAAATCAGTAACTGTTAATACCACATTTAATCAGTAACTGTTAATACCACATTAAATCAGTAACTGTTAATATTACATTAAATGAGTAACTGTTAATACCACGTTAAATCAGTAACTGTTAATACCACATTAAATCAGTAACTGTTAATACCACATTAAATCAATAACTGTTAATACTACATTAAATCAGTAACTGTTAATACCACATTAAATCAGTAACTGTTAATATTACATTAAATGAGTAACTGTTAATACCACGTTAAATCAGTAACTGTTAATACCACAATTAATCAGTAACTGTTAATACCACATTAAATCAATAACTGTTAATATTACATTAAATCAGTAACTGTTAATACCACATTAAATCAGTAACTGTTAATACCACATTCAATCAGTAACTGTTAATACCACGTTAAATCAGTAACTGTTAATACCACATTAAATCAGTAACTGTTAATACCACATTAAATCAGTAACTTTTAATACCACGTTAAATCAGTAACTGTTAATACTATATTAAATTAGTGACTGTTAATACTACATTAAATTAGTAACGGTTAATACAGTAAATTAGTAACTGTTAATACTACAGTAAATTAGTGACTGTTAATACTATATTATATTAGTAACTGTGAGTAAAACATTAAATTAGTGACTGTTAATACAATATTATATTAGTAATTGTTAATACTATATTAAATTAGTAACTGTTAATAACATATTATATTAACAACTTGAATTAGGTAATCCTTATCTTAAGTTTCTGTAAAGTTGGTTATTAGTCGAATAAATAGAGGCATGCAAGGGCAGCTCAGTCCCACGGATTGTGCATCCTGTCCCATGTGGGAAATCCAGGACGCTTTCCATGTCCTGGACAACCACGTGTGCAGGAGGTGCCGTCAGATGTAGGAGCTCGCACTCCAGGTTCCGGTGCTTGAGCAGCCACTGTCGTCACTGCGGTGTATCCGCGAGGCTGAGAGCTACGTGGATAGCACGTTTCAGGAACTGGTCACACCACAGCTAAGGAGTGCACAGGCAGAGAGGGATTGGGTGGCGGTCAGACAGAAGACGAGGACCTGGTAGGTAGTGCAAGAGTTGCCTGAGTGAATCTCGCTCTCCAACCAGTATTCTGTTCAGAGTGCTGGAGAGGGCGATGGTTCCTCTGGGGAGTACAGCCATACCCAAGTCCGCGGCACCACGAGCGTCTCAGCTGTATAAGTGGGGGAGGAGGAAGATAGGGAAAGCAATAGTGTCAGGCAATTCGAATTAGGGGAGCAGACAGGCGTTTCTGTGTCCGCAGATGTGACTCCAAGATCGTATGTTGCCTCCCTGGTGTCAGGGTTAAGGATGTCATAGAGTCATAGAATCATAGAGTTATACAGCACAGAAAGAGGCCCTTCGGCCCATCGTGTCTGCGCCGGCCAACAAGCCCTGTCTATTCTAATCCCATTTTCCAGCACTTGGTCCGTAGCCTTGTATGCTATGGTGTTTCAAGTGCCCATCGAAATGCTGCTTGAATGTTGTGAGGGTTCCTGCCTCTACCATCGTTTCAGGCAGTGAGGTCCAGATTCCAACCACCGCTCTGGGTGAAAAAGTGTGTCCTCAAATCCCCTCTAAACCTCCTGCCCCTTACCTTGAAACTAGGCCTCTGGTTATTGACCCCTCTCTCTATTAAGGGGAAAAATTCATTTCTATCTACCCATCTATGCACCTCATAATTTTGTACACCTCAATCAGGTCCTCCCTCAGCCTACACTGATCTAAGGAAAACAAGCCCAGCCTGTCCCGTCTCTCTTCATAGCTGAAGCGCTGCAGCCCAGGTAACATCCTGGTGAATCTCCTCTGCACACTCTGCAATTGAATCAAATCCTTCCTATATTGTGGCGACCAGAACTGCACATAGTATTCCAGCTGTGGCCTAACTAGCGTTTTGTACAGCTCCATCATAACCTCCCTGCTCTTATATTCTATGCCTCGGCTAATGAAGGCAAGTATCGCATATGCCTTTTTAACCACCTTATCTACCTGTCCTGCTGCCTTCAGCGATCTATGTACATGCACACCCAGTTCCCTCTGATCCTCAGTCCTTCCTAGGGTCCTACCATTCATTGTGTATTTCCTTGCCTTGTTAGTCCTCCCAAAATGCATCACCTCACAATTTTCAGGGTTAAATTCCATTTGCCACTGTTCTGCCCATCTGACCAACCCGTCTATATCGTCCTGAATCCTGAGGCTTCCCTCCTCGCTATTTACCACCCCACCAATTTTCGTGTCATCTGCGAACTTACTGATCATACCTCCTACATTCATATCTAAATCATTAACGTACACTACAAACAGCAAAGGACCCAGCACCGATCCCTGCGGTACACCACTGGACACAGGCTTCCAGGCACTAAACCAACCTTCGACCATCAACCTCTGCCTCCTGCCACTAAGCCAATTTTGGATCTAATGTGCCAAACTACCCTGGATCCCATGGGCACTTACTTTCTTGACCAGTCTCCCATGCGGGACTTTGTCAAAAGCCTTACTGAAGTCCATGTAGACCACATCAACTGCACTACCCTCATCCACACACCTAGACACCCCCTCGCAAAATGCAATCAAATTGGTCAGACATGATCTCCTCCTGACAAAGCCATGCTGACTATCATTGATTAATCCTTGCCTCTCCAAGTGGAGACTAATTCTGTCCCTCGGAATTATTTCCAATAATTTCCCTACCACTGATGTTAGGCTCACTGGCCTGTAATTCCCTGGTTTATCCCTACTACCCTGCTTGAATAATGGTACTACGTTAGCTGTTCTCCAGTCCTCTGGCAACTCCCCTATGGCCAGACAGTTTCTGAAAATTTGTGTCAAAGCCCCTGCAATCTCCTCCCTTGCCTCACAGAGCAGCCTGGGATACATCTCGACTGGGCCTGAGGATGCATCCACTTTTAAGCCCGCTAAAACCGCTAGTACCTCATTCCTCTCAATACAAATTTGTTCAAGGATATCACAATCCCCCTGCCTGATTTCTATGCCTACATCGTCCTTCTCCATAGTGAACACAGATGCAAAATAATTATTTAAAACCTCAGCTACATCTTCTGGCTCTACACACCGATTGCCACTTTAGTCCCTAATGGGCCCTACTCTTTCCCTGGTTATCCTCTTGCCCTTAATATACTTATAAAACACCTTGGGATTTTCCTTTATTTTGCCTGCCAGTGATTTGTCATGCCCCCTCTTCGCTCACCTAATCTCTTTTTTAAGTACCCCCCTTGCACTTTCTATACTCCTCTAGGGCTTCCACTGTTTTTAGTCCTTTGTATCTGCCAAAAGCCTCCCTTTTTTTCCTAATCCATTCTCGTATATACCTTGACATCCAGGGTACCCTGGGCTTGTTGGTCCAACCCTTGACCTTTACAGAAACATGTTGCTGTTGTACTCTCTCTATTTCCTTTCTGAAAGACTCCCACTCCTCTGATGTGGATTTTCCTACAAGTAGCTGATACCTGTCCACTTTGGCCAGATACTGCCTTATCGTATTCAAATCGGCCTTCCCCCAATTTAGAACCTTTATTTCCAGTCCATCTTTGTCCTTTTCCATGACTACCTTAAATCTCACCGAATTATGGTCATTGTCACCAAAATGCTCTCCTGACACTTCTACCACTTGCCCGGCTACATTCCCTAGAATTAGGTCCAGTACTGCCCCCTTTCTTGCAGGACTTTCTACATGCTGGCTCAAAAAGCAC
The DNA here is from genome assembly GCA_030390025.1 of Squalus acanthias. Lineage (NCBI taxonomy): Eukaryota > Metazoa > Chordata > Chondrichthyes > Squaliformes > Squalidae > Squalus > Squalus acanthias. The sequence goes on from JASTWF010000512.1 coordinate 102,732, forward strand.
TCCTGGATGTACTTTCAGAATACCGAACACTCTAAGCCTTGCATACTCTGACTATCCCAGTTAATATTGGGGACGTAGAAATCCCCTTCTATTATTACCCTATTATTCCTACACTTCTCTGAGATTTGCCTACATATCTGTCCCTCTATCTCCCCCTGACTGTTTGGGGGCCTATAATACACTCCCAGCAAAGAGCTTGCCCCCTTTTTGATTTTAATTTCTACCCATATGGCCTCATTAGACGAACCTGCTAAGATATCATCCCTCCTTACAGCAGTAATTGACTCCTTGATTAATTTTGCGACACCCCCTCCTCTTTTACACCCCCCTCTATCTCGCCTGAAGATTCTATACCCCGGAATATTGAGCTGCCAGTCCTGCCGCTCCCTCAACCATGTCTCTGTGATAGCAACAATATCATACTCCCATGTGTTCATCAACACCTTCAATTCATCTGCCTTACTCGCAAGACTGCTTGCATTAAAATAAATGCCATCCAGCCTTGCCATACTCCCTTGTGCCGTTACATATTTGCCATCACCGAGCGGCAGCAGAACATTCTGAGGGGCGAGGTTGAACAGCCAGAGGTCGTGGTCAATATCGCCACCGACAACATAAGTAGAAAGAGGGATGAGGTACTGCAGGCGCATCTTAAGGAGCTAGGAAAGAGATTAAAAAGGAGGACCTCAAAGGTAGCAATCTCTGGATTACACCCGATGACACACGCTTGTGCATATAGAAATAGGAGGATAGAGCAGATGAATGCGTGGCTGGAGAGATAGTGCAGGAGGGAGGGCTTCAGATTCCTGGGGCATTGGGACCTGTACAGGCCAGACGGGTTGTACCTCCTCAGATCCGGTACCAATATCCTCGAGGGGAATTTTGCTCGTGCTGCTGGGGAGGGTTTAAACTAATTTGCAGGGGGATGGGCACCAGGATGTACCATTAGAAAGGAGAAACAAATGGCACAAAGGATTGGGAGAGACGGATAGCACTAAAGTAATAAATAGTGAGTTATTAGGTGGGATGAGATGAAGAGAAGACACAGGATGGTCTAAGATAAGTTTACAGTGTATGTATGTGAACGCACGAAGCATAGTAAACAAGGTTGGTGAGCTGCAGGCGCAAATAGCCACCTAGGAATATGATGTCGTGGCAATATCGGAGACATTTCTCAAAAAAGTGCAGGATTGGGTATTAAATATTCCTGGATATAAGGTGTTCAGCAAAGACGGAAGGAAAGATAGGTCGTGGTGTGGTTAAGGAGAATGTTACAGTACTGAAGAGACAGTTTGTCCTGGAGGGGTCAAGGACAGAATCTATATGGCTAGAGTTTAGGAATAATAGAGGTGCCATTACACTACTAGCTATATTCTATAGGCCACCAACGACTGGGGAAAATATGGAGGAGCACATTTGCAGAGAAATTACTGAGTGATGCAAGAACTATAAAGTAGTGATAATGGGGGACTTCAACTATCCTAATATAGACTGGGATAGTAATAGTGCAAAGGGCAGAGAGGGGGAACAATTTCTGAAGTCTGTTCAGGACAACTTTCTTGATCAGTATGTTTCTGGCCCAACGAGGTAGGAGGCATTGCTGGATCTTGTTCTGGGAAATGAGGAAGGTCAAGTGGAGCAAGTGTCAGTAGGTGAACATTTCGGGAACAATGATCATAATATCATAAGATTTCGCTATTGAAAAGGACAGGGAGCAATATAGAGTAAAAATATTTAATTGAAGGAAGGCCAATTTCAGTGGGACGAGAACGGATCTGGCCTGGGTAAATTGGAATCAAAGATTGGAAGGCAAAACTTTAAGGGAACAATAGTCTGCCTTTAAAGAGGAAATATTTCAGGTACAGGCGAGGGAGGGCAACTAAAGTCAGAGCTCCCTGGATGATGAAATAGACAGAGCGTAAGATGAAGCAGAAAAAGAGCACGTATGATAGATGTCATTTCGAGAATACATCTGAGAATCAGGCTAAATATAAAAAAGTTCCGAGGAGAAGTGAGAAAGAAAATAGGAGGGGTTAAAGGGAGGGTTTGAGAATGGAATGGCAACTAACATAAAAGGTAATCCAAAAGTCCTCTGTAGGCATCTAAATAGTAAACGGGTAGTAAGAGGAGGGGTGGGGCCGATAAGGGACCGAAAATGAGACCTACGCATGGAGGCAGAGGGTATGGCTGAGGTGCAAAATGAGTAGTTTGCATCTGTCTTCACCACGGAAGAAGATGCTGTGAAGGAGGAGGTAGAGGAGATACTGGATGGGATAAAAATTGCTAAAGAGGAGGTACAAGAAAGGCTGGCTGTACTTAAAGTAGATAAGTTATCAGGACCAGATGGGATGCATCCTCAGACACTGAGGGAATTGAAGGAAGAAAACGCGGAGGTACTGGCCATAATCTTCCAATCATCCTTAGAAACGGGGGTGTTGCCAGAGGACTGGAGATTTGCAAATAGAAAAAAGAAACATAGAAGATAGGAGCAGGAGTAGGCCATTCGGCCCCTTCGAGCCTGCTCCGCCATTCGATGAGATCATGACTGATCATCCAAACTCAGTACCCTGTACCTGCCTTCTCCCTATATCCCTTGATAACTTTAGCTTTAAGAAATATATCTAACTCATTCTTGAATATATTTAATGACTTGGCCTCAACTACCTTCTGTGGTAGAGAATTCCACATGTTCACCACTCTCTGGGTGAAGAAATTCTTCCTCATTTCTGTCCTAAATGGCTTACCCGTTTTCCTTAGATTATGACCCCTGGTTCTGGAATCTCCGACCATCAGGAACATTCTTCCTGCATCTAGTTTGTCCAGACCTGTAAGAATGTTTTATGTTTCGATGAGATCCCCTCTCATTCTTCTATACTCCAGCGAGTATAAGCCCAATCGACCCAATCTCTCCTCTTATGTCATTCCTGCCATCTCAGGTATCAGCCTTGTGAATCTTCGCTGAACTCCTTCCATGGCAAGAACATCCTTCCTCAGATAAGGCGACCAAAACTGCACACAGTACTCAAGGTGTGGTCTCACCAAGGCCCTGTACAACTGCAGCAGGACATCCCTGCTCCTATACTCAAACCCTTTCGCTATGAAGGCCAACATAACATTTGCCTTCTTCACCGCCTGCTGCACCTGCATGCTTACTTTCAGCGACTGGTGCACAAGGACACCCAGGTCTCGTTGCACTTCCCCTTCTCCCAATCTATTGCCATTCAGATAATAGTCTGCCTTTCTGTTTTTGACACCAAAGTGGATAACCTCGCATTTATCCACGTTATATTGCATCTGCCACGCTTCTGCCCACTCACCCAACCTGTCCAAATCATCCTGGAGTTTCTCGGTATCCTCCTCGCAGCACACATTCCCACCCAGTTTTGTGTCATCTGCAAACTTGGAGATATTACATTTAGTTCCCTTATCTAGATCATTAATGTATATTGTGAATAGCTGGGGTCCAAGGACCGATCCCTGCGGTACCCCACTAGTCACTGCTTGCCACTCGGAAAAAGACCCATTAATTCCTACTCTCTGCTTTCTGTCCGCCAACCAGTTCTCTATCCAAGTCAATACCTTGCCCCCAATCCCATGTGCCCTAACTTTACACGATAATCTCTTATGCGGGACCTTATCGAAAGCCTTTTGAAAGTCCAAATACACCACATCTACTGGTTCTCCCTTATCTATTTTCCCAGTTACATCCTCAAAAAATTCCAGTAGATTAGTCAAGCACGATTTACCTCTTGTAAATCCATGTTGACTTTGTCCAATCCTGTCACTGTTTTTCAAGTGCTCAGCTATTACATCCTTTATAATGGACTCTAGCATTTTCCCCACTACCGATGTCAGGCTTACACCCATGTTCAAAAAAGTGTGTAAAGATAAACCCAGCAACTACAGGACAGTCCGTTTAACCTCGGTAATGGGGAAGCTTTTAGAAACAATAATCAGGGACAAAATTAACAGTCACTTGGACAAGTGTGGATTAATTAAGGAAAGCCAGCATGGATTTGTTAAAGGCAAATCGTGTTTACCCAACTTGATCCGATTTTTCTGATGAGGTAACAAAAGGTGTTGATGAGGACAATGCGGTTGGCGTGGTGCACATGGATTTCCAAAAGGTATTTGACAAAGTGCCACTTAAGAGGCTTGCCAGAAAAATTGAAGACCACGGAATAAAAGGGACAGTGGCAGCATGGATACGAAATTGGCTAAGTGACAGGAAACAGAGAGAAGTGGTGAACTGTTGTATGTCGGACTGGAGGAAGTTATGCAGTGGTGTTCCCCAGGGGTCGGGACTAGCGCCACTGCTTTTCTTGATATATATTAATGATTTGGATGCCGGTGTATAGGGCACAATTTCAAAATTTGCACATGACACAAAACTTGGAAGTACAGTGAACAGTGAGGAGGATAGTGATACAATTCAAGAGGACATAAACATGCTGATGGAATGGGCGGACACGTGGCAGGTGAAATTTATTGCAGAATTGTGCGTAGTGATACATTTTGGTAGAAAGAATGAGGAGAGGAAATATACATTAAAGGGTACAATTTAAAAATGGGTTCATGAACAGAGAGATCTAGGGGTATATGTACACAAATCTTTGAAGGTGGCAGGGCAGTTAAAAAGCTTACGGGATCCTGGGTTTCAGGAATAGAGTTATAGGGCTGGATTTTCATTGACCTGTGGAGGCGGCTTTGGAGACGTGTGGGGGGTTAAAATTGCAAAAAGTGGCGGGCGGACCCGATCCCGCCTCCATGCAATTTTGATGAAATCGTGTGCGGTGGTCCCGACTCCGTCCCGACTCCAAGAGGCGGGAGAGGCCATTGAAGCCCCTAACAAGCCCTAAATTGTCTCTTTAATGCCATTTTGAAACGTTTTAGCTAGTTTAACCCTTTTCCCATGTGAAGCACGCCTGATCTGAAACACGCCAGTGAAACCTGGTGGGAGCACAAGTGGATAGCTGACTATCAGCTACAGGTCCACTATTACAACGGAGATGTGATGAAGGTAGTAGTAGTATTAGGTTTGAAAGTCGCCTCTGATGCTGCTGCATGGAATGTCTTCAGAGACTGCCTGGCCTTTGCTGTGAGAGGAACTGGATGCAAAAAAAAATCTCTCTCTCTCTCTCAGGTCCTCTCACAGCAAAGGCCAGGCAGTCTCTGAGACCAGGTAGTCTCTGACCTGCAATGCAGCAGCAATGATGACATCATCAGAGGCGACTTTCAGACTGAAACCACTAATTGTTTCATGGGTTCCCACATACTGGAACTCAATTGCCCAATTTGGTGAAAATTGCATCAATCACCCACATCAAATTGCAGTCGGGTGGATAACACGAAATGTGGATAACACGACCCCAACCCGCCCCAGTATCAAAATCAAGCCCATAGAGTACAAAAGTGTGGAAATTATTATGAACCTGTTTAAAACACTGGTTCGGCCTCAACTGGAGTATTGTATCCAATTCTGGGCAACGCACTTTAGGAAGGATGTGAAGGCCTTAGAGAGGGTGCAGAAAAGATTTACAAGTATGATTCCAGGGATAAGGAACTACACTTACGTGGATAGACTGGAGCAGGTGGGGTTGTTTTCCTTAGAGCAGAGAAGATGGAGAGGAGTTTTGATGGAGGAGTTCAACATCATGAGGGGTCTGGACAGAGCCGATAGAGAGAAACAGTTCCCATTGGCAGAAGAGTCGAGAACCAGAGGACACAGATTTAAGGCGATTGGCAGAAGAACCAAATGCGACATGAGAAATATTTTTTTACTCAGTGAGTGGTTAGGATCTGGAAAGCAATGCGTGAAAGAGTGGTGGAGGCAAACTCAATCACGGCTTTCAGAAGGGAGTTGAATAAGTACCTGAAGGAACAACAATTGCAGGTCTACGGGGAAAGGGCGGGGGAGTGGGACTGACTGAAGTGCCTTCTTCCGTGCTGTAACCCTTCTATGATTCTATGAAAGACTGGGACAGGCCGAGAGTACCGGACACTGGGGCCCATCCTTTACTCTCTGTCGCCGTTCTATATTCCCCATTATCCTGGGTATCTCCCTTTACTCTTTGACCCCGTTCTATATTCCCCTCTAACCCGGGTATCTCCCTTTACTCTCTGTCCCCGTTCTATATTCCCCTCTAACCCGGGTATCTCACTTTACTCTCTGTCCCCGTTCTATATTCTAATCTCTCCCGGGTATCTCTGTTTACTCTCTGTCCACGTTCTATATTCCCCTCTATCCCAGGTATCTCCTTTTACTCTCTGTCCCCGCTCTATATTCCCCTCTATCCCGGGTATCGCTCTTTACTCTCTGTCCCAGTTCAATATTCCCCTCTATCCCGGGTATCTCCCTTTACTCTCTGTCGCCGTTATATATTCCCTTCAATCCCGGGTATCTCCCTTTAATCTATGTACCTGTTCTATATCCCTCTCTATCCCGGGTATTTCCCTTTACTCTCTGTCCACGTTCTATATTCCCCTCTATCCCGGGCATCTCCCTTTACTCTCTGACCCCGTTCTATATCCCTCTCTATCCCGGGTATCTCCCTTTACTCTTTGTACCTGTTCTATATTCCCCTCTATCCCGGGTATTTCCCTTTACTCTCTGTCACCCTTTCTATATTTTCCTCTATCCCGGGTATCTCCATTTACTCTATGTACCTGTTCTATATTCCCCTCTATCCCGGTTATCCCCCTTTACTCTCTGTTCCAGTTCTATATTTCTCTCTATCCCGGGTATCCCCCTTTACTCTCTGTCTCCGTTCTATATTCTACTCTCTCCCGGGTATCTCCCTTTACTCTCTGTCCCCGTTCTATATTCCCCTCTATCCCGGGTATCCCCCTTTACTCTCTGTCCCCGTTCTATATTCCCCTCTATCCCGGGTATCTCCTTTTACTCTCTGTCCCCGTTCTATATTCCCCTCTATCCCGGGTATCTACCTTTACTCTCTGTCCCGTTCTATATTCCACTCTATCCCGGGTATCTGCTTTACTCTCTGTCCCGTTCTATATTCCCCTCTATCCCGGGTATCTCCCTTTACTTTCTGTCCCCGTTCTATATTCCCCTCTATCCCGGGTATCTCCCTTTACTCTCTGTCCCCCTTCTATATTCCCCTCTATCCCGGGTATCCCCCTTTACTCTCTGTCCCCCTTCTATATTCCCCTCAATCCCGGGTATCCCCCTTTACTCTCTGTCCCGTTCTATATTCCCCTCTATCCCGGGTATCTCCCTTTACTCTCTGTCCCCGTTCTATATTCCCCTCTATCCCGGGTATCCCCCTTTACTCTCTGTTCCCGTTCTATATTACCCTCTATCCCGGGTATCCCCCTTTATTCTCTGTCCCCGTTCTATATTCTACTCTCTCCCGGGTATCTCCCTTTATTCTCTGTTCCCGTTCTATATTCCACTCTATCCTGGGTATCTCCGTTTACTCTCCCTGTTTCTGTGTGCAGAGTCCGGTTCTTCCACTTCCCCTGCATGGAGTCACTGCCCCATTGCTCTGACCTATGATCCGGGTCTCTCTGCAGTTCCCATTCCTACTATCACACTTTGATCTGATTTGTACATTTACTTCCCGCTTATCGACTAGTTTATCTGTAATTTTCCCCTCACGTTACCTTTTAAATCTGTACCATCCTTGAACAAGACCCTTATCACACTTCCACTTCTCTTTAACGACGCATTGAGTCCCACTACAGTTCTTCCAGGGCAGGTCCAGGACTCTGTGATGTTCACACGGGTCAGTGAGTGCGGAGTCTGTGACTGAGTGACAGAAAGATGTTTCATGTTAATATAAAGTACAATTAATGTTACACAGCGGCTTGTACCCCCCGAAGCACCAATAACCTCAGTCTCACTCTCCGTCCTGGTAGAAATTCCCCCAAATGAAAGCTGGAAACTTTCCTCCTTCTCTAAACCAGATTTCCTTCTGTCTCCCAGCCCAGCCTCCCCTCCAACTCACTGCTCACAGGCAGTCCTCCCTATTCTAGATTCACCCTTAGCTCTCAGGTAACAGAAGGCAACAAAAACCTCAGATTCACTTCGTCCCAATAGAAAAGATGCAAATTTAAAGCAGGAATTTAGCTATTGTGTAAACCAGGCTCTGTTCTGTGTCTCTGCAGGTTGGATTCCGTTTTATTTCTATTAACACAGAGATTCGGGATGTCCGGCTTACTCTCACCCTTTCCCTCCCTCCACACAGACTGATCTCTCTGTTCTACGTTAACTGTTATGTCCCAGATACAGAACGCCGTGTGCCCGGGTAAGTTTCAGGCTGCAGTTCCCGCGGGCACCTCCAACATTAGGGACCCTCCTCCTGCACCTGCAGGCTGAGCTGGTGAACAGAGTACAGATGGTGAGGGACATCCGATGGTCAGTGAGAGATATCACGGGGTATCTCAGTCCCCAGGTGAACACTGAGTACAGATGGTGAGGGACACTCGATGGTCAGTGAGAGATATCATGGGGTATCTCAGTCCACAGGTGAACACTGAGTACAGATGGTGAGGGACACTCGATGGCTAGTGACAGATATCATGGGCTATCTGAGTCCCCAGGTGAACACTGAGTGCAGATGGTGAGGGACACTCGATGGTCAGTGAGAGATATCACGGGGTATTTCAGTCCCCAGGTGAACACTGAGTGCCGATGGTGAGGGACACTCGATGGTCAGTGAGAGATATCATGGGGTATCTCAGTCCCCAGGTGAACACAGTACAGATGGCGAGGGACACTCGTTGGTCAGTGAGAGATATCATGGTGTATCTCAGTCCCCAGGTGAACACAGTACAGATGGCGAGGGACACTCGTTGGTCAGTGAGAGATATCATGGGGTATCTCAGTCCCCAGGTGAACACTGAGTACAGATGGCGAGGGACACTCGATGGCTAGTGAGAGATATCATGGTGTATCTCAGTCCCCAGGTGAACACTGAGTACAGATGGCGAGGGACACTCGTTGGTCAGTGAGAGATATCATGAGGTATCTCAGTACCCAGGTGAACACTGAGTACAGATGGTGAGGGACACTCGATGGTCAGTGAGAGATATCATGGGGTATCTCAGTCCCCAGGTGAACACTGAGTACAGATGGTGAGGGTCACTCGATGGTCAGTGAGAGATATCATGGGGTATCTCAGTCCCCAGGTGAACACTGAGTACAGATGGCGAGGGACACTCGTTGGTCAGTGAGAGATATCATGGGGTATCTCAGTCCCCAGGTGAACACTGAGTACAGATGGTGAGGGACACTCGATGGTCAGTGAGAGATATCATGGGTTATCTCAGTCCCCAGGTGAACACTGAGTACAGATGGCGAGGGACACTCGTTGGTCAGTGAGAGAGATGTCTCAGTCCTGGGGTGAAATTAGATCAAAAATAACTTTCTATTGTTGACTCTTCTTTTGATAAAATTATGAAATATATATATATATATATATATGAATACTGAATATAGTATTACAGAATATATAATAAATTGAAAGCTTACTATCAAAGATATTTTAATAACATACTATACAAATTGTATGATCAATATTCTGATAGAATTACTGAGTATATGAATATCATAGCATCATGTAATAGTACAGCACTGAAGGAGGCCATTTGGCCCGTCGAGTCATCACTGGCTCTTTCGAAGATCAATCCAGTTCGTCACACTGCCTCGCTCTTTCCCCATAACCCAGCAATTTTTCTCCATCAATTATTTATCCAAATTCCCTTTTGAAGGCTGCTCCTGAATCTGATTTTTCCACCCTATCAGGCAGTCCTTTCCAAATCCTAACCACTCGTTGCGTAAAAATGCTTCATCTCGTGTCGCCTCTGGTTATTTTCCCAATCACCTTAAATCTGTGCCCTCTCATTATCGATTCTTCAGTCAGTGGAAACAGTTTCTCTTTATTTTCTTTATCTAAATTATACCTGATTTTGAACACCTCTATCAAATCTCCTCTTAGCCTTCTCTGCTCTAAGAATAACAACACCAGTATCTCCAGTCTATCCATGTAACTGTAATTCCTCATCCCTGGAACCATTCTAGTAAATCTCTTCTGTGCCCTCTCCAAAGCCTTCACATTCTTCCTAAAATGTGGTGCCCAGAATTGGATACAATTATCCAACTGGGACCGAACTCGTGAATATGAAATATAAATTTAAGATAAATATAAGAACTGAATATAAAGATTACAAATAAATGACAATGGGAAATACAAACAAACTTACAAATGTAAATGATAATTTAAATGTACAAATACATAAATATAAATGTTTTTAAAAAAAAACACAAATACAGCTCGCTAAATAATAGAGAGAAGTGTATAAATATAACAATTTTACGATATTTATGCAAATAAAGCGCAATGATTTCAGGACATCTTAATACATAGAAAAAATGTAAACTCTCTTGCGGTGAAAACAGAGCCAAGGAAGGAGGAGAATAAATTATATCAATCAATAATGCAAATGTTAAAGATCTATTTCAAATCCTTAATAATAACAACATCTTGTATTTATATGGTGCCTTTAATGTAGTAAAACATCCCAAGGCGCAGCACAGGAGTATTTTAATACAAAAAAATTGACACCGAGCAACATAAGGATAAATTAGGGGAGGTGTCCAAAAGCTTGGTCAAAGAGGTAGGTTTTAAGGTGCGTCTTAAAGGAGGAAAGAGAGGTAGCGAGGCAGACAGATTTAGGCAGATAATTCCAGAGCTTGGGGCCTAGGCAACAGAAGGCACGGCCACCAAAGTTTGAGCGATTATAATCAGGGAGGCTCAAGCGGCCAGAATTAAAGGAGCGCTGATATCTCGGGGGGCTGTGGGTCTAAAGGAGTTTACAGAGATAGGAAGGGGCGAGGCCTTGGAAGGATTTGAAAACAAGGATGAGAATTTTGAAATCGAGGCGCTGCTTAACCGGGAGCCAATGTAGATCAGCGAGCATGGGGGAGATGGGCGAACGGGACTTGCTGCGAATTAGGACACGGGCAGCCGAGTTTTGGATGACCTCAAGTTTACGCAGGGTTGAATGTGGGAGGCCAGCAAGGAGTGCGTTGGAATAGGCAAGTGTAGAGGTAACAAAGGCATGGATGAGGAGTTCAGCAGCGGATGAGCTGAGGCAAGGGCAGAGATGGGCAATGTTACAGAGGTGGAAGTAGGCGGTCTTTGTTATGCTGCGGATAAGAGGTTGCAAGCACATTCCAGGTACAAATATGACACCAAGGTTGCGAACAGTGTGATTCAGCCTCAGACGGAGATTCGGGAGAGGGATGGAGTCAATGGCTAGGTTACAGAGTTTGTGGCGGTGACCAAAATCAATGGCTTCGGTCTTCCAAATTTTTAATTGCGGAAAATTTATGCTCATCCAGAACTGTATGTCGCACAAGCAGTCTGATAATTTAGAGTCCGTGGACGGGTCGAGAGAAGACGTTGTGAGGTAGAGCTCGGTGTTGTTAGCGTACATGTACAAAATGACGCTGTGTTTTCGGATGATGTCGCCAAGGGGCAACATGTAGATGGGAAATAGGAGTTAGCCAAGGATAGATCCTTGGGGGGCACCAGAGGTAACAATGCGGGTGCGGGAAGAGAAGCCGTTACATGCGATTCTTAAGCTAATATTAGATAGATAAGAATGGAACCAGGTGAGAGCAGTCTCGCACAGCTGGACAACGGTGGAGAGGTATTTTGAGATGGATGGAGTTGTCAACCGTGTCAAAGGCTGCAGACAAGTCAGGAAGGAAGAGGAAGGATAGTTAACTTTGTCACAGCCACAAATGATGTCATTTGTGACTTTGATAAGTGTCGTTTCGGTATTGTGGCAAGGGCGGAAACCTGATTGGAGGCTTTCAAACATGGAATTGCGGGAAAGATGGGCACGGATTTGGGAGGCAACAACACGTTCAAGGACTTTGGAGAGGAAGGGGAGTTTGGAGATGGAGTGGTAGTTTGCAAGGTTTGGTTTTCTGAGCAGAGGGGTGATGACGACAGATTTGAGGGAGTGGGGGACAGTACCTGAGGAGAGAGAAACTTTAAGAATATCAGCTAACATGAGAGCCAGAAAAGAAAGCTGGGTGGTCAACAGTTTGGTGGGAATAGGTTCGAGGGAGCAGGAGGTGGGTCTCATAGACAAGATGAGCGCAGAGAGGTTATGAGGGGAGATCGGAGAGAAATTGGTAACTGTTAATACTACATTAACTTAGTAAATGCTAATACAACAATAAATTAATAACTATTAATACTACATTAAATCAGTAACGGTTAATACTACATTAAATTAGTAACTGTTAATACTACATTCGATTAGCAATTGTTAATACTGCATTAAATTAGTAACTGTTAGTACTATATTAAGTTAATAACTGTTACTACTATATTCAATTACTAACTGTTAATACTGCATAGAATTAGCATCAGTTAATACTACATTAAATTAATAACTGTTAATACTACATTAAATAAGTAACTGTTAATAAAAAAATAAATTAGTAGCTGTTAATACTACATTAGATTAGTAACTGTTCATTCTACATTAAATAAGTAACTGTCAATACTATATTAAATTAAAAGCTGATAATACTATTATATTATTAACTGAAAATACTATATTAAATTAGTACCTGTTGATTCTATATTAAATTACTCACTGTTAATACTACATTAAATTATTAACTGTTAATACTATATTACATTAGTAACTGTTAATACTACATTAAATTATTAACTGTTAATACTATATTAAATTAGTAACTGTTAGTACTACATTAAATAAGTAACGGTTAATACTACATTAAATTATTTAAGGTTAATACTATATTAACTTAGTAATTTTAATATTACATTAAATTAGTAACTGTTACACTACATTAAATTAGTAACTGAATACAATATTAAATCAGTAACTATTAATACTATGTTAAATTAGTAACTGTTATTACTACATTAAATTAGTAACTTTAAATACAATATTAAATAAGTAACTGTTAATACAACGTTAAATTAGTAACTGTGAATACAATATTAAATTAGTAACTGTTAATACAACATTAAATTAGTAACTGTTAATACAATATTAAATTAGTAACTGTTACTACAACATTAAATTCGAAACTGTTAATACTACTTTAAATTAGCAACTGTTAATAATACATTAAATTAATAACTGTTAATACTACTTTAAATTAGCAACTGTTAAAAGTACATTAAATTAATAACTGTTAATACTACGTTAAATTAGTAACTGGGAATACAATATTAAATTAGTAACTGTTAATACAACATTAAATTAGTAACAGTTACTACAACATTAAATTCGTATCTGTTAATACTACATTAAATTAGTTACTGTTAATTCTACATTAAATTAGTAACTGTTAATACTATATTACATTAGTAACTGTTAATATCACGCTACATAAGTAATGGTTAATACTAAATTAAATTAGTATCTGTTAATATTATATTAAATTAGTAACTGTTAATACAATATTAAATTAGTAACTGTTAATACTACACTAAATTAGTAACGGCTAATACTACAATACATTAATAACTGTTAATACTACCTTAAATTAGTAACTGTTAATACTATATTACATTAGTAACTGTTAATATCACGCTACATAAGTAATGGTTAATACTAAATTAAATTAGTATCTGTTAATATTATATTAAATTAGTAACTGTTAATACAATATTAAATTAGTAACTGTTAATACTACACTAAATTAGTAACGGCTAATACTACAATACATTAATAACTGTTAATACTACCTTAAATTAGTAATTGTTAATACTATTTTACATTAGTAACTCTTAATAATTCATTAAATAAGTAACAGTTAACACTAATTTAAATTAAAAGCTGTTAATACTATATTAAATTAGTAACTCTGAATACATTATTAAAATTAGTAATTGTAAAAACTATATTAAATAAATAACTATTCATACTATGTTAAATTAGTAACTGTTAATACTATACTACATTAGTAACTGTTAATACTATATTACAGTAGTAACTGATAATACTATGTTAAATTAGTAACTGTTAATTCTACATTAAATTAGTAACTGTTAATACGATATTACATTATTAACTATTAATACCACGCTAAATAAGTAACAGTTAATACTAAATTAAATTAGTATCTGTTAATACTATATTAAATAGCAACTTTTAATACTATATTAAATTAGTAACTTAATACTACATTAAATTAGTAACTGTTAAAACAATATTAAATTAGTAACTGTTAATACAACACTAAATTAGTAATGGCTAATACTACAATAAATTAATAACTGTTAATACTACATTAAATTAGTAACTGTTAATACTATATTAAATTAGTAACTCTTAATACTACATTAAATTAGTAATTGTTAATACTACATTAAATCAGTAACGGTTAATACTAAATTAAATTAGTTACTTATAATATTGTGTTAAATTAGTAACTGTTAATGCTATATTAAATTAGTAACTGCAAATACTATATTAAATTCATAACTATTAATACTTTGTTAAAGTATTAACTCTTAATACAACATTATATTAGTAACTGTTAATACTATATTCATTTAGTAGCTGTTAATACTGCAATAAATTAGTAACTGTTAATACATTAGATTAGTAACTGTTATTAACATATTCAATTAGTAACTTTTAATACTACATTAGATTACCAATTGATAAAACTACATTAAATTAGTACCTGTAAGTACTATATTAAATTAATAACTGTTACTACTATATTCAATTACTAACTGTTAATACTGCATAGAATTAGCATCAGTTAATACTACATTAAATTAATAACTGTTAATACTACATTAAATAAGTAACTGTTAATAAAAAATTAAATTAGTAGCTGTTCATACTATATTACATTAGTAACTGTTCATTCTACATTAAATAAGTAACTGTCAATACTATATTAAATTAAAAGCTGATAATACTATTATATTATTAACTGAAAATACTATATTAAATTAGTACCTGTTGATTCTATATTAAATTACTCACTGTTAATACTACATTAAATTATTAACTGTTAATACTATATTACATTAGTAACTGTTAATATTATATTAAATTAGTAACTGTTAATACTACATTAAATAAGTAACGGTTAATACTAAATTAAATTATTAATGGTTAATAATATATTAACTTAGTAACTTTTAATATTACATTAAATTATTAACTGTTACACTACATTAAATTAGTAACTGTGAATACAATATTAAATTAGTAACTATTAATGCTATGTTAAATTAGTAACTGTTATTACTACATTAAATTAGTAACTTTTAATACAATATTAAATTAGTATCTGTGAATACAACATTAAATTAGTAACTGTTAATACAATATTAAATTAGTAACTGTTACTACAACATTAAATTCGTAACTGGTAATACTACTTTAAATTATCAACTGTTAAAAGTACATTAAATTAATAACTGTTAATACTACATTAAATTAGTAACTGTGAATACAATATTAAATTAGTAACTATTAATACAACATTAAATTAGTAACTGTTAATACAATATTAAATTAGTAACTGTTACTACAACATTAAATTCGTAACTGTTAATACTACTTTAAATTAGCAACTGTTAATAATGAATTAAATTAGTAACTGTTAATACTATATTAAGTTAGTCACAGTTAATACTACATTACATTAGTAACTGTTAATACTACATTAATAAATAACTTAATACTATATTAAAATAAAAGCTGTTAATACCACGCTAAATTAGTAACTGTTAATGCTACATTAAATTTGTAACTATTAACACTATATTACAATAGTAACTATTAATACTATATTAAATTACTAACTATTAATACTATATATTAAATAAGTAACTGTTAATGCTATATTAAATTAGTAACTGTTAATACATTATTAAATTAGTAATTGTAAATACTATATTAAATAAATAACTGTTAATACTATATTAAATTAGTAACTGTTAATACTATATTAAATTAGTAACTGTTAATACTATATTACATCAGTAACTGATAATACTATATTAAATTAGTAACTGTTAATTCTACATTAAATTAGTAACTGTTAATACTATATTACATTAGTAACTGTTAATACCACGCTAAATAAGTAACGGTTAATAATAAATTAAATCAGTATCTGTTAATACTATATTAAATTAGTAACTTTTAATACTATATTAAATTAGTAACTTAATACTACATTAAATTAGTAACTGTTAATACAATATTAAATTAGTAACTGTTCATACTACACTAAATTAGTAACCGGTAACACTACAATAAATTTATAACTGTTAAAACTACTTTAAATTAGTAACTGTTAATACTATATTAACATAGTAACTGTTAATACTACACTAAATTAGTAATTGTTACTACTTCATTAAATTAGTTACTGTTAATACTATATTAAATTGGTAACTGTTAATACTACATAAAATTATCAGTTAATACTTCATTAAATTAATAATACATTAAATAAGTAACTGTTAATACAATATTAAATATGTAACTGTTAATACTACATTACATTAGTAGCTGTTACTACTATATTACATTAGTAACTGACAGTCTACATTAAATAAGTAACTGTCAATATATATTAAATTAGTAGCTGATAATACTATATTATATTAGTAGCTGTTAATACATTATTAAATTAGTAATTGTAAATACTATATTAAATAAGTAACTGTTAATACTATTTTAAATTAGTTATTGTTAATAATATATTACATTAGCAACTGAATACTATATTACATTAGTAACTGTTAACGCTATCTTACATTAGTAACTGTTGATTCTATGTTAAATTACTCACTGATAATACTACATTAAATTATTAACTGTTCATACTATATTACATTAGTAAAAGTTAATACTACATTTAATATAGTATTAACAGTTACTAATTTAATTATTTACTGTTAATAATACATTAAATAATATTAACCAATAATGCAAATATTAAAGATCTATTACATATCCTCAATAAATAATATCAATTACTAATGAAAATATTAAAGATCTACTACAAATCCTTCATAAATGATATCGATCAATAATGTAAATATTAAAAATCTGTTTCCAATCCTGAATAAATAACAATGAATAATGCAAATATTAAAGATCTTTTTCAAACCCTAAATAAATAATATAAATCAATAATGCAAACATTAAAGATCTATTACAAAGCCTTAATAAATAATATCAATCAATAATGCAAGTATTAAAGATCTATTACAATTTCTTAATAATTATCATCAATCAATAATGCAAATATTAAAGATCTATTACAAATCCATAATAAATAACATCAATCAATAATATAAATATTAAAGATCTATTGCAAATCTACACTAAATAATATCAACCAATAATGCAAATAGTAATGATCTATTATAAATATCTAATATATAATTTAAATCAATAATGCAAATGTTAAAGATCTATTACAAATCTGTAACAAATAATATCGATCAATAATGGAAATATTAATGATCTATTACAAATGCATAAAAAGTAATATCAATGAACAATGCAAATATTAAAGATCTAATACGAATCCTATATAAATAACATCAATCAATAATGCAAATATTGAAGATCTATTAGAAATCCTCAAAAAATATTATCGATCAATAATGCTAATATTAAAGACCTATTCAAAATCCTTAATAAATAATATCAATCAATAATACAAATATTAAAAATCTCCTGCAAAGTTTTAATAAATAATATCAATCAATAATGCAAGTATTAAAGATCTATTACAAATACTTAATTAATAATATCGATCAATAATGCAAGTATTAAAGATCTATTACAAATCCTGAATAAATAACATCAGTCAATAATGCAAATATTAAAGATCTATTACAAATCCACATTAAATAATATCAACCAATAATACAAATATTAGAGATCTATTACAAATCCCTAATAAATAATTTCAATCAATATTGCAAATGTTAAAGATCAATTACAAATCCTTAATAAATAATATCAATCAATAATGCAATTATGAAAGATCTATTACAAATCTGTAATAAATAATATTGATGAATAATGGAAATATTAAGATCTATTACAAATGCATAATCAACAATAGTTATCAATAATTTAATTATTAATGATCTATTACAAATGCATAAAAAATAATATCAATGAACAATGCAAATATTAGAGACCTATTCAATATCCTTAATAAATAATATCAATCAATGAGGCAAATATTAAAGATCTCTTACAAAGCCTTAATAAATAACATCAGTCAATAATGCAAATATTAAAGTTCTATTACAAATCCACACTAAATAATATCAACCAACAAAGAAAATATTAAAGATCTATTACATATCCTCAATAAATAATATCAATCACTAATGAATATATTAAAGATCTACTACAAATCCTTCATAAATACTATTGATCAATAATGTAAATATTAAAGATCTATTACAAATCCTGAATAAATAACATCAATGAATAATGCAAATACTAAAGATTTATTACAAATCCTAAATAAATAATATAAATAATTAATGCAAATATTAAAGATCTATTCCAAATCCACAATAAAAAGTATCGATCAATAATGCAAATATTAAAGACCTATTACAAATGTTTAATAAATAATATCGATCAATATTGCAAATATTAAAGAACTATTACAAATTCATAAAAATAACATGAATCAATCAGGCAAATATTAAAGATCTATTGCAATTCCTTAATAATTAACATCAATCAATAATGCAAATACTAAAGATCTATTTCAAATCCTTAAAAATAACTTCAATCAATAATGAAAATATTAAAGATTTCTTACAAATGGTTAATAAATAATATCAATCAATAATGCAAATATTAAAGATCTATGACATATCCTCAATCAATAATGAAAGTATTAAAGATCTATTACAAATCATTAATAAATAATATCAATCAATAATGCAAATGTTAAAGATCTGTTACAAATCTTTAATAAATAAATATCAACCAATAATGCAGATATTACAGATCTATTTCAAATCCATTATAAATAATATCAATCAATAATGCAAATATTAAATATCTATTGCAAATGTATAATATCAATCAACATTGCAATATTAAAGATATTTTACTATTACATAATACATATTTATCAATAATGCAATTATTAAATCTCTATTATAAAGGCATGATAAATAATATTGATCAATAATGCAGATATTAAAGATCGATTACATGTGCATAATTTTACATCTGATCATTAGTTAAAAGTATAGTATGTAAAACATTATGTCATATGTACAGCAGAGAATTATGATGAATTTAAAGCACAGAAACAGGCCATTCAGCTCAACTGGCCCTAATGGTGTTTATTCTCCACGATGAGACTCCTCGCACCATTCATCATCTAACCCTATCTACATATCGCTCGATACATTTCTCCCTCATGTGCTTATCTATAATCTATGCTATTCACCTCAACTGTTCCCTGCGTTAGCGAGTTCTGCATTCTCACCAATCTCTGGGTAATGAAGTTTCTCCTGAACTCCCTATTGGATTTTCAGTGACTATCTTATATTGTTCGCCCCCTAGATCTCGCCTCGCCCAGAAGTGGAAACATCTTCTATACGTTTACATTCATAATTTTAAAGACCTCTATCAGGCCCCCCCTCAACCATCTCTTTTCTAGAGAAAAGAGCTCCACACAGTTCAGTCTTTCCTGAAAGTGAGAACATCTCAGTTCTGGTATCATCTTGTAAATAATTTTTTGCACCCTCTGCAGTACCTCTACATCCTTTTTTGTAATATGGAGAACAAAACTGTGCGCAGTAATGATCGAATACCTATCACAAATGCATAAGTTTTAAATCTGATCAGCCGTTCCTTCACCGTCGCTGGGTCAAAATCCTGGTGCTCCCTCTCTAACAAAAATGTGGGAGAACCTTTACCACACGGACTGCAGCGGTTCAAGAAGGTGGCTCACCACCACCTTCTCAAGGGCAATTAGGGATGGGCAATAAATGCTGGCCTTGCCAGCGACGCCCACATACCATGAACGAATGAAAAAAATTGAAAGTATAAATAATAGGAATGTAAGAATTTCAATTTAAACTCCATGTTTGAACCTCTCCAATCAGGTTTCCGCCCCTGTCACAGCCCTGAAACTGTCCGAATCAAAATCACAAACGAGAAGCGCCTTGGGAGGATTTGCTACGTAAAGACATTAAATAAACACAATGCAGTTTGTCTATAATGAAAATTACTTACTCAGGTAACCCAGAATCAGCAGCAGAGTCCTCATCTCACCGGCTGATGTTCTGGAAGTAAAAACACGGCATGTGTATTAGAGAGATTTGAGAGGATGTGGGTTCAGAGGGAACTTTAAATGGGGAGTTGGACAGGGAATCAGTGGTTATACCTATGTATAATGGGTGAGCTCTACCTCTCTCCCTCACTGGGACACTACAGACTTTAAATATAAAATCCATATTCCGGCTCGGCCACAGCCCTCAAACTGCCCTAATAATTGGTCTGCCATGGATCAGTTTGTAGCACTCTCGCCTCTGCGTCTGAAGGTGGTGGTTTCAAGCCCCACTCCAGAGACTTGAGAAAATAATCCAGGCAGATACTCCAGTGCAGACGAGAGCTCTGCGTCTCTCCCTCACTGGGACCCCTACAGGCAGAGGTGAGCTCTGCGTCTCTCCCTCACTGGGACCCCAACAGACAGAGGTGAGCTCTAAATCTCTCCCTCACTGGAACCCCTACAGACAGAGGTGAGCTCTGCGTCTCTCCCTCACTGGGACCCCAACAGACAGAGGTGAGCTCTAAATCTCTCCCTCACTGGGACCCTACAGGCAGAGGTAAGCTCTACCTCTCTCCCTCACTGGGACCCTACAGACAGAGGTGAGCTCTAAATCTCTCCCTCACTGGGACCCTACAGACAGAGGTGAGCTCTACCTCTCTCCCTCACTGGGACCCCAACAGACAGAGGTGAGCTCTAAATCTCTCCCTCACTGGAACCCCTACAGACAGAGGTGAGCTCTGCGTCTCTCCCTCACTGGGACCCCAACAGACAGAGGTGAGCTCTAAATCTCTCCCTCACTGGGACCCTACAGGCAGAGGTAAGCTCTACCTCTCTCCCTCACTGGGACCCTACAGACAGAGGTGAGCTCTAAATCTCTCCCTCACTGGGACCCTACAGACAGAGGTGAGCTCTACCTCTCTCCCTCACCGGGAGCACTACAGAGAGAGGTGATCTCTACATCTCTCCCTCACCGGGAGCACTACAGCGAGAGGTGATCTCTACATCTCTCCCTCCCTGGGACCCTACAGACAGAGGTGAGCTCCACCTCCTTACATGTCCTTGATAAAACCCAATTGCTTGACCCTCTTTCCAGTCTCCCGGTACAGAACCGCTTCTAATATTCTAACACAGGTCTTTACTGAGCCCGGTATTGGGACAGGACAAGCGGTAAACACACCCCTGAGTCCCTACTTAGCAAGTGACAAACTTCTGAGCTTGTTTTAAAAGTCCATTCATACAAGACTGCTTACCAGAGTCTCCAAATGAAGTGTCGCTGTCTGAGATGCAGTGGGTTCAGTTGACCTGCTCCTTCCTCAGTCTCAAGCACAATCTGCTGTGAGCGATGTCGGACTCAGTGACAGCTCTTCCACCAATACCTCCCACATCAGAGACACGTGTGGCTGAGGGCAGTGCTGGTTGGCTGACATTATCTGGTTTAGTAAAGCTCTATAATATGGCACAATCCATGCAAATTAAAGAATTTTAGTGACATTATCTGAGATAAACAAATACTTTTTTATTGGACAATACCGTTCAGGGTTACGGAAGCAAACGGGTCGGTGGAATTAAGATGCAGATGAGCTACGATCTCATTGAATGGCTGAACAGTCTCGAGGGACTGAATTGCCTCTTCTGGTTCCTATACTCCTCAGAGCTCTCTTTCTCCTCACGATTGTTTGCATATGCTGTTCAATGTGGACATTTGCCCTTTAGAATATCTTACCTATGTCTCTGATATAAACACTTCCTTGTTCTCAGTCTCTGATAAACACATCACCTTCTCACTAATCAAATGTCGACATTGCCTCACCTCCAGCACAGCGTAGCACATGCAAATCTGTTGGTCACAGCGGTGCCTTTATCTGGCAGATGCAGAACTGACAATGGGTCCACTGTGGGACCGTGTAACTTCCTGGTATCCTGGCCATAACTCACGGCCATTGACAGAATCGGCGGTGGGGGAGAATGGAGATTGATGAAACTATCGAGGACCAGGCCTTGGAGGTGGGGTGGCTGGGAGTCAGCTGGGAAGGCATTCGGCCCTTTCCACACACTGTGTAACACTGAGAGGGTCAGGGAGTGGGAGCGGGTCAGAGACAAAGGGAGCGAGAAACCGGGGCATACAGAGTGAGATACAGAAAGACAGGCTGACAGAGACGGAGAGAGAGAGAAACAGACTGACATAGAGGGGCAGAATGAGACAGAGATTGATCGTCATCGAGAGAGAGAGGGAAGGTCAGAGACAGAGAGAGAGAGGGACAGAGACAAAGACAGAGAGACATGGATCGACAGAGACAGTACAGAGAGAGACACAGAAAGAGAGGGACAGAGAGAGAGACAAGCACACACAGTGATGCAGAGAGAAAGGCAGATAGAGAGAGAGCTACAGAAATAGAGATAGAGAAAAGACAGAGAGAGAAAGGGTAAGAGCGAGAGATAGCGAAGGGCCAGAGAGAGTGAGGGGCAGAGAAAGAGACTGAGAGACAGAGAGAGGCACCGAGAGAGCCAGCGACAGAGAGATATGGAAAGACAGACAGAGAGCGAAATACAGATATCTTTATTAAGAGAGCGAGTCAGATAACGAGAGACAGGGACTCAGACAGGGACTGAGACAGAGAATGAGCCAGAGAGAGAAATAGAGAGACACAGTGCTGGCCAGCGAGTGAGGGAGTGAAGGCGACTGAGAGGGAGAGGGATAGACAGACAGAGAGCGGTGCAGCAACACAGAGAGAGATACAGAGAGATACAGAGAGGGACAGACAGAGGGACAGAGAGAGAGACAGACAGTGATAGACAGCCATAGCGAGAGAGAGACAGAGAGTGAGAGGGGCAAGGAGGAACACACACACAAAGACAGTGACACAGGGACCTAGAGAGACAGCGATGGAAAGACAGAGATAGAGAGATGGGAGAGACAGAGACATAGCGATACTGCTCGATAGAGAGAGGAAGAGAGACAGAGAGATACAGAAAGACAGAGAGAGATAAAGAGGGAGGGACAGAAAGAGAGAGAGAAACAGAGAGAGAGACAGGAATAGAGAGAGAGAGGGACAGAGCGAGAGAGAGAGGGACAGAGACAGAGAGAGAGAGGGACAGAGAGAGAGGACGGGAGAGAGAGGATAGAGAGAGTGACGGGACAGTGACAGAGATAGAGAGATAGACATTGAGAGAGGGGGCAGAGACAGATCGAGAGGGACAGTGAAAAAGACAAACACACTAAGTCAGAGAGAGACAGAGATGGGAAGAGACAGAAGGACAACGAGAGAGAGAGGGACAGAAAGAGAGAGAGGGACACAATGAGAGAGAGAGGGACAGAAAGAGAGAGAAGGAACTAGATCGACGGGGACAGAGAGAGAGAGAGAGAGATACAGAGACAGACTGATTCCAGGGCTAAAATAGTTAAATTATGAGCGCAGGTTGCATAGACTAGGCTTTTATTCCCTTGAGTATAGAAGTTTAAGAGGTAATCTAATTGTAGTGTTTAAGATGTTTAAATGAGTTGATAGGGTAGATAGAGAGAAACGATTTCCTCTGGTGGGCATTGACCAGAACAAGGGGCATGATCTTAAAATTAGAGCCACATCGTTCAGTGGTGATGCCAGGAACCACTTCTTCATACAAACTGTATTGGAAATCTGGAATAATCTCCCCCCCCAAAATTCTGTTGAGGCTGGGCCTCACTTGAAAATTTCAAAACTGAGATTGATAGATTTTTGTTGGGTCAGGGTATTAAGGTTACGGCACCAAGTCGGGCAGATGGAGTTAAGGTACAGATCAGCCATGGTCTGATTGAATGCTGGAGCAGGCTCTAGGGACTGAATTGCCTCCTCCTGTTCCTATGATTCCATGTTTCTATGATCGTAAAAATTCTCCCTCTGTCTCTCCTCACTCTTGTGAGAAGTCGCACAACACCAGGTTATAGTCCAACAGCTTTATTTGAAATCACAAGCTTTTAAATAAAGCTGTTGGACTATAACCTGGGGTTGTGCGACTGCTCACTTTTGTCCACCCCAGTCCAACACCGGCATCTCCGCATCATCTCCTCACTCTAGGTTGCATTAGTTGTGTAATGTGCAGATGTGAGCTTCAGCAGATCTTATCCGTGCTTCTGATCTGGACAGTTCCTTATTCTCAGTCTCTGAGCAGCCTCTGACAAACAACAAGCTCCCACCTTTTGAAGGCTGACATTGTCTTGCCTGCCACACACTGCGTACAACATTCAAATCTGTTAGCCAGAGAGGATGGAAAGATCAGGCAGACTCAGAAATGACAATGGGTTCAGATTGGGATCGAGTAACTTCCTTGTTTCCTGGAATTAACTCACGGGGAATCAGACATTCGGCAATCTGGGGAGAATGGAGAGTGATGAAACTATCGGGGACCAGTTCTTGAACATGAGCTGGTTGAGAATGAATTCAAGTTTAAAAATATGGTTATGAAAACCTGGTATCAGTAAAAGTGGCTAACACATGGAGTGGATTTATACTGGGGATATTCCCTCTCTAACACTCAGTGACCATTCACGTTCAAAGATACATGGGCGGGATTAGTCTCTGATATGGGAGCGATTTGTTGCTGTCTTCACAGTAGAAAACACAAACAGCATACCCAAAATAATGGGGAACCAAGGGATTAATGGGATTAAGGAACTTAAAGTAATTCATATATAGTAGAGAAAGGCTACTTGATACTAAAAGCCGACAAATCCCCATGAAGCTGATGTGCTACAACCTAGGATTCTAAAAGAGTTGCCTGCAGAGATAGTGGATGCATTGGTTGTGATCTGACAAAATTCCACAGATTCTAGAACGGTCCCAGCGGATTCGAAGGTAGCAAATGTAGCCCCGCTTTTTAGGGAATTAGGGAGAATCAACAGGGAACTATAGGCCAGTTCACCTGACATCAGTCGTAGGGAAAATGCTGGAATCTATTATTATGGAAGTGGTAACGTGTTTTTGGAAAATCATAACATGATTAGGCAGAGTCAACATGGTTTTATGAAAGGGAAATTATGTTTGAAAATTTTATTAGGGTTTTTTGACGAGCAGGGTAGATGAAAGGGGACCAGTGGGTAGTATATTTGGCTTTCAAACGGCATTCATGCAATGACGTTACGCAATATAAGGACTCATTACATAGGATTACATAGGATATACAGCACAGGCCATTCGCCCCAAGCAGTCCATGTCGCCGTTTATGCTCCGATCGAGCATCCTCCCTAACTCAATCAGCATAAACCATCGGGTTGGGGGTAATATATTAGCATGGATAGAGGATGGTTTAACAAACAGAAAATTGAGATAAACTGGTCATTTTCCGATTGGCAGGCTGTAACTAGTGGGGTGCCGCAAGGATCAGTGCTTAAGCCTCAGCTATTTACAATCTATATTAATGACTTAGATGAAAGGAAAGAGTGTAATGTTTCCAAGTTGGCTGACGATACAAAGCTGGGTGCGAAAGTGAGCTGTGAGGTGGACAGAAAGAGCCTGCAAAGGGATACAGACAGGTAAAGAAGTGGGCAATAAGGGAGCAGATGTAGTATAATGTACGGAAATGTGAGGTTATTCACTTTGGTAGACCGAATAGAAAAATAGATTTTTTTTTTAAATGGTGAGAAAATATTAGGACGGAAAATGACTTGTTCGCCGTTATTGCAGGGGGGTTGGTCTATAAGAGTAAGGAAGTCTTGCTACAATTGTACAGGGCTTGGGTAAGACCAAACCTGTAATAGTGTGCACAGTTTTGATCTCCTTATCTAAGAAAGGATAACTTGCTTTACAGGCGGTTCAACGATGGTTCACTAGACTGATACCTGGGAAGAGAGTTTTGTCCTCTGAGGAGAGATTGAGTAGGTTGGGCCTATAGTCTCTGGAGTTTAGAAGAATGAGAAGTGATCTCATTGAAATATAGAAGATTCTGAGGGGGCTTGACAAGGAAGATGCTGAGAGGTTGTTTCCCCTAGCCGGAGACTCCAGAAGTAGGGGGCATAGTTTCATTATAAGGGGTCGGCCATTTAAGACTGGGATGAGGAGGAATTCTTCACTCAGAGGGTTGAGAATCTTTGGAATTCTCGGCTCCAAGGGGCTGTGGATGCTGAGTCGTTGAGTATATTCAAGACAGACATCGATAGATTGCTGGACTCTAGGGAATTCTAGGGATATGGGGAGCGGGAGGGAAACTGGAGTTGAGGTTGAAGATCAGCCATGATCTTATTGAATGGCGGAGCAGGCTCGAGGGGCCGTATAGCTACTTCTGCTCCTAATTCTTATGTTCTTATTTTCTTATAATGTGGGAGGTATTTAGTATCATAGAATCATAGAAATTCACGACATTCCGTCCATCGTGTCTGAGCCAGCCATAAAACGGGCCGTCCAGCCGAATCCCACTTTCCAGCTCTTGGTCCGGAGCCCTCTAGTGTACGGCACTTCAGGTGCTTAATCAAGTGCTTTTTAAATGCGATGAGGGTTTCTGCCACTGCCACCCTTTCAGACAGTGAGTTGTAGACTCCCGTCACACGCTCATCAATTTGTATCTGATATGGGTGGGATGTGTCCATGAAATGGGTGAGATTTGTCTCAGATATGGGAGTGCTATGTCTTTGAGATGGGTGGGATGTGTTGCTGATATGCCTGGGATGTATCTCTGATATTGGAGTGATGTGTCCAAGATATGGGTGGGAATTATCTCTGATATGGGTGGGGTGTGTCCCTGGTATGAGTGGGATTTTTCTCTGATATGGGTGGGATTTGTCTCTGATATGGGTGGGAGTTATCTGTGATATAGGTGGGGTGTGTCCCTGATATGCGAGGAATTTTCTCAGATATGGGTGAAATTTTCCTCTGATAAGTGTGAGATGTGTCTCTGGTATGGGTGGGATATGTGGATTATATGGGTGGGAATTATCTCTCATATGGGTGGGATCTGTCTCGGATATGGGAGTGATGTGTCTTCTTAAATGGGAAGGATGGGTGCCTGATATGGCTGGGATCTGTCGCTGATATGGGTGGGATGAGGTGTCACTAAATGAGTTGTTGCTGTGTGAGAGGCAATGAGTTCAGTTCAACCTTCTCAGTCTGAGATACAATCTGTTCTGAGCGGTGTCAGACGAGGTGACAGCTCATCCACCACGACCGATCACATCAGAGACACGTGAATCTAGCAGCAGGTCTGATTGGCTGACATATTATCATTTACTAATGGTCTTTAAAATGCAGAATCCATGCAAATAACGATTTTAGTGAAATGATCTGAGATAAACAAATAAGTAAACTTCTCTCCTGGGCTCATGGTCCCCAGCTGAGCTTTGCTGCTGTAACACAACTTGGGCTGGATTTTGATGCTGGGGCGGGCTAGGGTGGTGTTATCACCTTTTCGTGTTATCCACCCGACTGCAATTGGATGTGGGAGATTGATGCGATTTTCACCTAATTGGGCAATTGAGTTCCAGCATGTGGGAACCCATGTCCCAATTAGTGTTTTCAGTCTCAAAGTCGCCTCTGATGATGTCATCATTGCTGCTGCATTGAAGGTCTTCAGAGACTGCCTGGCCTTTGCTGTGAGAGGACCTGGATGCAAAATGAGCAGCAGTTGCCCTAAGTCTGCTCCCAGATATTTTACCACCACCACCACCACCACCGTAATAGTGGAGCTGCAGCTGATAGTCAGCTACTGAAATGTGCTCCCGCCAGGTTTCACATTCGTGGTTCAGAACAGGCGTGCTTCACATAGAAAATGGGTTAAAATCACAAAGGCCTTTCAACATGGCATTATAGAAGCAAGTTAGTGCTTGTTAAGGGCCTCAACAGCCGATCCCGCCTCTTAGAGGCAGGACAGAGTTTGGACCAGCAGACACGATTTAATGAAAATTGCATGGAGGCGGGCTTGTGCCCGCCCCCCAATTTTCGCAATTTTAACCCCCCACACGCCTCCAAACCCACCTGCGCGGGTCAATGAAAATTCTGCCCCTTGTCTTTAGCTGCCCAGCATGAAGAGTGTAGGGAGACTGGAACTGGGGAGGGACTGAGCATGTTATGGACAGTATTGGAAATTGGTCTGGTTTTATTGGAACGTTAAACAGGCATAAGAAATAGCAGAAGGAGTAGGCCATTCGGCCCCTCGAGCTTGCTCCGCCATTCAATAAGGTCATGGCTGAACTTGTACCTCAATTCCACTTTCCCGCCCGATCCCAATGTCCCTTGATTCCATTAGTGCCCAAAAATCTATCGATCTCAGTCTTGAATATATTCATCGACTGAGCATCCGCAGCACTCTGGGGTGGAGAATTCCAAAGATTCAGAATCCTCTGAGTGATGAAATGTCACCACATCCCAGTCCTAAATGGACACTCCCTTATTCTGAGATTATGATCCCGAGTCCTAGACTCTCCAGCAGGGGAAAAACAGGCTCTCAGCAGCTACCCTTTCAAGCTCTAAGAATTTTATGCATTTCAATCGGATAACCTCTCGTTTTTCTAAACGCTAGCGAGTACAGGTCAATCCACTGAATTTCTCCTCCTCGGAGAACCCTCTCATCCCAGGAAGATATCTGGTGAATGTTTGTTGCACCGCCTCTATGGCAAGTATATCTTTCCTCAAACAAAACAGAAAATGATGGAAATACTGAGCAGGTCAGGCAGCATCTGTGGAGAGAGAAAGAGAGTTAACAATTCAGGTCGATGGCCTTTCGTCTGAACTGGAAAAATTAGAGATGTAACGGATATTAAGCAAGTGTAGGGGCAGGTTACATAGATTAGGCATGTATCCCCTTGAGTATAGAAGATTAAGGGGTGATCTAGTTGAAGTGCTTAAGCTGATTAAATGAGTTGATCGGGTAGATAGTGAGAACCCTTTCCTCTGATGGGCTAGCCCAGTACAAGGGGTCATAACCTTAAAATTAGAGGTAGGGCATTCAGGGGTGATGGCAGGAAAAGTTCTTCACACAAAGGTTAGTGGAAATCTGGAACACTCTCCCCCAAATATCTGTTGAGGCTGTGGGTCCATTGAAAATTTCAAGACTGAGATTGATAGGGCTTTGTTGGGTCAGGGTATTAAGGGTTACGGAAGCAATCCGGGTAGATGGAATAAAGGTACAGAGGAGCCACGGTCTCATTGAATGGCGAAACAGTCTCGAGGGGCTGAATTGCCTCCTCTGGTACCTATGTTCCTAAGAGCTCTCTGTCTCCTCACTCTTGTTTGCATATGTTGTTCAATGTGGACTTGTGCCCCCTTAGAATATATTACCTATGTCACTGATATAAACACTTCCTTGTTCTCGGTCTCTGACAAACACGTCACCTTCTCACTTTTTAAAGGCTAACATTGTCTCACCTCCAACACATAGCATACCACATTCAAATATGTTGGTCACAGGAGGTGGCTTATCAGGCAGAGTCAGAATCGGCAATGGGTCCAGTGTGGCACCGTGTAACTTCCTCGTAACCTGGCGATAACACACGGGCATTGCCAGAATTGGCAGTGGGGGAGAATGGAGATTGATGAAACTATCGGGGACCAGGCCTTGGACGTGGGGTGGCTGGGAGTGAGATGGAAAATCAGTCGACCCTTTTCACGCACAGTGTAAAACTGAAAGGGTCAGAGAGAGGGAGTGGATCAGAGAGGGAAGGAGAGAGAGACAGTGACCTACAGAGATATATGTAGAAAGACAGCCAGAGAGAGAAGGAGATAGAGACAGACAGACTGCCATAGAGGGACAGAATGAGACAGAGATAGACGTCATGGAGAGAGAGAAAGACAGAGGCAGAGAGAGAGAGAGAGAGAGAAAGAAGCAAAGACAGAGAGACATGGATCGACGGAGGGAGAGAGACAGCACAGAGAGACACAGGGACAGAGAGGGACGAGAGCGAGATATAGAGATTGAGAGAGAGTGACACAGGGAGAGATACACAGAGAAAGACAGAGAGAGCGGGGGGTAGAGAGAGATAGAGAAAGGAAAGAGAGAGAGTGGTTCAGCGAGAGAGAAAGAGAAAGGACAGAGAGCGTGAGATTGAGACATAGAGACACAGAGACAGACAGAGACAGAGAGAGAGAGAATCCGAGAAAGAGAGCGAGACAGAGGGAGGGACTGCGAGAGACAGCGACAGAGAGACACAGAAAGACAGGCAGAGAGCGAAATATAGTTATCTATATGGAGAAAGCAGGTTAGAGAACGAGAAACAGGGACTGAGAGATAGAAAGAGCGAGGGAGAGACATAGAGAGAGAGAGAGCTGGACAGAGCGAAAGGGAGAGACAGCGACAGAGAGAGAAAGGGGTAGACAGACAGAGAGAGATACAGAAAGGCAGAGAGGTACAGAGAGACTTAGAGAGAGACAGACAGAGTGAAAGACTGAGAGACAAAGAGATAGACAGTCATGACGAGAGGACACAGACAGAGAGAAAGGGGCAGAGAGAAACACACAGAAACAGACAGGGACACAGGGACAGAGACACAGGCAGACAGAGAGAAACAGTGAGGGAGAGACAGAGATAGAGTGATGGGAGAGACAGAGACATAGAGAGACTGCTGGATAGAGAGAGAGAGAGACAGAGAGATACAAAAAGACGAAGTGTGAGATAGAGAGAGGGGCAGAGAGAGATAGGGACAAATACAGAGAAAGAGGGATCGAGAGAGAGGGAGAGAAAGAGCGAAAGAGAGAGGATAGAGAGAGTGAAGGGAGAGGTACACAGCTAGTGAGAGATACAGAGAGAGAGGGAGAACTAGAGAGAGAGGAGAGAGACAGAGAGAGGTGGACAGTGAGAAACACACACACACATAGTCAGAGAGAGACAGAAACGGGGAGAGACTGAGGGACAAAGATAGAGAGAGAGAGACAGAAAGAGCGAGAGAGGGATAGAAAGAGAGAGAGGGAAATAGAGAGATGGGGAGAGAGAGAGCGAGGGACACAGAGACAGACTGATTCCGGGAATAAAAGAGTTAAATTACAAGTGCAGGTTGCATAGACTGGGCCTGTATTCCCTTGAGAATGGAAGATTAAGGTGTGATCTAATGGTAGTGTTTAAGATGATTAAATGAGTTGATAGGGTAGATAAGAGTCCAGCACAAGGTGCATAATCTTAACATTAGAGCTCGGCCGTTCAGTGGTGATGTCAGGAAGCACTTCTTCACACAAAGGCAGTGCAAATCTGGAATAATCTCTCCCCTAAAAAGTTGTTGATGCTGGGGGTCAATTGAAAATTTCAAAACTGAGATATGATAGATTTTTGTTGGGCCTGGGTATTCAGGGTAACGGAACCAAGGCGGGTAGATGGAGTTAAGGAACAGATCAGACATGTTCTGATTGAATTCTGGATCAAGCTTGATGGGCTGAATTGCATCCTCCTGTTCCTATGTTTCCATGTTTCTATGACCCTCGGAATTCTCTCTCTGTCTCTCCTTACTCTAGTTTGCATTATTCGTGAAATGTGCAACTGTGAGCTTCGCCAAATCGTATCCGTGCTTCTGATCTGGACAGTTCATTGGCCCGAAAATTAGACCTAATACGGGAGATTGCGCACTGTGTACTCTCGCGTATTAGGTCCCGAATTGCCGGTTTCCTGCATGCACTGCGCATGCGCGGGAAACCGGCACTTCGGGTATTGTGAAGGGGGCGGTTCCTAAGTGAACCGCGTGCGCGCTACAGGTTGTGCGCACGCAGCTCACTTAGTTTTTTTTTCAGGTTTGAACGCGCAGGTAAGTGTTGAAGATTTTACACATTAAAAAAGCAGGCGTAAGACCCCCTTTTAACAAGATAAGTAGTTAAGTAATTATTGGCCCAGAAATTGATCTCGCTCTGTTCCCGCGGGGGTAAGGAGCAGGCGCGATCTCTCACTCCGCGTTGGCTTTTTCAGATCCAGCTCGCACGAACTTGATGTTCTAGACATCAGCTGGGCAGTGCTTGCGTATCCCACCGGCGGAGTGAATTCGTGCGAGCTGTGGGATCACGTGACTCAGTTAGAGCCAATGGCAGCACACCATCTTCCATTCATAAGTTTCACATACGTGCTGTCAAAGCTATGAATCTTACACACCCCCAAAATAACAGCTAAACCTCAATTAAATTTAAAAAAAAAACCATCACATTAATAAAATAAGTAGTTAAATAAATTAACCATTTTAATTAAAAAATTAAATTTTTGAAAAAATTTAAAATCTTTTAAAAAGTTATAAAAATAAACTTACCTGTCTTTAAAGTCTCTAAAAAAGATATACCTGTTAAAAAAAATTCAAAATAATACTTAATTCACTACTTACCTTGTTAAAAGTGGGTCTTACTCCTCCTTTTTTCGTTTCTAAAATCTTCCGTCCTTACCTGCGCGTCCAAAGCACTAAGTGCACAGCGTGCGCGCAGCCTGTAGCGCGCACGCGGTGCACCGAGGAACCGCCCCCTTTTCCAAAGACCAAGTGCCGGTTTTCAGCGCATGCATGCAGAAAACCGGCAATTGGAGAGAGAATACGCGAGAGTACGCAGTGCTTACTCTCGCGCAGCGGGATCAATTTTTGGCCCATTATTTTAAACTTTTTTCAACAGATTTATCTTTTTTAGAGACTTTAAAGAAAGGTAAGTTTATTTTTATAACTTTTAAAAAGAATTTAAATCTTTTCAAAAATTAAAATTTTTGTTTAAAGTGGTTAATTTATTTAACTATAGTTATTTTATTAATGTGATGGCTTTTTAAAAATAATTAATTGAGGTTTAGCTGTTCTTTTGGGGGCTTGTTGTATTCATAGCTTTGACAGCTCTTGCTGTCAAAACTATGAATGAAAGATGGTGTGCTGCCATTGGCTCTAACTGGCCCACGTGATCCCAGAGGTCGCATCGCACTAACTGCGCCTCTGGGACACGCACACACTGCGCACCAGCACCAGGGAGAGGCTCAGGAACTGAAGTTCGTGTGGGCCTAAACCATAAAGGTAGGCGCGGAGTGCGATATCGCGGGGGATCCTTACCCCCGCGGCAACCATCGAACTCCAATTTCTGGGCCATTGTCTCAGACTCTGAAGACCCTCAGACAAACAACAAGCTCCCATCTTTTGAATGTTGACATTGTCGGTAGCATAGTGATTATATCACTGGACTATTGATCCAGAGAATGTGACTTCACAATCCCACTGCGGAATTTTGAGATTTTGAATTCAAGTATAAAAATCTGGGTGTGAAAAGCTTTGTATCAGTAAAAGTGGCTGTCACATGGATTGGATTTATCCTGTGAATATTCTCTCGCTAACATTTAATGTCCTTTAATATTCAAAAATATATGGGCGGGATTTGTCTCTGATATGGGCGGGATTTGTCTCTGATATGTGCGGGATTTTTCTCTGATATGTGCGGGATTTTTCTCTGATATGGGCGGGATTTTTCTCTGATATGGGAGGGATTTATTGCTGATTTTTTTATTTTCTATCTTCACAGTAGAAAACACAAACAGCAGACCAAAAATAGTGGGGAACCAAGGGGCTAATGAAATTAAGGAACTTAAAGTATTTCATATCAGTAGAGAAAGTCTGCTTGATACTAAAAGCCGACAAATCCGCTGGACCTGATGGCTTACAACCCAGGATTCTAAAAGAGGTGGCTGCAGAGATAGTGAATGCATTGGTTGTGATCTTCCAAAATTCCCTAGATTCTAGAACGTTCCCAGCGGATTGTGAGGAAGCAAATGTAACCGTGCTATTCAGGAAATTAGGGAGAGAGAAAACCTCGAACTACAGGCCAGTTAGCCTGTCATCAGTCTAGGGCAAATGCTGGAATCCAATATTAAGGAAGTGGTAACAGGGCACTTAGAAAAACATAACATGTTTAGGTGGGGTCAACATTGTTTTATGAAAGGGAAATCGTGTTTGAAATATGTATTAGATATTCTTGAGGGTGTAACTAGCAGGGTAGATGAAAGCGGACCGGTGGATATAGTATATTTGGATTTCCAAAACGTATTCGATACGGTGCCACATACAGGTTGTTACACAAGATAGGGACTCGTTACATAGGATAACATAGAATATACAGCACAGAAAAAGGCCATTCGGCCCAACCAGTCCATGCTGCTGTTTACTATCCACTCGAGCCTCCTCCCTAACTCTATCAGCACAACTCATCGGGTTGGGGGTAATATATTAGCATGGATAGAGGATTGGTAAACAGGTAGAAAACAGAGAGTAGGTATAACAGGGTCATTTTCCGGTTGGCAGGCTGTAACTTGTGGAGTGCAGCAAGGATCAGTGCTTAGGCCTCAGCTATTACAATCTATAATAACGATTTAGATGAAGGGAACGAGTGTAATGTACCCAAGTGAGGGACTTAACATAATTAATATAAGTAGAGAAAAAGTACTAGAGAAACTAATTGGGACTAAAAGCCGACAAATCCCCTGGACCTGACGGCCTACATCCTAGAATTCTAACAGCGGTGGCTGAAGAGCTAGTAGATGCATTGGTTTTGATCTTCCAAAATTCCCTAGATTCTAGAACTGTCCCAGCGGATTGCAAGGTCGCGAATGTAACACCGCTATTCAAGAAAGGAGGGAGATAAAAAAAAGGGAACTGCAGGCCAGTTAGCCTGACATCAGTCATCGGGGAAATCCAGTAATCCATTGTTAACGAAGTGGTATCAAGTCACTTAGAAAATCATAACATGATTAGGCAAAGTCAACATGGTTTTATGAAAGAGAAATCGCGTTTGACAAATTTATTAGAGTTTTTTGAGGATGTAACTAGCAGGGTATATAAAGGGGAATCAGTGAATGTAGTATAATTGGATTTCCAAAAGGCATTCGATAAGGTGCCACATGAATGGTTATTACCAAGATTAGGGCTCATGGAGTTGGGGGTGATTTAGTAGCATGGAAAGAGGATTGCTTAACGGACAGAAAACAGAGAGTAGGGAAAACGGATCTTTTTCAGGTTGGCAGGCTGTAACTAGTGGGGGGCCGCAAGGATCAATGTTGGGGCCTCAGCTATTTACAATCTATATTAATGACATAGATGAAGGGACCGAGTGTAATGTATCCAAGTTTGCTGATGATACAAAGCTAGGTGGGACAGTAAGCTGTGAGGAGAGCACAAAGAGTCTGCAAAGAGATATAGATAGATGAACTGAGTGGGCAGTAAGTTGGCAGATGGAGTATAATGTAGGGAAATGTGAGGTTCTTCACTTTGGTAAGAAGAATAGAAAAACAGAATATTTTTTTAAATGATGAGAAACTTTCAAATGCTGGTGTTCAGAAAGATTTAGGTATCCTCGTGCAAGAAACACAGAAAGCTAGTATGCTGGTACAGCAAGCAATAAGGAAGTTAAATGGCATGCTGGCCTTTATTGCAAGGGGATTGGAGTATACGAGTAGGGAAATCTTGCTACAATTGTACAGGGACTTGCTGAGACCACACCTGGAGTACTGTGCAGCGTTTTGGTCTCCTTATCTTGGAGGCAGTGCAACGAAGGTTCACTAGATTGAATCCTGTGAAGAGAGGGCTGTTCTATGATGAGAGATTGTGTAGAATGGGCCTATACTCCCTGGAGTTTAGAAGAATGAGAGGTGATATCATTGAAACTTACAAGATTCTGAAGGGGATTGATAGGGTAGATGCTGAGAGATTGTTTCCCCTGGCTGGAGTGTATAGAACTGGGGGGCATAGTCTCCGGATAAAGGGTAGGCCACTTAAGACCGAGATGAGGAGGAATTTCTTCACTCAGAGGGTTGTAAATCTTTGGAATTCTCTGCCC
This sequence comes from Squalus acanthias, assembly GCA_030390025.1. Taxonomy (NCBI): domain Eukaryota; kingdom Metazoa; phylum Chordata; class Chondrichthyes; order Squaliformes; family Squalidae; genus Squalus; species Squalus acanthias. The sequence goes on from JASTWF010000512.1 coordinate 138,771, forward strand.
CAGAGGGCTGTGAATGCTGAGTCTTTCAGTATATTCAAGGCTGAGATAGATTGATTTTAGGACTCTAAGGGAATCAAGGGATATGGAGATCAGGCGGGAAAGTGGAGTTGAGATTGATGATCAGCCATGATCTTATTGAGTTGCTCGAGGCGCCGTATGACCGACTACTGCTCTTATTTCTTATGTTCTTCTTATGTTTGATAAAGTGCCATATAATAGGCTTGTCGGCAAAGTTGAAACCCATGGAATAAAAGGGATAGTGGCAGCATGGATACAAAATTGGCTACGTGACCGGAAACAGAGAGTAGTGCTGTACGGTTGTTTTTCGGAATGGAGAAAGTTACACAGTGGTGTTTCCCAGAGGTCAGTACCAGGACCACTGCTTTTTTTGACATATATTAATGACTTAGACTTTGCTGTGCAGGGCATTATTTCAAAATTTGCGAATGACACAAAAGTTGGAGGTATGGTGAAGAGTGAGGAGGATAATGGAAGACATAGACAGGCTGGTGGAATGGGAGGACACGTGGCGGATGAAATTTAATGCAGAAAAGTGCAAAGTGATAGATTTTGATCGGAAGAACGAGGAGAGGCAATATAAAGTAAAGGGTACAATCTTAAAATGGGTGCATGAACAGAGAGACCTGGGGGTATCTGTGCACAAATCATTAAAGGTGTCAGGGCAGGTTGAGAAAGCGGTTAAAAAAAGCATGCAGGATCCTGGGCTTCATAAATAGAGGCATAGAGTACAAAAAAGTGGTAGTTATGATGAACCTTTTTAAAACTGTTTCGGCCTCAACTGGAGTATTGTCTGCAATTCTGGGCACCGCACTTTAGGAAGGAGGTGAAGTCCTCAGAGAGCGTGCAGAAAGGATATACAAGAATGGTTCCAGGAATGAGGGACTTCAGTTACGTGGATAGACTGGAGAAGCTGGGGTTGTTCTCCTTAGCGCAGAAAAGGTTGAGGTGAGATTTGCTAGAGGTGTTCAAAATCATGCAGGTTCTAGACAGAGTAGATAGAGAGAAACTGTTCCAATTGGCAGACATGTCGTGAAACAGAGGACACAGACTTAAGGTGATCGCAAAAGTATCAAAGGCAACATGATGAAAAACATTTTTATGCAGCGAGTTGTGAGGATCTGGAATGCAATGCCTGAAATGGTGGAGGAGGCAAACTGAATCGTAGCTTTCAAAGGAGAATTGGATCATTACCTGAAGGAAAAAAAATGCAGGGCTGCGGGGAGAGTGGAACTAGCTGAAGTGCTCTTGCAGAGAGCCGGCACAGGCTCGACAGGCTGAATTGTCACCTTCTGTGCTGTAACCATTCTATGAGTCAACACTGTCTCATCAAACACGCGCACGGCAGGTACAGCATGGGTTAGATACAGAGTAAATCTCCCTCTACACTGTCCCATCAAACACTCCCAGGGCAGGTACAGCACGGGTTAGATACAGAGTAAATCTCCCTCGACACTGTCCCATCAAACGCTCCCAGGGCAGGTACAGCACGGGTTAGATACAGAGTAAATCTCCCTCTACACTGTCCCATCAAACACTCCCAGGGCAGTTACAGCACGGGTTAGATACGGAGTAAAGCTCCCTCTACACTGTCCCGTCAAACACTCCCAGGGCAGGTACAACACAGGTTAGATACAGAGTAAAGCTCCCTCTACACTGTCACATCAAACGCTCCCAGGGCAGGTACAGCACGGGTTAGAAACAGAGTAAATCTCCCTCTACACTGTCCCATCAAACACTCCCAGGGCAGTTACAGCACGGGTTAGATACAGAGTAAATCTCCCTCTACACTGTCCCATCAAACTTCACCTGAGGAAGGAGTGATAGCTCCGAAAGCTTGTGATTTCAAATAAAACTGTTGGACTATAACCTGGTGTTGTGCGACCTCTCAATTTTGTCCATCAAACACTCCCAGGGCAGGTACAGCATGCGTTAGATACAGAGTAAAGCTCTGTCTACACTTTCCCGAGAAACACTCCCAGGGCAGGTACAGCACGCGTCAGATACACAGTAAAGCTCCCTCTACACTGTCCCATCAAACACTTCCAGGGCAGGTACAGCACGCGTTAGATACGGAGTAAAGCTCCCTCTACACTGTCCCATCAAACACTCCCAGGGCAGGTACAGCACGCGTTAGATACGGAGTAAAGCTCTGTCTACACTGTCCCGAGAAACACTTCCAGGGCAGTTACAGCACGGGTGAGATACAGAGTAAATCTCCCTCTACACTGTCCCAACAAACACTCCCAGGGCAGGTACAGCACGCGTTAGATACGGAGTAAAGCTCTGTCTACACTGTCCCGAGAAACACTTCCAGGGCAGTTACAACACGGGTTACATACAGAGTAAATCTCCCTCTACACTGTCCCAACAAACACTCCCAGGGCAGGTACAGCACGGGTTAGAAACAGAGTAAATCTCCCTCTACACTGTCCCATCAAACACTCCCAGGGCAGTTACAGCACGGGTTAGATACGGAGTAAAGCTCCCTCTACACTGTCCCGTCAAACACTCCCAGGGCAGGTACAACACAGGTTAGATACAGAGTAAAGCTCCCTCTACACTGTCCCATCAAACGCTCCCAGGGCAGGTACAGCACGGGTTAGAAACAGAGTAAATCTCCCTCTACACTGTCCCATCAAACACTCCCAGGGCAGTTACAGCACGGGTTAGATACAGAGTAAATCTCCCTCTACACTGTCCCATCAAACACTCCCAGGGCAGGTACAGCACGCGTTAGATACAGAGTAAAGCTCTGTCTACACTGTCCCGAGAAACACTCCCAGGGCAGGTACAGCACGCGTTAGATACACAGTAAAGGTCCCTCTACACTGTCCCATCAAACACTTCCAGGGCAGGTACAGCACGCGTTAGATACGGAGTAAATCTCCCTCTACACTGTCCCATTAAACACTCCCAGGGCAGGTACAGCACGCGTTAGATACGGAGTAAAGCTCTGTCTACACTGTCCCGAGAAACACTTCCAGGGCAGTTACAGCACAGGTGAGATACAGAGTAAATCTCCCTCTACACTGTCCCAACAAACACTCCCAGGGCAGGTACAGCACGCGTTAGATACGGAGTAAAGCTCTGTCTACACTGTCCCGAGAAACACTTCCAGGGCAGTTACAACACGGGTTAGATACAGAGTAAATCTCCCTCTACACTGTCCCAACAAACACTCCCAGGGCAGGTACAGCACGTGTTAGATACAGAGTAAAGCTCCATCTACACTGTCCCAACAAAGACTCCCAGGGCGGTTACAGTACGGGTTAGATACAGTTTAAAGATACCTCTAAAATATCCCATCAAACACTCCCAGGGCAGGGACAGCACGGGTTAGATACAGAGTAAATCTCCCTCAACACTGTCCCATCAAAAACTCCCAGTGTAGGTACTGTACGGGGTTAGATACAGAATAAAGCTTCCTCGACATTGTCCCAACAAACACTCCCAGGGCAGGTACAGCACAGGTTAGATACAGAGTAAAGATTAGTATTTGTAAAAAAATAGTGCTGGAGAAATTAATGGGACTGAAAGCCGATAAATCACCAGGGCCTGATAATCTGCATCCCAGTGTACTAAAAGAGGTAGCCATGGAAATATTGGATCCATTGGTTGTCATCTTCCAAAATTCTGTAAATTATGGAACAGTTCCTGCAAATTGGAGGGGGGCAAGTGTAACCCCACTATTTAAAAAAGGGACAGAGAAAACAGGGAACTACAGACCGGTTAACCTAACATCAGTAGTAGAGAAAATGCTAGAGTCTATTCAAAGGATGTGATAACAGGACATTTCGAAAATATCAATGAGATTAGACAAAGTCATCATGGATTTATGAAAGGGAAATCGTGTTTGACAAACCTACTAGAGATTTTTGAGGATGTAACTGGTAGAATAGAAAAGGGAGAACCAGTTGATGTGGTGTGTTTGGAGTTTCAGAAGGCCTTTGATAAAGTCCCACATAAGAGGTTAGTGTGCAAAATTAAAGCACATGGGACTGGGGTAATATAATGGCGTGGATTGAAAATTGGTTAACAGACAGGAAACAGAGAGTAGGAAGATTTGGGTCTTTTTTGGGGTGGCAGGCGGTGACTAGTGGTGTACCGCAGGGATCAGTGTTGGGCCCCAACTATTCACAATATATATCAATGATTTGGATGAGGGAACCAAATGTAATATTTCCAAGTTTGCTGACGACACGAAACTAGGTGGGATTGTGAGTTGTGAGGAGGATGCAAAGAGGCTTCAAGGCGATTTAGACAAATTGAGTGAGTGGGCAAATACATGGCAGATGCAGTATAACGTGGATAAATATGAAGTTATCCACTTCGGTAGGAAAAACAGACAGGCTGAGCATTATTTAACTGGTGATAGATTGGGAAATGTTGATGCACAGAGGGACCTGGATGTCCTTGTACACCAGTCACTGAAAGCAAACATGCAGGTGCAGCAAGCAGTTAGGAAGGCAAATGGTATGTTGGCCTTCATTGCAAGAGGATTTGAGTACAGTAGCAAGGATGTCCTACTAGTTATTCAGGGCTTTGGTGAGACCATACCTGGAGTACTGTGTGTAGTTTTGGTCTCCTTACATAAGAAAGGATATACATGCCATAGAGGGAATGCAGCGAAGGTTCACCAGACTGATTCCTGGGATGGCAGGACTGTCGTATGAGGAGAGATTGGGTCGACTAGGCCTGTATTCACTAGAGTTTAGAAGAATGAGAGGACATCTCATTCAAATGTATAACATTCTGACAGGGCTAGACAGACTGTATGCAGGGAGGATGTTTCCCCTGGCTGGGGGGAATAGAACGAGGGGTCACAGTCTCAGGATACGGGGTAGGATATTTAGGACTGAGACGAGGAGAAATTTCTGCACTCAGAATGTGGTGAACCTGTGGAATTCTGTACCACAGAAGGCTGTGGCGGCCAAGTCACTGAATATATTTAAGAATGTGATGGATAGATTTCTAGACGCAAAAGTGGAGAGAGCGGGTATATGGTATTGAGGTAGAGGATCAGCCATGATCATAATAAATGGTGGAGCAGGCTCAAAGGGCCGAATGGCCTACTCCAGCTCCTATTTTTTTATGAGATAGAGAGAGACAGAGAGTGAGAGAGACAGAGAGAGAGAGTGGCAGATGGAGACCAATCCCACACACACCCCAGGGGCTGGATCAGTCCCACACACCCTGGGGGGTGGTATCAGATCCACACATACCCCCGGGGCATGGGCGCAGATCCACACATACCCCGGGTATGGGGTTAAGTCCCACACACACCCCGGTGGTTGGATCAAGTCCCACACACACTCTGGGGAATGAGGCGAAGTCCCACACACACCCTAGGGGATGAGGTTCACAGTCCCACACATACCGTGGGGGAGGAGAATCAGTCCCACACACACCCTGGTGCTTGTAGCTCAGTCCCACACACACCCTGGGGGTTTTGTCCCAGTCCCACACACAGTTTTCGGGCGGGAATCAGTCCCACACACACCCTGGGGGCTGGATTTCAGTCACACACACACGCTGGGGGTTGGGCCTCAGTCCCACACACATCCTGGGGTATGGAATCAGTCACACACACACCTGGGGGCTGGAAAAAAGTCCCACACACACCCTGGGGATTGGGTTACAGTCCTAAACACATCCTGGGGGTTGGAATCAGTCTTATCTCAGTACCTTTCTGAATATGTTATTAGGCACTTGAAGAGATTCCCTACAGCGATTTCCTCTTCCCATTTCCTGCAATTCCCACCTCTTCTCCGAGCCTCAGTCCACCCCGAACACCGTGCCCTCGGTCACACTGATCCTAAAGAGAAACAAGACACGGATGTGAAACTGTGATCAATGCAGTAAGTTTTATTTCTGAGTACAGCCCATTATTCTGACAGCAGTAATACAGGGTCACGGGTTACAGGACCTAAACAATCAAACAGAGCCTGCTTCCCGTGAACGAAGGTTCCATTCAGTGAGAACGTGGAGAGCTCGGGCTGGTGGGAATCTGTCACTGGATCCTCCAGTGTAGCGGTGTGCAATCTTCCAAAGTAGCAGCGTCGAAATCTAACTATGTACTCGTTGCTATTACATTTTCCCACATGACATGTAGATTGTTCGTCATATCCGTCGCAGTCCGCTAAAATACCGAATGAAGAATGAATTGATTGATGGTTCTGAACACAGAGGAAGGGAGAAACAATGAGAAAACATGAAGCTGAGTCTCTCAGTGTTACTGGGACTGACTCTGGACCACACATGAACCTTAACTCTTTCATACTTAATGAAAGACCACACCGCCCCCAATCTTTGTCCTGAAGGGCAGCCCAAAGGGCTTTCCTCAGAATGGAGCCCACCACCCCCGCTATCCCAGACCAGAGGGGAAAGATCAGACATTGATGTAGAACCATTCCCAGCACCAGAAGGGCCCAAAGAGTTTCACAGACCGTGGATTGTTTCTGAAGTGCCGACACTTATGTAGGAAACGCGGCAGCCAATTTGCTCACAGCAAAGTCCCACAAACAGCAAATAAGATTTAACAGGATGGGGAGTCTCTGCTCATGTTTGTTGAGAGAGTGATGTTGGTTCAAGACACCGGGCGAACTCCCAGCTCTTCAAATAATGCCGCCAGATGTTTCCTGCCCCATGGACAGGGAGACAGGGTCTCTGTTTAACGTTTCATCCACAACATGACACCTCCAACAGTGCAGCACTCCCCCAGTGCTGGGCTGTATGAACTGGACCGGGGCATCAACCCACAACTTGTTCACTCAACTCCCACCTGAGCCAAACTGACACCCAGCTACTGACAACTGATCATTTCACCACTTGCCTGCTCTATTTAGTCCTTGTTCTCACAACCCGATCTCTAGGAAGGCTGCAGAATTATTCCAATTAAATAAACCTGTTTTTGAAACCCTTTCGATCCCATCCACTGCCCTCATGTTATGAAAAGCTGACTCATGCCTGGGGACCGGTTCCACACACACCTCCAGTATCACTGCCAATTCACCATTCTTCATCTGTGAGACTGGACAGTGAGTGTGGTGGAGAGGGACTGAAGGAGCTCCCGCTCCTGTCCTCACACAGATACCGCACACTCACACTTTGCAGCGGGTTGGTGTGACCGGGAGCAGCAACTGGGAGTTTCCCCTCTGTAGTACCTGGGTACTGAGGCCAGTTACAGACTCTCCCAACCGGGTCAATGCTCCAGCTAAGATCCGCCCACTCGGCACCGGCCAGTAATTCGTGTTTTTATTGCTGGCCTGTTTGGATAAACAAACACCCACCATTCCCTCGACCCTCTGAGGTAACCGCTGAACAATCAGGGGATTCTTCAGACTTTCTTACAATCTCATAATCACCTTTACTCAACCAATCAAACAATGACGTTCAAACAGAGAATACAATAGTTTTTAACAAATAAAACTGTCTGAACACTGGCTGTGGAGAGATCGGAGAAATTTACCTCTAAAATCTCAAAAAGCAAGGCTGGGCTGAGTCATCACCAGGACTCATAGAATCAAGAGCAGAGCTTTCATCATCATCTGCGCAGTTTTTCCAGAGTCAGGTTCAGGTGACTTGAGAGGAAATGTTCTGAATCTGGACTCGAGTTTGCTGCATTTATAATCACACACACGGGGAGTGGCTCTGCTCTCTGAAGATATCCTGGGGAAAGGCGTTTCCTTTCTGTGTAGCGTGGATCAGTTGGCAGCTGGACCCAGTTGGCAGTTCTCTATCTTTCAGAAGACGAGGTTGTGTGTTTGGGCCAAACTCCAGGTCTTAACTCATGAGCTCAGCTGACAGAATGAGCCAGGTACAGAAACAGAACATTTAACCCATTAAAACCTCTCAGTATTAAAATCATGGAATCATAGATGTTTACGGCACAGATGTAGGCCATTCGGCCCATTGTGTCCACGCTGGCCAAAAAAGAGCCATTCAGCCTAATCCCACTTTCCAGCTCTTGGTCCATAGTCCTGTAGTTTACAGCACTTCAAGTGCATATCCAAGTACTTTTTAAATGTTTTGAGGGTTTCTGCCTCGACCATCCTTTCAGGCAGTGAGTTCCAGACCTCCAACACCCTCTGGGTGAAAAAAGTTCTCAACTCCCCTCTAACCCTTCTACCAATTACTTTAAATCTATGCCCTTGGTTATCAACACATCTGCTAGGGGATACAGGGCCTTCCTATCCACTGTATCAAGGCACCTCATAATTTTGTACACCGCAATCAAGTCTCCCCAAAGCCTATCCAACCTTTCCGCATAGCTAAAATTCTCCAGTCCGACAACATCCTCGTAAATCTCCTCTGTACCATCTCTAGTGCAATCACATCTTTCCTGTAATGTGATGATCAGAACTGTGCACAATGCTCTAACTGTGGCCTAACTAGTGTTTTATACAGTTCAAGCATAACCTCCCTGCTCTTATATTCTATGCATCGGCTAATAAAGGAAAGTATCCTGTATGCCTTCTTAACCACCTTATCTACCTGGCCTGCTACCTTCAGTGATCTGTGGACATGCACTCCAAGGTCCCTCTGTTCCTCTACACTTCTCAGTGTCCTACCATTTACTGAGTATTCTCTTGCCTTGTTAGCTTTCCCCAAATGCATTACCTCACACTTCTCCAGACTGACTTCCATTTGCCACTTTCCTGCCCACCTGAACAGTTCATTGATATCTTCCTGCTGTTTACAGCTTTCTCCCTCACTATCAACCACACGGCCAATTTTTGTATCATCTGCAAACTTCTTAATCATGCCCCCAACATTGAAGTCTAAATCATTGATATATATCACACAAAGCAAGGGACCTAGTACTGAGGCCCGGGGAACCCCACTGGAAACAGCCTTCCAGTCACAAATACTCCCGTCGACCATTACCCTCTCTTTCCTGCCAGAGCCAATTTTGGATCTAACTTGCCACTTTCCCTTGGATCCCATGGGCTTTTACTTTTCTGACCGGTCTGCCATGTGGGACATTGTCAAAATCGTTGCGAAAAGCCAAATCTCCATATTTCTTTTGCAATGGACGTCCATTTCCAAACTGCCTGAAGAAACCCATTCAAATGAGATATCCTGAACAGTGAACGTTCAGAGTGCTGACACTCTGGGACACATAGAACATAGAACATAGAACAGTACAGCACAGTACAGGCCCTTCGGCCCTCGATGTTGTGCCGAGCATTGTCCGAGACCAAGATCAAGCTATCACACTCCCTATCACTCTGGTGTGCTCCATGTGCTTATCCAATAACCGCTTGAAAGTTCCTAAAGTGTCCGACTCCACTATCACAGCAGGCAGTCCATTCCACACCCCAACCACTCTCTGAGTAAAGAATCTACCTCGGACATCCCTTCTATATCTCCCCCCATGCACCTTATAGTTATGCCCCCTTGTAACAGCTGCCTCTACCCGAGGAAATAGTCTCTGAACATCCACTCTATCTATCCCCCTCATCATCTTATAAACCTCTATTAAGTCGCCTCTCATCCTCCTCCGCTCTAAAGAGAAAAGCCCCAACTCCCTCAATCTTTCCTCATAAGATCCCCCCCCCCCAAACCAGGCAGCATCCTGGTAAATCTCCTTTGCACTCTTTCCAATGCTTCTACGTCCTTCCTATAGTGAGGTGACCAGAACTGCACACAATATTCCAAATGTGGTCTCACCAAGGTCCTGTACAGTTGCAGCATAACCTCACGGTTCTTAAACTCAAACCCTCTGTTAATAAACGCCAACACACCATAGGCCTTCTTTACTGCTCTATCCACTTGAGTGGCAACCTTCAGAGATCTGTGGATATGAACCCCCAGATCCCTCTGCTCCTCCACGTTCCTCAGAACCCTGCCGTTGACCCTGTAATCCTTATTCAAATTTGCCCTACCAAAATGAATCACCTCGCACTTATCAGGGTCAAATTCCATCTGCCATTTTTCGGCACAGCTCTGCATCCTATCAATGTCTCTTTGCAGCCTACAACTGCCCTCCACCTCATCCACTACTCCACCAATCTTGGTGTCATCAGCAAATTTACTGATCCACCCTTCAGTCCCCTCCTCCAAGTCATTGATAAAAATCACAAACAGCAGAGGACCCAGCACTGACCCCTGTGGCACACCGCTGGTAACTGGTCTCCAGTCCGAAAATGTTCCATCCACCACCACCCTCTGCCTTCTATGAGATAGCCAGTTACTTATCCAATCGGCCAAATTTCCCTCTATCCCACAACTCCTTACTTTCTTCATGAGACGACCATGGGGAACCTTATCAAACGCCTTGCTAAAATCGATGTATACGACATCAACTGCTCTACCTTCATCTACACACTTAGTTACCTCCTCAAAGAATTCAATCAAATTTGTTAGGCAAGACTTACCCTTCACGAATCCGTGTTGACTATCCCTGATTAAGTTGCCCCTTTCCAAATGGTCATAAATCCTATCCCTCAGGACCTTTTCCATTATCTTACCAACCACCGAAGTAAGACTAACCGACCTATAATTACCAGGGTCATTCCTATTTCCTTTCTTGAAGAGAGGAACAACATTCGCCACTCTCCAGTCCTCTGGCACCATCCCCGTGGACAGTGAGGACCCAAAGATCAAAGCCAAAGTGTTGTGGGATGAGCGGACTGTAGGAACTGGGATGAGGAGACTGGGAGGATTGGGATGCAGTGACTGAGGGTAGGGGGAGGCAGTGTCTTAGGGAGGTTGGAGTCAATGTCTGAGAGCAGCGGGAGGCAGTGTCTGAGGGGAATGGGATGTAGTGACTGAGGGGAGTGCGATGTAGTGACTTAGGGGAGTGATATGTAGTGATTGAAGGGAGTGGAATTAATGACTTGGAGAGTGGAAATACTGAATGAGGGATGTGCGATGTACTGACTGATGAGATGCGATGCAGTGATTCAGGAATGGGATGAAGTGAATCTTGGGAGTGGGATGTTGTGAATGAGGGAACAGGGATTCTGTGAATGAGAGAAGAGGAATGTAGTAGCTGATGGGAGTGGTATGCAGCGACTGAGGTGAGTGGGTAGCAGTGACGAGGCGAGTGGGATGTAGTGAATTAGAGGAGTTGGATCAGTAACTGAGGGGAATGGGATGTAGTGACTGAGTGGAGTGGGCTGCGGTGACTCAGAGGAGTGGGATGTAGTGATTGAGGGAAGTGGGATGTAGTGAATTAGGGGAGTTGGATCAGTAACTGAGGGGAATGGGATGTAGTGACTGAGTGGAGTGGGCTGCGGTGACTGAGAAGAGTGGGATGAAGTGACTCAAGGAAGTGGGATGCAGTGACTGAATGGAGTGTGATGTAGTGACTGAGGGGTAGTACATTATAGTGCCTTAAGGAGTTGGCTGTAGTGGATCAGGTGACTGGTGTTGGATGACTCTGGGTTATTTATTGTCTGGAGTCTGACATTCTCCGGACTCTTGTATCAGCCTGATGACGTCTTCGGGTGTTCCCCACACCTTCACTCTCCCATGTTTCTCGTCATTTATTATAGATCAAGAGACAAACCCGACTCAAGAACCCGAGAAACAAACATCTCAAGAATCCAATGAGAAATCGTCCTCTATCCCAGCGGGGTCTACAGCCTCAGGTATCAGTCTGGTGGGATTCCTTCAAACTGACACTTCACCCAATGTGATCTTGAAATGCTCAGTTCCTGAGAATCACCCAGTTTCGAATGAGACCTTCCTCGGAGGAGAGATTGCCCCGCACTCTATCCAAGCTATATCAGATTTATCATTTCACATCAGTGTGGGCAGTCAGGAAAGGTGACATAAACGGATGTGACTGAGAGAATCAGTGGTTAAGACCGTGTCCTTTGGGGAAGGGGCAGTACCGATGGAGCTTATACCAGGAGGGTTTGTTTCTGACACAGGGTGACTGAATTAGAAGCGTGGAATTCACAGCGCAGAAACAGGCCATTCGGCCCATCGGATCCATGCTAGTGTTTATGCAGCATACAAGTCTCATCCCCCCCTACTTCATCTCAACCTATCAGCACAACCTCCTAGACCATTCTCCCTCACGAGTTTATCTAGCTTCCCCTTAAATTCATCCATGATATTCGCCTCAACTACTCCTTGTAGCGAGTTCCACATGCTCACCACTCTCTGGGTAAAGTAGTTTCTCCTGAATTCCCTATAAGATAAGATTCAGGACTCTTTATATTTATGGCCCCTAATTTTGGATACCTCCACAAGTGGAAACATCCTCACTAGGTCCACCATCTCAAACTCTTCATAATTTTAAAGACCTCTATCATGTCCCCCCTCAGCCTTCTCTTGTCTAGAGAAAGTAAGCCCCAGCCTTTACAATCTTTCCTGATAGTTGTACACTCCCAGTTCTGGGATCATCCTTGGAAACCTTGTTTTTTGCACCTTCTCGAGTGCCTCTATATGCTTTACATATTATGGAGACCTTAAATGTGCGCTGTGCTCCAAGTGTGATCTAACGAAGGTATATGGAGTCTAGAACTGTGCCTCATACTCCAAGTGCGATAAAAGCAAAGTATTTGGAGACCAGAACAGTGCACACTGCTCCTGGTTTGGTCTAACCAAGCTATAAGGAGAGTAGAACTAGCATCGTACTCCAAGTATGGTATAACCAACGTATATGGAGACCAGAACAGTGCACAATGCTCCAGGTGTGGTCTAACCAAGGTATATGGAGACCAGAACAGTGCACACTGCTTCTGGTTTGGTCTAACCAAGCTACAAGGAGAGTAGAACTGTGCATCATACTCCAAGTATGGTATAACCAACGTATATGGAGACCAGAACAGTGCACAATGCTCCAGGTGTGGTCTAACCAAGGTATATGGAGACCAGAGCTGTGCTGAGTACTCCAAGTGGGGCTTAACCAAGGTTCTACCCAAATTTTACATTACTTCCCTGCTTTCCAATTCAATTACTCTTGAAATGAACCCCAGTGCTTTGTTTGAAATGCAATTTACAACACGGAATCAGAGCAGACATATTTGCATTGGACTAAACCTTGAACTAAGATCCATTATTCCCACATCAAAAAATCTGGGATAGCGGCACTTTATGAAGGGACAGTTTCAAAATGAATGTCCCCAAACAGAATCTGAGGGAATAATTCTACCGGAAACTTTCTTGATATGACGGTTCACGAACGGAGATGTTATATTTTGTGCATATGGATTTTCACAAGGCATTTGATAAAGTGCCTCATGAGAGCCTTGTTGTGATAGTTAATGCACGTTATATTAACAGGAAACAGATTGGAGAATGGAAGGATCCCATGATTGAGTGCATGTCACTATGTGTTCCACATGGCAGGATGGGTAATAGGTTGTCAGCATTTTCCTACCACTGTCTCTCGCTTTCTCTCTCTTCCTGACTCTTTCTCTCTGTTTGTCTCTTTCTCACTCTTTCTCACTCCCTCTCTTTCTCTCTCTGTCTCTCTTGGTCATTCTTTGTCTCTCTCACTCACTGTCTCTCCCTCTCTGTCTCTATTTCTTTTTCTCTGTCTCTCTAGCTAATTCTCTCTCTCTTTCTGTCCATTTCTCTGTCTCTCTCCCTCCATCTCTCTCTGTCTCTTTTTCTGTCTCTCTCTGTCGCCCACTCTTTCTCTACCTATCTATCTTTTTCTGTCTTTCTCTCAATCTGTCTCCCTTTCTCCACGTCTTTATCTTACGTTTTCAGTCTTTCTTTCTCTCCGTCATTCTCTCTCACTCTGTGTGCCAGTCGCTATCTTTTCCCTCCTTCTCACTCTCTTTTTATTTCTCTCTCTCTCTCTTTCTTTCTCTCTATCCCCAGTCTCTCTCTCTCTCTCCATATATTTAGCTTTCTCGCTCTCTCTCTCTCTCTCTCTCTGAGTCTCTCACTCTCTCATTCTGCTGCTCTCTCTTTTTTTCTCTCTCTTACTCTCTGTCACTAGCTTCACTCTTTCTCTCTCTGTTTCCAACTCTCTCTCTCTCTCTCTATAACTCATTCTCACTCTGTCTGTCTCTCTCTATATATTTATCTGTCTCTTTCTGTCTATTGATCCTTCAGTCCTGAATTGTCTCTTGTCTCTGTGCCCATCAGTTCAATGCACGGCCCGTTGCTGTGAGAGACCCGGACCGAGCAGGAAGATCCACTCTGTACCCAGCGCTCTTTTTCCATCCTCCAGTTCTCATGTGGCTGATCTTTCATTACAGATTCGGGGAAGACGACAAAACCTGGAGCCAAGGGAGGGTCGACATCAGAAGCTGAGTGCAAACCGTCAGAAGAGGGACAATCAAAGCCAGGTATCAGTCGGTTTCTGGTAGGAACCGTACAATCAGACGCTTGCAGGGTCCAAGCCCGGAAACATTCCGTCCCTGGCTCTATTCCCGGACATTCAGTTATTGAACCTCTCAAATATCCTGCTTTATAATCTGACTGCTCAGTACTAGTTATCAGGGCAGGTCTCTCCCAATATTAACTACATAGAATAAAGGACGCCATTCGTCCCAAATGGTCCATGTCAGTGTTTATACTCCACACGAGCCTCCTCCCACCTCTATTCATCTAACCCCATCAACATATCCTTCTATTCCTCTCTCCCTCATGTATTTATCTAGCTGCTCCTTAAATGCATCTATGCTGATCACCTCAAACACTCCCTTTGTTAGCATGTTGCACATTCTCACCACTCTCTGGGTAAACAAGTTTCTCCTGAATTCCCTGTAAGTTTTATTAGTGACTATCTTATATTTATGGCCCCTAGTTTTGCACGCTCACACAAATGGAAACATTTTCTTTACATCTACCGTATCGGAGAGCCTTCAGAATTTTAAAGACCTCTACCAGGGAAGCCCTCAGCCTTTCCTTTTCACGAGAAAAGAGCCCAAACCTTTTCAGTCTTTCTTTGAAATCCCTCCCCCTCCCCTTTACTGTTTTTCTATTGGCTCTCAGGAGTCAGGAGCCCGGGTGGGGGCCTCATTCATTGCCCCTCCCCAGTGCCCTGTTAATGTGGAGCTGTGGGGCTGACTTTGCGAGCTGCTGTGGGGAATTGTGGTGGTCGGGTCAGGGGGGTGTTGTGAAAGCAGCGACTGGGCCGGGAATTTTTCGCACAGACCCACGTTCCCTGGTTCATCTCCCAGAACAGAAGGTCCTCGGTTGGACCGGCACTCCGGGTTTGCCCCCCTCCCTGTACCCGGTTGGTATTTCTGACTCTAACTCTGCTCGGGGGGCGGCGGGGTTTGGGCGTTGCGGCTGATGGCTTGTCCTCTCAATGTTCCAGGGGTGCTGAATTTGTCGGAGGAGGAGTGTGAGAAGGTCAGTGCCGAGGTCCAAGTGATGTACATCGGCAAAAACAAATTGGACAACCCCGCGGAAAAGGAAGCCTACCTCAGGCAGGTGAGGGATTTATTCTTCATTCATTCTCTAGGTGTGCCGGCACTGATTGGCAAGCATCAGTTGGCATTGACTGACCAACACCAGTTGGCATTGACTGACCAACACCAGTTGGCATTGATTGATCAACACCAGTTGGCATTTTTATTATCCCAATTGGCATTGATTGACCATCCCTATTTAGCATTGATTGAACATGCCCAGTTGGCAAATATTGACCATCCCCAATTGGCATTGATTGACCAACAGCAGTGGCATTGATTGAGCATCCCCAGGATACATCGAATAACCATCTCCAGTTGGTCTGGTGTTAAGGGGAGCGGAATTATCTCGTCTTAAGAACCAGGGAGACCCCTGGTGTTAAAGGGAGGGGAGTCCCCTGATGTTAAGGGAGGGGAATCCCCTGGTGTTAAGGGGAGGGGATTCCCCTCGTGTTAAGAGGATGGGAGTCCCCTGGTGTTAAGGGGGAGGGGATTCCGCTGGTGTTAAGGGGAGGGGAGTCCCCTGGTGTTAAGGGGGAGGGGATTCCCTGAAGTTAAGCTTAGGAGATTCCCCATATGTTCGGGACTCGGTACTGTTTCCTGAGAGTCCCTATTAAGGTGCGTTTTAACTGCGAACCCTCTCTATCGTACCTCACCGGGTGATTCCCGTCCGTTCCCAGGTACAAGACATGCTGAAAGACCACCTCCCGTGCAAGAAACTTGCGCTGCAAATTCAAGATGAAAAGGCGGATGAAGCTGAAAAGAAGAAACGGAAATGACCCGGGAAATCCGGGATTGTCAGCGGGTGAGGGGGAGGTAATTATGTGGGGTGTGTGGTGTGGGGTGTGGCTCATTGAATTGTGCCCAATGGACAGTATCCAGGAGCGGTGGGGTGTGGTGTTTAAAAGGGATTTAAAATGGGGGAAAGGGTGTCTAAAAGAAGTTTAATTAGGAGTTTAAATGGTGATTAAATGGTGTTGAATAAGGGGTTTAGAAGATGTTGAAAAGGAGTTTAAGAAGGAGTTTAAACGGTTTTTCAAAGGAGTTTAATAAGGAGCTGAAAAGGTTTTCAAAAGGAATTAATAATAGGGTTAAAGGTGTTTAAAAGGAGTTTATTGTAGGATTTAAAAGGAGTTTAACAAGGCGTTTAAAATGTTTTTAAAAAGGAGCTTAATAAGGATTTTACAAGATGTTTAAAAGGTGTTTAATAATGGGATTAAAGGTGTTTAAAAGCTGTTTAATGTAGGATTTAAATGCGTTTAAAATACTTTATTAGGGATTTAAAAAGTTTTTAAAAAGTTTTAAAAAGTCTGTAAACAGGGTTTTGAAAGGGTTTTTGTAAGGAACTGGTTAATCAGATTGCCCTGAGGGATTTTAATGTAATACTGGTGATGGGGTTTATTTACATTGCAGTAATGTCAGCTTTTAGCCTTTGTTTGTTGAGTGGGGAAGTAAGATTCTTCAGTGGGAATATCGTCACACAGTGAGAAACAGACGGCAATATTCAGGTTGTAACCATCTGTTTGATGGGAGAAGTTAATCGGAGACACAGAAATATAGAAAAAAAGACTTGTATCTATATGGTGCCTCAGGATGTCCAAAGCGCTTTACAGCCAATGAAGTACTTTTTGAAGTGCGGTCACAGTTGTAATGTAGGAAACACAGCAGCCCAATTGCACACAGCATGCTCCCACCAACAGCGATGTGTAAATGAGCAGATAAGTGGGGAGAGAAAGATCCCACTCATTAGAACGGAGGCCTTCAAGCCTTACAACAACAACTTGCATTTATACAGCGCCTTTAACGTAGCAAAACGTCCCAAGGATCTTCACAGGAGCCGAAATCAAACACAATTTGATACCGAGCCACAGAAGGTGATATTAGGACAGGTTTTACCGAACATCTTACAGGAGGAGAGGTGAAGAGGTTTAGGGAGGGAATTGCAGAGCTTAGGGCCGAGGCAGATGAGGGCACGGCTGCCAATGGTGGAGTGGTTAAAATCGGGGGGTGCGCAAGAGGACAGAAATGGAGGAATGCAACGATCTCGGAGGGGCTGGAAGAAGTTACAGAGATAGGGAGGGACGAGGGCATGGAGGGATTTTCAAACAAGGATGAGATTTTTTTTGAATCAAGCCGTAGCTGGACCGGGAGCCAATGTAGATCAGATAAGAACCTGCCTGAGAAACACCAGAGCCTGGAACCGGGCAATTAGGGGAGGTGAGTTAAGTAAAGGGAGTGAGAATCTGTAGGTACAAGGACAGCATTTAAATCAGTGTTCACTGAAACATTATCCAGGACACCTCTTGATGTAACTTTGAAACAGGCCAATTGTAATGTAGAAGGAGGAAGGAGAAGGTATAAAAAGTGGGTGCTGGAACTGATACCTTGGATTCGATTAAGATCTGATCAATCTGTACAGCGAGCTCGGGACTGTAACAGGTTTGAATTCTCAAGCTAAATCTCGCAAGGTTTTGTCGGAAGCTGTGGCTGTTGTGTATAATTATTTTATGCTTAATAAATCTGTGACATCTGACATAAAACGTTGTTAATCCTATTGATTAAAGGAGTTAATTAAAGGTAAGCACACACGCATTTACCCGCCTGTAAAATGCGTCCACACCTCACTCCAATCCCTCACTACCCTGTCTGGGCCTACACACGACTCCAGTCCCTCACTACACAATCTGGGCCTACACCAGACTCCAGTCCCTCACTACACAATCTGGGCCTACACCAGACTCCAGTCCCTCAATACACAATCTGGGCCTACACCAGACTCCAGTCCCTCACTGCACAATCTGGGCCTACACCCGACTCCAATCCCTCACTGCCCTGTCTGGGCGTACACCCGAGTCCAGGCCCTTACTACCCGGTCTGGATCTACACCGCATTCCAGACTCTCACTACCAGGACAAGGCCGACAGCCGACTCCAGTCTCTCATTATCCTGTCTGGGCCTACAGCCGACTCCAGTCCCTAAATACCAGATAAGGGATTAAAATCGACTCCATTCCCTCACTAACCATTCTGGGCCGAAATTTGACTCCAGTATCTCACTACCCGCTCTGGGCCTACACCTGACTCCGGTCCCTCACGATCCCGTCTGGGCCAAAACCTGATTCCAATCCTTCACTACCCAGCCTGGGTCCACACCTGATTACAATCCCTCACTACCCGGTCTGGGTCTAAACCCGACTCCACTCCCTCAGTATACGGTTAGGGCCTACACCTCACTCCAGTCCCTTAGTACCTGGTCTGACTAACCCCACTTCTTCACCGTCCCACTACAATCCCCTTCACTGCAACACTCACTCCCCATCACCACCATACTCCCCTCCCCCTCACCACCACACTCCCTTCCTTCGTCTCCATCCCAATCCCCTACACCCACCCAAACCCACGAACCACCCCAACAGACCCCTCTCGCTCACAACTCACCGCCCCACTCCCCAACACCTCACCGTCTCATCTCCAACCCATTCCCGCCCCTTCACAGCCCCACTCTCCTGTCCCTCATGCCCCAATCCCCACCTACCTCACTGTCCCACCTCCCTCACTGCCCCACTCCCCTGCCCCTCACCGCCCCACTCCCCAGCCCCTCACCGTTCCCTTCGCCCCCTCTCCGCCCCACTCCCCACCTAGCTCACCACCCCCTCCCTCACAGCTCCACTTGCCTCCCCCTCACCTCATCACTCCCCTCCCCCTCAGCGCCCCACTCCCCTCAACCTCACCGCCCCACTCCCCACACCCTAACCGCCCCAATCCCCTCACCCTCACTTCACCACTCCCCTACTCCTCACTGCCCCACTCCACTACCCCTCACCGCCCCATTCCCCTACCACTCACAGGCCCACACCCATACCCCTCACAGCCCTACACCCTCACTGCCTCACTCCTCTGCCAATCCCCGGCCCACGACCCTGCCCCTCACCGCAACACTCCGCTGCCCGTCAGTGCCCCACTCCACACAAACACAGCACCCCAATTCAATCCCCCTCACCGTCCCACTCCCCAAACCCTCGCCAACCCACTCCACTACCACTCAACACCCGAATCCCCTCGCCTCCATGGCTCACGCCCCTATCCCTCACCGCCCATCTACCCTCCCACTCAGCTTCCCACATCCTACCCCATTTCAACCATCTCCCCTCCCCTCCCCCATCCTGCCCAACTCCCCACCAGAGCACTTCTCACCAAATCATCAAACCACTGCCCTCCCTCACCGCCCCACTCCAAACCCGCCCCACTCCACTCCTCTCATCTCCGCCACACACCCCAACCCTTCACCGCCACACTCCCCAAGCCACTTCACCGCCGCACTCACATACCCCTTATCACCCCACTCCTCTCCCACTCACCACCCCACTCCCATGCCCCTCACCTCCCCACTCCCCTACCAGCCCGATCGCCCCACTCCACTCTCCTCCAGTGCCCTACTCCCCTCCCCTTCACCGAACCGCTCCCCTCCCCACTCCCCTTTCTTCTTCTTCCCTACCCATACCCGGAAGTTAACTCACCGCGCAGATGTTTCCGGTAAGATGGCCGCCCCCATGGCTCAACAGGCCTTTCCGGGATCACGGGCTCGGTTGACCCGCTATCCCAGAGTGCAGCGCCTCGCTGAGCTGCCGAACCAATGGCGGATCCACCCACCCGACACGTGATGGACAGCTGGGCGAAACAATGAAACGGCTGCTGCAATCCCTGACGAATCACAGCGCGGCTCTGCCCCGCTCAGCCCCCCGTCTCCCGCAGGCATAGTGTTGGACAGCGGTCTCAACCAATGGCTGAGGGGCGCTGGTGCGCTCTGACCAATCGGAGTGCCGCCTTGCTGTTCAAGTCCAGCCTGGAATTATTTCGTCATTCCCAGCCCAGCATCATTGCATCATTTCCCGACAAGCTTCTGAATGTCATTCCCCGACCAGCGTCATTACTCTTTGATGGACTTTGGCGCAGCGGGTCGCTGGAACAAATGAGAAACCGGACGGGAACGAGCGCTCCATAAAGCGGAGCCGACCCCACTGAATTATGGTTGTGCAAATATATTTCACTGATGTCAATTAAAGCGAGAACCAAACTGCATAATGTCAGTGGATGGGACAGGAAGAAACCGGGTGGAGAGGAAGGGAGAAAAATTAATGAGAAAGGGGCAAAGAAATCGGTGAAGGGGAAACAAAAAGTGAAAGCAGAGAAATACTATCATAGCACAGAAGGATACCATTCGGCCCAGCTTGTCTGTGCCGACTCTTTGGTAGAGTTACTCACTTAATCCCACTCCCCTTCTCTTGCCGCATGGAATTGCAAACGTTTTCCCTTCAACTATTTATCCAATTCCCTTTTGAAAGTTACTATTGAGTCTGCTACTACCGCCATGTCAAGCAGTACATTCCAGATCACAACAACTCGCTGTGTAAAACAAATGCTTCCTCATGTTGTTTCTGGTTCTTTTGCCAATCACCTTCAATCTGTGTCCTCTAGTTACTGACCCTTCTGCCACTTGAAACAGTTTCTCCTAATTTACTACATCAAAAACCCTTCATAATTTTGAACACCTATATCAAATTTCCTCTTAATCTTCTCTTCTCCATCTTCTTCAGTCTCTCCACGGAACTGAAGTTCTTCATTCCTTGCCTCATTCTAGTAAATCTTTTCCGACCCCGCTGCAGGGCCTTGACATCCTTCCTAAAGTGTGGTGCCCAGAATTGCACACACTACACCGGCTGAAGCCTAATCAGTGTTTTATAAAGGTTTAGTGTAACTTATTTGCTTTTGTACTCCATTCCTCTATTAATAAAGCCAAGGATTGCATACGGTTTTTTTAGTAGCCTTCCCAACTTGTCCTGCCATCTTCAAAGATTTGTGTTCATAAACCCCAGAACGCTCTGCTCCTGCACACACTTTAAAATTGTACATTCTATTTCATATTGTCTCTTCTTATTGTTCCGACCAAAATGTATCACTTCACACTGCTCCGCATTAAATTTCATCTGCCCTGTGTCTGCCCATTTCACCAGTCTGTTTATGTTCTCCTGAAGTATGTTACTGTCCTTCACATTGTTTACTATTGTTCCAAGTTTTGTATCATCTGCAAACTTTGAAATCATGCCCTGTGTAACCAGGCCCAGGTCATTAATATATATCAAAAAAGCAATGACCCCGACACCGGTCCCTGGGAACAGCACTGCACACTTCCATCCAGCTCAAGAACAATCTTTCACCACTTCTCTCTGTTTTCTGTTCCTTAGAAAATGTTGTATCCATGGTGCCACTGTCCATTTAATCCCATGGGCTTTAATTTTTCTAACATGTCTATTATGTGGTACTTTACCAAATGACTTTTGAAAGTCCATATACACATCAACCGCACTACCCTCATCAAACCTCTCCCTCACTTCATTAAATAACGTGATATACTTAGTTAAACACGATGTGCCTTTAACAAATCCTTGCTGACTTTAATTTATTAGACATACTTTTCCAAGTGCAAGTTAATTTTGTCCTGGATTAATGTCTCTAAAAGTTTACCCACCACCGACATTAGGCTGACTGGCCTGCAGTTGCCGAGTTTATCGCTCTCCTCCTTTTTAAACAGAGGTGTTCTCTGGCACTACTTCCGCAGGCATCATTACGAGGTCCCTTGCTTTTTGTGGTACATATCAATGATTTGGACTTCAATGTTGGGGGCTTGATTGAGAATTTTGCAGATGATACACAATCGGCTGTGTGGTTGTTAGTGAAGAAGAATGCTGGAGGCCGCAGGAATATATCAATGGATTGGTCAGGTGGGCAGAAAAGTGGCAAATGGAATTCAATTCGAAGAAGTGTGAGTTAATGCATTGGGGGAGAGCTAACGAGGCAAGGGAGTACAGAATAAATGGTAGAATACTGAGAATTGTATAGGAACAGAAGGACCTTGGAGTGCATGTTCATAGATCCCTAAAGGTATCAGGAAAGGTAAGTAAGGTGTTTAAGAAGGCATACAGGACAGTTTACTTTGTTAGCCATGGCATAGAATATAAGTCATGATGCGGAGATGCCGGTGTTGGACTGGGGTGGACAAATTGAGAGGTCGCACAACACCAGGTTATAGTCAAACAGTTTTATTTTAAATCACAAGCTTTCGGAGCTGCTGACGAAGGAGCAGCAGCAGCAGAGTGGTGGTCTCTGTGACCAGGAAGAGGAGAAGGAGACCAGACAGCAGACCACCACCAACAACCAACAACCACTACCGAGGTGCCTGGAGAGAGAGGACAGGAGAGGAGAGAGAAAAGAAAGGAAGGCCAAGGCTATCAACAACAGAGGAGAGGCCTTTCCTCACTGCCTCCTCAATTGGCCTCCATTTTAGGAGAGGGAGAGAGGGGAGAAAACAACACAACATCCATCATCTGTTTGGAAGGAGGAAGGAAGGAAAGAACAGCTACAGGTGGGTGTGATTCTGGAGCACTCTCCCAGAGACTTTGTTTTGTAGGTGGGGGGAGGAAAGAAGAAAAAGAAGAAGGCCGGAACATCCAAGGGGTGTGTGTGTGTGTGTGGCTTCTGTAAAAGCTAGGCCGCACACACCATATTAAACACCCCTTTCCCATTGCCTGACCTGGGACAGCTGGAGCTGCCTAGGTGAAGTCCCCAATTAATTTAATCTTATTGGGCATCGTTAAGACCTGGTGCAAGACTGAGCCTGGGCATCTCCAGCTATCCCAGGTGAAGACATCTTCTCCCCCCACCAGAAGACCACCACCACCAAAGACTTTTATTACATCGGAGAGTGCACCCCCCTGCCAACACCCACCCACCCACCATCCTGAGTGGCGACCCTGCCCTTGCGGCTTCCCTCCTTCCCACCCCCTCTCTCTCTCTCTTTGTCTCTTGTCTCTCTCTGCCTCTCTCTCTAAGAGGCACCTCAATCTATTTTAATTAAGTACCTATTGAGCAGAGGGGAGAAGGCCCCTCTCCCAATTCAATCAACTAAAGGGAGAGGTGTGCCTTCAATTTAAGAGCTCCCTCTGCTCAGGGGAAAACAAAAACAAAAAAAAACCGAGGCCATTAACACCTTCAGGCCTGTGACTTGGGGTGAGTGTAGCCCTTAAAGAACCCTCCATTATGGCGAGTACATCTTCGTCGGTGGCGGGGGCAGCGAGGACATACGCAAGCGTGGCAGCCGCGGCCACGGCCGCAGCCACGAGTCCTCCTGTTACCCCGTCACCTTTTACCCTCCTTACGAGGAAGAATGGGTTCAAGAGCTGCACTCACCCCAATATGACAATAGAGGCGTGCGTAAAAGCCATGGCTGGGGTTGTCGGCCCTTCAGCCATCGTCGCCGCCTCTAAAATGTACGGCAAGGCTGTGTTCTTCCTGGGGTCGGAGCGGGCGGTGTCCCTGGCCATCGAGAAGGGGCTCACCGTGGGCGGGACCTTCCTGCCGGTGGACCCCCTTGAGGCCACCGCGCAAAGGTTTGTGGTTTCCAACGTCCCGCCCTTTGTTCCGGGTGAGCTCCTCCTCCCCCACCTACGTCAACTGGGGGAGGTGAGGTCGGGGATCACACCCATCCCGCTCGGCTTCCGGGAAGCCAGCCTTCGGCACGTCTTCTCCTTCCGGCGCCAGCTTTTCGTCCGGCTGGCGCGGGAGGAGGACGCGGATGGTGCGTTCACGGTGCTCCACGGGGGGACCGCCCACCGCGTCTTCTGGACCTCGGACGGCGTGCGGTGCTATGCCTGTAAGGAGGTGGGGCACGTCCGCAAAAACTGCCCCGCCTCCAAGGCCGCCACGACACCTGGCGCGGCCAGGGCTGGCGCCGCCGCCCCCCCTCCCCCTGATACTGTCCGCGCGTCGACGGCGACGGATGCGCGGTCGAAATCGGAGGCCAACACCACCACGGCCTCCGGCGGGGAGGAGGGAGAGCGTCCGGGCGGAAGGAAGGCGCGTAGGAAAAATAAACACCTAAGGGCGGATCCCCTCGCGGAGGAAACATCAGAGTTGACCGAACTCATGCCCGAGTACATCGCGGAGTTGGTCGGGACGCATGAGACTGGGGGTGTCCTCGTGCCCGGGCCCGTGACCGTGACCGCAACTGCTGAGCCAGCTAAATCAAGACCTGCGGCCGGGCTCGGGCCCGAGGGGCCCAAGAAACCCAGTCGTCGGAAGGGGGCAGAGAGGGAGGCCCCAGCAGACATGGAGGCCTCCCCCTCTCCGGTCCCCAACTTGTTAAAAAGAAAGCTCCGCCCCCAGCAGGAGGACTGCGAGGAGGAAGGTCCCTCCGCAAAAGGGGGGCAGTCGCCCGCCGCGGGTGCTGCACCCCACCCCACCACCGTCATCGTCGCGCGCGATCGGCAGGGGTCGTCTGTCCCTCGGGAGGGTGAGACAGCCGAGTCTGTCCGACCTGTGCCTCCCGGGGATGGGGAAGAGACCCTGCCCGTGGGGGGGGGCGCGGAACAACCCGCGGATAGTAATAAAAATCCTGAACCGTTGCTCCTCGCCGGGTCGGGCGTCCTGGGGACTGGGCCGGGCGAGGCCAAAGAGGCTGAAGCCGAGCCCGCCTTTTACAACCCAGATATCTCCCAGGGACTGCTCGACCTGGTGGAGGAGTATAACAATCCCCAGCCCGCTGGGTCAGAGGTTGGTGGCGGGGAGACAGAAAGCCCCCTGACTCCGTCTCTGATATTGGCGCCGGACGTACTGGAGGACTTTGAGATTATTTTCTCCCCGGTTTCTCCGGTCGCTCCGGCGCCTGAGGCGGGGGGGGCCCCGAACCGCCGCCGCCTCCCGGCCCGGCGCCCCTGAAGGAGCCCAGGGTGGACTCCTCTGCCACCGATCCTGGGGGTGGGATCGTGACGGAGGCGGGGCCGGCCGGTGCGGCCGAGCCGTTTGCTGCACCCCGTGTGACGGACGGGTTGACCTCCGGTGACGACCTCCCGGAGGAGGACGGGGACTCGGTGTTGGGCACCGAGGACGATTTGGAGTCCATCGGCAGCGAGGCGATGGACGCCCTCGTGCCCTTCACCGACTCTCCCCTCATCCCCGTAGGGGAACTCTGGGATTTTATGGCCACGAGCCAGGGTCGTCACAAGAAGATCCGGCTGGCCCTCGACAAGTGGTCGGAGCTGGCGCTGCTCGTCGTGTCCGTCCGCGCCGCCATTAAAATCATGGGCGCGGACAAGGACGTTGGCCGGCTCGAGCTGCGTCGGCTCAAGAGTTTCTACACTGGGCTGCTGAGGGAGTGGCGGTCGTCAGTGACCGCGCTCCCTCCCCTCCGTTAGGTTGAGGTTGCACTATGCTTCTGAGATGAAGATAACCATAGCCAGCCTCAACATCAACGGCAGCAGGGAGGCGCGCCGTAGATTCAATAACTTCTCGGTCCTTCGGGACGGGAAATATGCGGTGTGCTTCCTGCAAGAAACCCACACCGTTGCGGGAGACGAGGCCACGTGGCTCCTGGAGTGGCAAGGAGGGGTCAGCATGAGTCACCTCTCTAACAATTCCTGCGGGGTGGCTGTCTTGCTGGCCCCGCATTTTCAGCCGGAGATTTTGAGGGTCAAGGAGCACGTGCCGGGCCGCTTGCTCCAGGTCACTGTTCGCCTGGGAGGCGTGCCGCTCCATTTAGTGAACGTGTGCGCCCCCCGGACCGGTGCGCAGCAAGTGCGCTTCTTCGGAGAAGTGTCCGCTCTTCTCGGCTCCATCGACGTGGGCGAGTGCGTCATCCTCGGGGGGGATTTCAATTGTACCCTCGAGGCGCGGGACCGGTCGGGTCCCCCGCGAAGCCCGGCGGCGATGGAGAAGTTGCGGGACCTGGTCGGGTCCTTCGACTTGGTGGACGTCTGGCGAAATCTCCATCACGACTCCAGCGCCTTCACGAGCGTGAGGTCTGGAGGAGGAAGGTCCAGAATCGACCGCCTTTACATTTCCCGGGCGTACGTCTCCTGCGTTCCGGCGGCTTCCATGCGGCCGGTGCCGTGCACGGACCACCACCTGCTGTGGGCGGAGCTCGCTCCGCTGCGCGCGCGGGGGGGGTCCGCGTACTGGCATTTTAACAACCTGCTGCTGGAGGACGCGCGGTTCTGGGATTCGTTTCGCCGGTTCTGGGCCGACTGGAGAAGGAAGCGGGGAGGCTTCCCCTCCTTGAGGCTATGGTGGGACGTGGGCAAGGCTCACGTCCACGTCTTCTGTCAGGAGTACGCGAAGGGGTCGACCAAGAGGCGGGAGGCCCGGGTCGGGCGATTGGAGAAAGAAGTGCTCGACCTGGAGTCCCGTCTCGGTCAAGTCGTCGAGGACCCGGCCCTGCGGAAGGTGTATGAAGAGAAGAAGGGCGCGCTGAAGGACCTGCAGCTGGTCGGGTCCCGTGGCGCATACGTGAGGTCGCGGATCCAGTTCCTACGGGACCTGGACCGCGGCTCCCCCTTCTTCTACTCGCTGGAAAAAAGACGGGGGGTCCGTAAGCAGCTCTTGGGGCTGCTGGCCGACGACGGATCTCTGGTCTCGGATCCGGAGGGCATCAGCGTGGAGGCCCGGGCCTATTACGGGGCTCTGTTCTTTTCGGATCCGTCCAGCGAGGATGCGCGCAGAGTTTTGTGGGAGGACCTGCTGAAGGTCGGCCCGGAGGGCGCCGAGAATTTAGAAGCTCCGCTAAGCCTGGCGGAGCTGACCGGCGCCCTGCGCCAGCTCTCGAGGGGCAAGTCCCCGGGGCTGGACGGGCTGACCGTGGAGTTCCACAGGGCGTTCTGGGACGTCTTGGGGGACGACTACGCGCGGGTCCTGGGGGAAAGTCTGGCGACCGGGGAGATGCGCCTCTCTTGGCGCAGGGCGGTCATCGTCCTGCTGCCCAAGAAGGGCGATCTCCGCCTACTTAAGAACTGGCGCCCGGTCTCCCTCCTCAGCACGGACTACAAAATTTTCGCCAGGGCTATGTCTGCTCGCCTTGGCACTGTGCTGGCCCGCATGATCCACCCCGACCAGTCCTACACGGTCCCGGGCCGGACAATCCACGACAACATCCATCTGGTCCGGGAACTGGTCCACCATTCCCAGAGGGCTGGTCTGTCGGTCGCCTTCATTTCCCTAGATCAGGAGAAGGCGTTCGACAGGGTGGATCACGAGTATCTTTTCGGGACTATGCGCGCATTCGGGTTCGGGACGCATTTCGTCGCCCGGATCCGACTTCTGCACACCGCCGCGGAGTGTCTCATTAAAGTTAACGGGTCTTTGACGGCGCCCCTTCGCTTCGGGAGGGGGGAGCGTCAGGGATGCCCCATGTCCAGTCAGTTATACGCCGTTTGCGTGGAGCCTTTCCTGCGCCTCTTGCGGAAGAGGTTGACGGGACTGGCTCTGCAAGGGCCGGGCGTGGAGGTTGTCCTCTCGGCTTACGCCGATGACGTGCTCCTCGCGGTCACGGATCCCGTCGACTTGCGGAGGATGCGAGAATGCCAGCAGATTTACTCGGACGCATCCTCCGCCAAGATCAACTGGGAGAAATGTTCTGGACTCCTAGTGGGCCCATGGCGGGTGGACTCCCTGCCGGAGGAGTTCGGGCCTTTCGCCTGGAGCACCACGCACCTCCTCTACCTGGGAGTCTACCTCAGTCCGGCCGAGGACGCTTGGCCGGCGAACTGGCAAGAGCTGGAGGCCAAAGTCACCGCTCGCCTAGGGCGCTGGACAGGACTGCTCCGAGTGTTGTCCTACAGGGGTCGAGCGCTGGTCATAAACCAGCTGGTGGCCGCCATGTTGTGGTACCGGTTGGTCACTTTGATCCCTCCCCCTGCGTTTGTCGCCAAGATGCAGAAGAAGCTCGTCGACTTCTTCTGGGACAAAAGGAAGCACTGGGTCTCTGCCGCGGTTTTGAGTCTCCCGCTTAGGGAGGGCGGTCAGGCGCTGGTGTGCCTTCGCACCCAGGCGGCGACTTTCCGTCTTCAGACGCTGCAGAGATACCTGTACGTGGAGAATCCTCCTAGGTGGCGTGCGCTGGCGACGTATTTCTTCCGCCAGCTGCACGGCCTCAATTACGACACGCAGCTCCTGTTTGTGAGAGTGGGTGGCACGCGTGCCAGCCTGCGGGAGCTGCCTGTCTTCTACCAGGAACTGCTATGGGTTTGGAACAGCGTCGCCTCCGAGCGCAATTCTCCCCCGTCAGGAGCGGCGGCCGTCTTTCGGGAGCCGCTGTTCAGGAATCCGCACCTCCACGACCGCGGGTTCGGCTGGCTGGCGGAGGGCAGGGCTGTGCCCGGTAAGGTGACCAGAGTCGGGGACCTGCTCGATGGCGGAGGAGCGGGCTGGATGGCGCCGGAGGAGTTGGCGAGGCGCATGTCCTGGGTCAACGTCCGGCTCGCGGTCAAAGCCATCGAGTCGCTAAAAGTGGCACTGGGCCCCGTCTCCACTAGGTGTGTCGAGGAGGCTCAAGCACGTGGGGCGATCCCGTCCGAACTGACCCCCGTTCGGACGGAATTCCTTATCGGCGCCCGGCCCCGAATCCTCCCTCGGGAGCCGCCGCCTCACCACTTGAGCCTTCTCGGAGAAATGCCCTCCGTGCCCTTTCAATCCGCACGGAGGCATTTCCTGTACGGGCTGCTCCTGCACACTCTCCACTTTGCCATCTTCGTCTGCCGTCCGGACACGCCTTGGCGTACCATCCTGCCGTCCGGCGGAGGCGAAGGTCCCCATTGGAAGGCTCTCTACGCGGGAGTCTTCCCTTGTTCTATTGGGGACTTGGCCTGGAGGGTGTTGCACGGAGCAGTCCCGTGCAATAGGATTTTAAATAGGTTTACGGACTCCCAGGCTGCTTGCCATTTCTGCGGCCTGGAGGAGTCCGTCTATCACATTTATATTGAATGTGAGAGGTTGCAGCCCCTCTTTCATTATTTGAAGGGGCTGCTCCTCAATTTCTGGTTGCACTTCAGCCCCACGCTCCTGATCTACGGTCACCCGGTGCGGAGGGGAGCGGGTAGGTCGGAGGACCTCCTCGTAGGACTGCTCCTGGGCCTGGCCAAGAAAGCCATTAATTGGTCCAGGCAGCGGGCGGTCGAGGGGGTCGTTCGGCCCGATTGCCTGCCTCTCTTCCGCGGCCGTGTTCGCGCCCGGGTGGCCCTGGAGATGGAGCACGCGGTGTCCGCCGGCACGCTTGAGTTTTTCCGCGACCGGTGGGCGCCGCGGGGACTGGAGTGCATCGTCACCCCGGACTTCCAAATTTTAATTTGATTTATTAAGTTTCATTTAAAGTTTTATTTGATTTACAGTAAATTTGGGTTCTGTTCAACCAAAAAGAGGAACACCAGGTTATAGTCCAACAGTTTTATTTTAAATCACAAGCTTTCGGAGTTACAACTCCTTGAAGGAGTTGTAACTCCGAAAGCTTGTGATTTAAAATAAAACTGTTGGACTAAAACCTGGTGTTGTGCGACCTCTCAATAGAATATTAGAGCAGGGAGGTTATGCTTGAAATATATAAAACTCTACTCAGGCCACAGCTAGAGTACTGCCTACAGTTCTGTTCGCCACATAACAGGAAAGATGTGATTGCACTGGAGAGGGTACAGATGACATTTACGAGGATGTTACCAGGACGGTAGAATGTCAGCTATGAGGAAGGATTGGATAGGCTGGGGTTATTTTCTTTGGAGCAGAGGAGCCTGAGGGGAAATTTAATTGAGGTGCATAAAATGTATGAGGGGCCAAGATAAAGTGGATAGGAAGACCCTATTTCCCCTAGCAGCGAGGAAGTATAGAGTTAAAGTAATTGTTGTAACAATTAGAGGGGAGTTGAGAAGAAATGTTTTCGCCCAGAGGGTGGTGGGGATGTGGAGATCACTGCCTGAAAGGGTGATAGAGGCACATTTAAAGAAAGAATGCCTTGCATTTATTTAGCGCTTTTCACGAACCAAAACGTCCCAAAACGCTTTACAGCCAATGAAGAGGCGAGGGTGCTAACCACTGATCCAAAGCTAACATAAGAATTTTCACATTTAAAGGCGCTATATAATTGCAAGTTGTTGTCAGTCAGGGTTCTCGATCATAGGAGGCCCTTCCTTTCCCCTCATGGGAATGTGTCTATTCTGTACCCGAACCATCTCCTCTTTGAAGGCCTCCCGTTGTTAAATTACTGTTTTGCCTCACAACCTTCGATTCCAATGCACCTGGGCCAGAATCCTTTATAACTCCCTGAAATTAGCCCTCCTCCAGTTAACTATTTTTACGCTTTATTGTTCCCTGTCCATTTCCATAACTATTCTAATCCTGATGATATTAGGATCACTGTTCTCCTAATCCCCCTCCCTCCACTGAAACATGCTTCACTTGCCCCACTTCATGCCCCTGAACTAGATCCAGCACTGATTCCTTCCTCGTTGGACTGGCCAGGAAAGTTCCCTTGTATACATTTGAGGAATTCCTCCCCCTCTTTGCCCTTTACACTGTTACAACCCCAGTCTATATTAGGATAATTGAAGTCCCCCCGTTATCACTACTCTGTAATTCTTGCATCTTTCAGTAATTTGCCTGCAAATTTGCTCCATTATCTCCTTCCCACTAATTGGTGGCCGACAGTGTACACCGAGAAGCGTAATATCTCCTCTATTGTTCCTTAAATCTAACCAAATTGATTCTGTCTTTCGCCCCACAACCACCTCATCCCTTTCAAGTGCTGTAATAGTTAATTTTATCAATACTGCTACACACCCTCCTTTCTTTTCGTCCCTATCTTTCCTGAATACCTTGCAGCCAGGAATATTAAGTTCGCAAACCTTCCCTTCTTTCAGCCAGGTCTCTGTTATTGCCACTATATCATAGTCGCATGTGGCGACTTGTGCCTTCAGCACCAACCTTATTTACCACACACCATTCATGTACATGCTCTCCAAACCCGTCTTAGACTTCCTCGCATTTGCCTTCAGTCTGATGCCTCATATTTCTCAACTATATTTCTACTCTAGTGCTACTTGCCTCTCCCAGTCCTCTGTGCACCTTTTTTCTCCTCCTTTGATGTTTCATCCTGGTGCGCATCCCCCAGCCAAATTGGCTTAAACCCTCCCAACAGCGCAAGTGCGGAGAAGTAGGAATGACAGGGGGGAGAAGGGTGAAAGAAATGTGGGAAGGGGAAAGGAATGCGAGATGAGGGTATGACATGGGAGACGAGGGAAATAAATGGCGAGGTGGTGAGAAATGGGGGGAAGTAGGTGTTAGGATTTCAGGTCCGCCGAGTGTGCGGGGAATGTGGGCTCAGTGCATCTCACAGGAAGTGACGTTATTCATCAAGGGAACCGCCAACATGGCCACCGCCGGCACCACCTTCCTGTCCGCCATCTTGTCAATACTCACAGAATAGACCAGTCAGAGTGAGAGTGAGAGAGAACGAAACAGAGCGAGAGAGAGAGACAGAGAAAGAGGAGAAAGAGAGAGGGACAGAGGGAGTGAGATAAAGAGAGAGGGAGAGAAAGACAGAGATGGACCAAGTGGGAAAGAGAGACATACACCGAGCAGGAGATAGAGCGAGATGAAGAGAGAGAGAGAGAGAGACAGACAGCGATGGACCAAGTGGGAATAGAGAGAGAGAGAGAGGGTGAGAGGGAGAGAGACACAGAGGGAGATGAAGAGAGAGAGAGATTTAGATGGGAATGCTACATCCTGTACCAGGAAAGGGGGACACGAGGTGAAAAGGGGAACACAAACACCTTATAAGAACATAAGAAACAGGAGCAGGAATAGTCCATTCGTCCCCTCGAGACTGCTCCAACATTAAAGAAGATCATGGCTAATGTTCGACCACAACTCCAATTTCTAGCACTATCCACATATCCCATAGAGTCCAGAAATCCAGCTATCTGAGCCTTGAATATACTCAACGATAGAGATTCCACAGCCCTCTGGGGTAGAGCATTCCAACGAGTCACAATCATCTGAGTGAAACAATTTCTTCTATTCTAAGTTCTAAAAGGCCGCCCCTTATGCTGAGACTATGACCCCTATTTCAAGAAACTCCACCCAGGGGAAGCAGCCTCTCAGCGTCAAACCTGTCAATCCCCTTCAGAATATTATATGTTTCAATGAGATCAGATCTTATTCTTCTAAACTCCAGAGAGTATAGACCCATTCTACTCAATTTTTCCTCATATGACAACCCTCTCATCGAAGGAATCATTCTAGAGAACCTTCGTTACACCCCCTCTAAGATAAGTATATCCTTTCTTAGGTACGGAGACCAAAACTGTGCACAGTACTCCAGGTGTGGTCTCACCAAAGCCCTGTACAATAGCAGCAAGACGTTCTTACTGTTGTATTCCAAACCCTTTGCATTAAATGGTAACATACCATTAGCCTTGCGAAATGCTTGCTATACCTGCATGTTAACTTTCTGTGTTTCGTGTACAAGGACACCCAAAATCCCTTCGAACACCAACATTTAAAAGTTTCCCAACAGTTAAAAGTATTCTGTTTTTCCATTGTTCCCACCAAAATGAATGACCTCACACTTCCCCACATTATGCTCCTTCTGCCACCTTCTTTCCCACTCACTTAACCTGTCTATGTCCCTTTGCAGGCTCTTTATGTCCACCTCGCAGCTCATTTTCCCAACTAATTTTGTATCATCAGCAAATTTGTATGCGTTACACTCGGTCCTACTTCTAAATCATTAATATAGTTTGTAATTAGCTAAAGCCCCAGCATTGATCCTTGTGGTACCCAACAAGTAACAGCCTGCCATCCTGAAAATGAACCGTTTATTCCTACTCTCTGTTTTCTGTCCTCATATAAACCTCACGGTCTTACCATCGTCTGCGGGTAATATTGTAGACTCCTCGGGGAATGTAGCTGAGCCAGTGGAAATATGGAAGCAAGGAGCGAGGTGCCCGGGATTGCCGGTGATTTGGATCGTGCTGTGCCACAGCCGAGCTGTACTGGGAGTTGTTTTGTTTCACGTTTTCTTTTTCAATCACGGGATGTTGCTGTCGCTGGCAAGGGAATCATCTATTGCCCTTGAGAAGGCGATCGTGAGCCGCTGCAGTGCACAGTGCTGTTATGAGGAGGGGGGAGAGTTCCAGGACTTTGACCCAGAGACGATGAGGTAACGGCGATATATTTCCAAGTCAGTGTGTGTGACTTGGAGGGGAGCTTGGAGGTGGTGGTGTTCCCAATGCCTGCTGCCCTTATTCTTCGAAGTATAAGAGGTAAAGAGTTTGGGAGGTGCTGCCGAAGAAGCCATGGCTTCTTGCTGCAATACATCTTGTAGATGGTACTCACTGCAGCCCCACCAGTTAATGTAGCATTCTATCTGATCCCAGCTTTCACCAATCATCTAACAGCGAGCGTTCCTTACCGGAAAAACACAGGTTTGACATGATCAGATGATCAAGCCATTTCTCCAAGATCAATAAGCTTCTTGAAACGTTCAGATTAAGCGTTCATAGATTTATTGAGCGTACAGGTCATGCAATAGCAATTAAACATGCACAAAAAAGATCGGGATTACAAACGCACACCCGATCGTCAGGGACTCAAATGCATTACAGTTCTGAGCTCGGTATTCAGGGACTTCAAATCATTGCAATCCAAATCCTCATAACCGTCTTCCACTTTATTCATACCTTTCTAAGCTACAGGTTTTCTTGTTCAAATGTCCATCAATGGAAGCTACACAGCCCTGACCATGGCTGGCTCACGTGTGCAGTTTTCCATCTTTACACTAAAGAATGGAGACCAATGGGTAATTTCACAACACTTCTTTTGATTGACGTGACTGAAGATGGAAACATCTCGCTTTCCACTTCCTCAGGAATAAAACTCCGTATAAGGAGAATCTCAAAGGACCCTCCCCTTATCAGTAACTTCAGTTAATAAAGCTAGTTGCCTTACTTTTTCCAGTGGGCTGATGAGCTCGGTATAACTTATTTACTTCACTGTCTTATGAAGCATTTAGCTTTTGTCACACATAATTGCTATTCAACCAAATAAAATCTTTACTTATAAGTCAATGATTGATTCTGTAAAGTCCAGAATCAACTAATTTCCCCAATCTACAGAAACCCCTGTTAAAAAGCTGATGTCTTCCCAGAGGTTGTCCTTTTACCGGGAGTATCTGTTGCGCTTGCGCCTGTTATCAGTGCTGACAGCTCCCTGAAGCTTATGAATCTCTACACAGTGGTGGGTCTTTAATGAAATTCCCTCATTAAGCAGGAGATCACTTCCTCCTGAAATGGGCCAGAGCTGTCGGGTCAGTCTCGGTTCAGCAGTCCAGTGGTCACTACTTAAAATGGGATGTTATTTAACACAGCAAAGACTACAAGCAACCACACCCCTGCAGTATGAAGAGGAATCAATAGCGATATAAGAATAGCACACGTCTAGTTGGAGATTAAACCTTTGCTGACAGTTTCCTCGCTTTTATTCACTTTTTATTTCACCCCTCTTGTCTCCATTCTACTCTTTCTGTATATTCGTTCTCTGCCCTCCATTCTCTCGCCTGCTTTTATACCCTCTCCCGATTTGCTTTCAAGTCTCTCTTTGCGGCAATCTCTCACACCTTTGCCGCATCACACAGAGAGGGAGAGAGAGAGAGAGAGCGAGCAAGAAGGAGAAGAGAGAGAAAGAGAGAGAGTTTGAATCAGAGAGGGAATGCGCGAGAGAGAAGGAGAGAGAGACAGAGAGTCAGAGAGAGAATCAGAGAGAGAGAAGGCAAGAGAGAGACAGAGAGATAATCAGAGAGAGAAAGCAAGAGAGAGGCAGTGAGAGAGAATCAGAGAGAGAAAGCGAGAGAGACAGAGTGAGAGAATGAGAGAAGGAGAGAGAGGCAGAGAGAGAGAATCAGAGAGGGAAGGAAAGAAAGAGACAGTGAGAAAGAAGGTAAGAGAGACAGAGAGAGAGACTCAGAGAGAGAGAAGGAGAGAGACAGAGAGAGAATGAGAGAGAAGGCGAGAGAGAGACAGAGAGAGAGAAGGAGAGAAAAAGGAGGAGAGAGAGACAGAGAGAGAGAATCATAGAAAGAGGAGAAAGACAGACAGACAGAGAGACAGAAAGAGACAGAGAGAATCAGAGAGAGAAGGAGAGAGAAACAGAGAGAGAGAGAATCAAAGAGAGAGAATCAGAGAGAGAGAGAAGGAACGAGAGAGAGAAGGAGCGAGAGACAGAGTGAGAGAGAATCAGAGAGACAGAGAAAGTCAAAGAAAGTCAAGGAATAGAGACAGAGACTGAGATACAGAGAGGGAAAGAGAGAGGCAGAGAGAATCATAGGTAGAAAATGAGAGAGACAGAAAGAAAGGGAGACAGATAGACAGAGAGATTAAATCAACGAGCGAGAGGTACTTCAGATTGAATCCTAAAAAAAGATTTGTGAAGCAGCAGATTATATATTCCCGTGTTTTCCCCAATGATTTTACACACAGAATACAAGAGACAGCAACCTCTGTTCTGATAGCACTTAAGTCAATGCCAGTGTCTGAAAGCGATGGCAAATCCTGCACAGAACGATCACACACCTGTTTTTGAAAGACTCTGCCCTGATATATTTGCTCCAGAGTAAGACAGAGGGAGGGATTTCATTTCCGTGTATTATTGAGAATCTGCAATGCTCTTTCTTTCACCAGAATCCACCCGAGAGTCGGGAGATTCCTCAGGTGTGGACAGTGTGTCATCTGATGCCAAAGCAGTCCAGGAGTCCGAGAGGTTCAAATAAAGATACCATAAATTCCACTAGGATTCCGACTGTTTGGTGGAATGGAGAGAGGACAGGAGTGAGAGAACGAGGCAGACACAGAGAGAGAGACAGATAATGACAGAGGGACACAGAGAGATAGATATAGAGAGAGACATAAAGACAGAGAAACAGAGAGAGAGAGAGACAGAGAAAGAGAGAAAGAGATAAAGACAAAGAGTCAGCACAGGAGTGCGAGAGAACAGGAGTGAGATAGAATAGCTGAGCGACAGGAGGTAGAAAAGGAGAGGAAGACAGTCCTGAGAGAGAAATGGAGTTACAGTAGTGAGAGAAAACAGGAGCGAGAGTAGCATGATTGAGAGAGAATAACCTCACTCCACTCAGTCACTGCTTTGCACGTCCCTCTATCCCTACACCCCACTCCCGAGTCACTGCAACCCACTCCAATCAATCACTAAACCCCACACCCCTCACTTACTACATCCCACTCACCTCAGTCTACTCATCCAACTGGCCTCGGAATCCTCATCCCATTCCAACCAGTCTGCTCATCCGACTCCCCTAAGTCTTCTCAAAGCACTTCCCTCAGTCTCCTCATTCCACCCTCTTCAAGCTGGGCATCATATTCCCGTCAGACACTGCATCTCACACCCCTCAATCATTGCATCCAAATCCCCTCAGTCTCCTCGTCCAACACACATTAATCTCCACACCCCAGTACCCTCAGTAAGAGACTGGATCAATCTGAGGGGCAGAGGATTTCAGCAGTTACATTGGGTGAACAGTGTGTTTAGAATGGACGCCACAAGGCAGATACCTATGGTTGCAGACCCCGCTGGAACAGTGGATGAAAGGTCAGCGGATTCGCGAGTGTATTTTTCCTAGGGTTTTTCAGTTGGGGATGTCTCGGTATCTGTCATCAAGGAAGAGAGAAAGGGGAGAGTGCAGAGTGAACAACAACAGAACAAGTCATCAGGCTGGTACTAGAGTACGAAGAATACTTGGCACCAGTTTACATAAAAACAGGAATCTTCCAATCTCACGCCGTTACGTCCCTGGATCCCACTTCCCTCTGTCACTGCATCCCTCTCCCCTAACACTCCTCCTCCCTCTACCCTCAGTAACCTCATCACAAACACTTCAGTCACTTCACCCCACACCCCTCAGTCACTGCATCCACTTCCCTCAGTCACTGCATCCCACTTCCCTCGATCAATGCATCCACTCCCCTCATTCACTGCATCCACTTCCCTCAGTCACTGCATCTCACGGCCCTCGATCAATGCATCCACTCCCCTCACTGACTGCATCCACTCCCCTCAGTCACTGCAGCCCTCTCCCCTCAGTCACTGCAGCCCAACCCCTCAGTACAGCAACCCACTCCCCTCAGTCACTGCATCCACTTCCCTCAGTCACTGCATCCCACTTCCCTCGATCAATGCATCCACTCCCCTCATTCACTGCATCCACTTCCCTCAGTCACTGCATCTCACGGCCCTCGATCAATGCATCCACTCCCCTCACTGACTGCATCCACTCCCCTCAGTCACTGCAGCCCACTCCCCTCATTCGCTGCAGCCCACTCCACTCATTCACTGCAGCCCACTCCCCTCAGTCACTGCAGCCCAACCCCTCAGTCACTGCAGCCCACTCCCCTCAGTCACTGCAGCCCACTCCCCTCAGTCACTGCAGCCCACTCCCCTCAGTCACTGCAGCCCACTTCCCTCAGTCACTGCAGCCCACTCCCCTCAGTCACTGCAGCCCACTCCCCTCAGTCACTGCAGCCCACTATCCACAGTCACTGCCGCCAGCTCCACTCAGTTACTGCAGCCCAGTCCCTTCAGTCACTGCAGCCCACTCCCCTCAGACACTGCCTCCCACTACCCTCTGCCACTGCAGCCCACTCCCCTCAGTCACTGCAGCCCACTCCACTCAGTCATTGCAGCCCACCCCCTCAGTCACTGCAGCCCACTCCCCTCAGTCACTGCCTCCCACTAACCTCTGTCACTGCAGCCCACTCCCCTCAGTCACTGCAGCCCACTCCACTCAGACACTGCCTCCCACTAACCTCTGTCACTGCATCCCACTCCCCTCAGTCACTGCAGCCCACTCCACTCAGTCACTGCAGCCCATCCCCTCAGTCACTGCATGCCACTCCCGTCAGTCACTGCATGCCACTCCCCTCAGTCACTGCATCCCACTCCCCTCAGTCACTGCAGCCCATCCCCTCAGTCACTGCATCCCACTCCCTCAGTCACTGCATTCCACTCCCCTCAGTACTGCAGCCCACTCCCCTCACTCACAGCAGCCCACTCCCCTCAGTCACTGCAGCCCACTCCCCTCAGTCACTGCAGCCCACTCCCCTCAGTCATTGCAGCCCACTCTCCTCAGTCACTGCAGCCCACTCCCCTCAGTCACTGCAGCCCACTCCCCTCTGTCACTGCAGCCCACTACCCTCTGTCACTGCAGCCCACTCCCCTCAGTCACTGCAGCCCACTCCACTCAGTCATTGCAGCCCATCCCCTCAGTACTGCAGCCCACTCCACTCAGTCACTGCAGCCCACTGCCCTCAGTCACTCCAGCCCACTCCCCTCAGACACTGCCTCCCACTAACCTCTGTCACTGCATCACACTCCCCTCATTCACTACATCACACTCCCCTCATTCACTACATCACTCCCCTCATTCACTACATCACACATCCCTAATTCACTACATCACACTCCCCTCATTCACTACATCACACTCCCCTCATTCACTACATCACACTCCCCTCATTCACTACATCACACTCCCCTCATTGACTGCATAACACTGCCCTCATTCACTACATCACACTTCCCTGATTCACTGCGTCACACTGCCCTCATTCACTGCATCACGCTCCCCTCATTCACTGCATAACACTTCCCTCATTCACTGCATCACACTCCCCTCATTCACTACATCACACTCCCTTCATTCACTACATCACACTCCCCTCATTC
The DNA here is from genome assembly GCA_030390025.1 of Squalus acanthias. Classification (NCBI taxonomy): domain Eukaryota; kingdom Metazoa; phylum Chordata; class Chondrichthyes; order Squaliformes; family Squalidae; genus Squalus; species Squalus acanthias. Next base: position 177,724 of record JASTWF010000512.1, read on the forward strand.
ACTACATCACACATCCCTAATTCACTACATCACACTCCCCTCATTCACTACATCACACTCCCCTCATTCACTACATCACACTGCCCTCACTCACTGCATCACACTCCCCTCATTCACTGCATAACACTGCCCTCATTCACTACATCACACTCCCCTCATTCACTGCGTCACACTCCCCTCATTCACTACATCACACACCCCTCATTCACTGCATAACACTTCCCTCATTCACTACATCCCGCTCCCTCAGTCACTGCATTCCACTTCAGTCAGATGCTGCATCCAATTCCCCTCAGTCTCCTCTTCCCACGCATTTCAGACATCCCTCTCTCTGAGTAAGAGATTAGATCAATCTGACGATTTCTCCAGTTACATTGGCTGAGCAGTCTTTTTAGAATGGACACCACAAGGCAGATACCTGAGGCTGTAGACACAAGTGGAATAGAGGATGTCCGATAAGCAGATTCACGAATCGATTGTTCCTCGGGTTCCTGATTTGGGACTGTCGTGGGATCTGTAATAAAGGAAGAGAGACATGGGAGAGAGCAAAGTGGAGAACACCAGAACAGGTCATAACGCTGGTACTAGTGTCCGGAGAATGTCCGACACCAGTCTTTATAAAACGCATAAACATCGAATCCCATTCCCCATGATCCCGAAAGCCTGGAGAGGGAGCGTGCGGTGTCCAGCGCTACACTGGTGGTCTATTGCGATCAATGGGCACCGCAGGGGACAGAGTGTCCGATAGACACGGAGAAAAGCGTCTGATTCAGCTCCCTATAGCTTTGGGGGAAAGTGCATTTTGTGTTTCAGTTCCTTTATTCGTTGTGCCCCTTACAACAAGGTGGGGCACGTGTAACTTTTTTTATATCCGTTGATGACACGGGTCAACCCAGAGTCACCCTTCTGGAACATTTCAAAATGGACGTGTTTACTCGCAACATAAAATCTCTAATTGGTCCCCTTGGATGACAAGTCCTGATTGCTGATTGGTCCACTTGGAGGATAAGACTTCCTACTCCAGACAGAGTGAGAATGAGTTATATATAGAGAGAGAGAGTTGGAAACAGAGAAAGAAAGAGTAAAGATAGTGACAGAGTAAGAGAGAGAAAAAAAAGAGAGAGCAGCAGAATGAGAGAGTGAGAGACTCAGAGAGAGAGAGAGAGAGCGAGAAAGCTAAATATATGGAGAGAGAGAGAGAGACTGGGGATAGAGAGAACGAAAGACAGAGAGAGAGAAATAAAAAGAGAGAGTGAGAAGGAGGGTAAAGATAGCGACTGGCACACAGAGTGAGAGAGAGTGACGGAGAGAAAGAAAGACTGATAACGTAAGATAAAGACGTGGAGAAAGGGAGACAGATTGAGAGAAAGACAGAAAAAGATAGATAGGTAGAGAAAGAGAGGGCGACAGAGAGACAGAAAAAGAGACAGAGAGAGATGGAGGGAGCGAGACAGAGAAATGGACAGAAAGAGAGAGAGAGAGAATTAGCTAGAGAGACAGAGACAAAGAAATAGAGACAGAGAGGGAGAGACAGTGAGTGAGAGAGACAAAGAATGAGGAACAGAGACAGAGAGAGAAAGAGAGGGAATGAGAAAGAGACAGACAGAAAGAAAGAGCCAGGAAGAGAGAGACAGTGAGAGAGAGTGGTAGGAAAAAGCTGACAACCTATTACCCATCCTGCCATGTGGAACACATAGTGACATGCATTCAATCATGGGTCTCCTTCAATTCTCCAATCTGTTTCCTGTTAATATAACGTGCATTAACTATCACAACAAGGCTCTCATGAGGGCTTTATCAAATGCCTTGTGAAAATCCATGTGCACAAAATATAACATCTCCGTTCGTGAACCGTCATATCAAGAACGTTTCCGGTAGAATTATTCCCTCAGATTCTGTTTCGGGACATTCATTTTGATTCTGTCCCTTCATAAATTTCCGCTATCCCAGATTTTTTGATGTGGGAATAATGGATCTTAGTTCAAGGTTTAGTCCCGGGCAAATATGTCTGCTCTGATTCCGTGTTGTAAATCCCATTTCAAAAAAAGCACTGGGGTTCATTTCAAGAGTAATTGAATTGGAAAGCAGGGAAGTAATGTTAAATTTGTATAGAACCTTGGTTAAGCCCCACTTGGAGTACTCTGCACAGCTCTGCTCTAAATAAACCTTGGCTAAACCACACCTGCAGCATTGTGCACTGTTCTGGTCTCCATATACGTTGGTTATACCATACTTGGAGTAGCGAATCCCACTCCCAAGACATCAGTCTTTATGTAGCCTAGAATCATCTAATCCCACATCCCTCAATCACTTTATTCCACGTCCCTCAGTCACTGCCTTTTTTTTAAATTCGTTCCTGGTATGTGGGCGTCGCAGGCAATGCCAGCATTTGTTGCCCATCCCTAACTGCCCTTGAAAAGGTGGGGGTGAGCCGCCTTCTTCAATACAACTTTGTGGTTTGCTGGGCCATTTCAGAGGGCAGTTAAGAGTCAACCACGTTGCTTTGGGTCTGGAGCCACTTATAGGCCAGACCGGGTACGGATGGCAGATTTCCTTCCCTATAGGACATTAGTGAATCGGATGTTTTTTTAATGACAATCTGATAGTTTAATGTTCTAGCTTTTAATTCCACATTTTTATTAAATTCCCCAACTGTTGTATTGGGATTTGATCTCATATTTTCCAGATCAACAGTCCAGGTCTCGGGATTATTATTGCAGTAACATAACCACTGTGTTACATTTCCCCCTCATTCACAACCCCTCAATCCCTTCATCCAACACACGGCAGTCAGTGCATCCCGCTCCCCTCATTAAGAGACTGGATGAATCTCTGGGAATGCGGATTTCAGCACTTACATTGGGACATTTTGTTACGTTAAAGGCGCTATATAAATACAAGTTGTTGTTGTTTTTGAACAGTCTGTGTAGAATGGTCCCACATGGCAGTTACCTGAGCTGGCAGACCTTGCTGGGCTAGAGTAGGAACGGTCAGCGGATTCACGAGTCGATTGTTCCTCGGGTTCCTGATTTGGGACTGTCTTGGGATCTGGAATAAAGGAAGAGAGGCATGGAATAGTGCATAGTGAAGAACACCAGAACAGATCATCAGGCTGGTATTAGAGTCTGGAGAATGTCAGACACCAGTCTATATAAAACGCATAATCATCCAATCCCATTCCCCGTGAACCAGAAAGCCTGGAGTGGAAGCGTGCGGTGCCCAGGGCAACACTGGGGTCTATGACGATCACTGGGCACCGCAGGGAACAGAGTGTCCAATAGACCCGGTGAAAAGCGTTTGATTCAGCTCCCTATAGCTTTGGTGAAAAGCACACTTTGTGTTTCAGTTCTTTTACTCATTGTGCCCCTTACCAGAAGCCGGGGCACAACATCACTTTTTTTCCGTTGATGACATGGGACATCCCACAGTCACCCTTCTGGAACATTTCAAAACGGACGTGTTAACTCGCAACACCCAAAGCTCTAATTGGTCCCCTTGGATGACAAGTCCTGATTGCTGATTGGTCCACTTGGAGGACAAGACTTCCTACTCCAGACAGAAGTGAGCGTACTTGGAAAAGACAGGGCTCACACACGTGGGTTAAGACCATCTCCCACCCGCAAACATGTTCCTTCCCCCACCGCCCAAGACACTGAACTACTCAATGCGCCCAAGTTCCTGACCTCCCTCCTCCCAAGTTCCTGACATTCTCCCCCGGTGCAATTCCTTGATTTCCACCTGTCAAATTTTCTGACCTCCTCCACCCATCCGAATTCCAGACCCTCTCGCTCCCCACCAGAGATGCGACATTCTCTCGCCCCACCAATTCCTGACCTTCTCTGCCCTGTTCACCGATTTTCGGAAATTCTCGCCCCACACAGAGTTCCTGACCTTCTCTACACCCTCCCCCGAGTTCATGACCTTCTCTCGGCCCTCCCCACCGAGTTCCTGAGCTTCTCTCCCCCGCAATTTCTGACCTTCTCGCCCCCCGCGAGATCCTGACCTCTCCCCCACCGACTTCCTGACCTTTTACCACCCCCAACCCCCGAGTTCCTCACCTACTCTCGCCAACACCGATTTACGACAAACTCTCCCCCCCCGCACAGAGTTCCTGACCATCACACTTCCTCACCCGAGTTCCAGACTTTCTCACTTCCCCCGAGTTTCTGACCATCACACTTCCTCACCCGAGTTCCTGACCTTCTCACTTCCCCCGAGTACCTGACCTTCTCTCCCCCCGCCCCCGTGTTCTTGACTTTCTCACGCCCTGAGTTCCTGAACCTCTCTACCCAAAGACGATTTCTTGACCTTCTCTCTCCTCCCTCCCAAATCTCGACTTCCTGACGTTCTATCAACACCCGGCCAAAGTAATCAGCTTCTCCACCACCCCACCTCCCCGAATTTCTGACTTTATATCAACCACCACCCCCACCGGCCCCGCCCCCTCCCCACCGAGTTCCTCACCTTCTCTCCCAACACCACCCTTCCCCCCGCAATCTGGGTTCCTGACCTTCTGATCCCCCAAGTTCCTGTCATTCTCTCCCTTCACCCGAGTTCCTGACCATCTCTCCCCACCCCCAGAGTTCCTGACCTTCTCCCCCAGAGTTCCTGACATTCTTTCAAACCCGCAAGTGCTTCACATTCTCTCTCCTAGAATTTCTGACCATCTCTCCCCGCCGCCCGAGTTCCTGACCTTCTTCCCCCCCCCCCCCCCCCCCCCCCCGAGTTCCGGACATTCTTTCAGCCCTGGAAGATCTTGACTTTCTCTCTCCCAGAGATCCTGACATTATCTTCCACTCAGCCGAGTTTCCTGACCTTCCCTCCCCCACCGAGTTCCTGACCTTCTCCCCCCAACATCACCCCTCAAGTTCCTGACCTTCTCTCCCTCCCACCGGACTTCCTGATCTTCTCTCTTCCGCCGAGTCCCTGCCCTTCTCTCTCTCCCCGACACCCCGAATTCTTGATCGTCTCTCCCCCCCAAGTTCCTGACCTTCTATCCCAACTCCCCATCCGGGTTCCTGGCCTCCATTCACTCCCCAAAGTTCCTCAACTTCTCTCCAAACACCCCAGAGTTCCTGACTTTCTCCCCCTGCCGCAGTTCTTGACCTTCTGTCTCGCCCACCCCGAGTTCCAGAACTTCTCTCGCCTCCCCCCCGTACATGACCTTCTCTTTCCCACTTAGTTCCTGACCTTCACAACCCAATATCCCCCTCCCCCAGAAGTTGCAGAACTTCTCTCCACCTCCTGGAGTTTCTGACATACTCTCATTCCCACAAGAGTTCCTGTCCGTCTGTCCCACCCTGCCCCCCACCCAAGAGTTCCTGAACATTTCTCACTCCCAACCCTCGAGTTCCGGACCTTCTCCCACCCACCCCCGGAGTTTGTTACCTTCTCCCCCCAGGTTCCTCACATTCTCTCCTAATCCCCTTATTCCTGACATTCTCTCTTCCACCACCCTCCCGAGTTCCTGACCATCTCCCCCACACCCGCGCCCCCCCGAGTACCTGACCTCCTCAGTAAACTCCGATATCCTTACCTTCTCTCCCCTTCCCCCGACTTACTGATCTACTCTACACCCCGATCGAGTTCCTGTCCTATTCACACCCCCGGTACCTGACTTTCTACTCCCATCCAGAACCTGACCTTCCCTCCCGCCCGAGATTCTGACATTCACGCCCCGCGAGTTCCTGACCTTGTCCATGAGCGAGTTCCTGAACTACTCTCCTCACCCGAGTTCCTGAGCTCTCTTACCCCTGAGTTCCTGAGCTCTCTCACCCCCGAGTTCCTTACCTTCTCTCCCCATCCCCGAGTTCCTGATCTTCTCTACCCCCACCACGAGTCCCTGACATTCTCACCACCCCGTCCGATTTCCTGACCTTCTCTCGCCACCCCCCGAGTTCCTGACCTTCTCTCCCCACCCCCCGAGTTCGTGACCTTCTCCCCCCCCCCCGATTTGGTGAACTTCTCTTCCCCTCCCCCCCCCCCCGAGTTCCTGACTTTCTCTCCCCCGACATCCGAGTTCCTAAACTTCTCACCCCCCCCCCCCCGATTTCGTGAACTTCTCTTCCCCTCCCCCCCCCGAGATCCTGACATTCTCTCCGCCCGACCCCCGAGTTCCTGACGTTCTCCCCCCCCCCGATTTCCTGACCTTCTCTCCACACACCCCAATCGAATTCCTGACATTCTCGACCACCCCCCGAGTTAATGACCTTCACCCACCGCCTGATTTCCTGAACTTCTCCCCCCGATTTCCGGCAATTCTTTACTCCTTCCCCCCGAGTTCCTGACCTTCTCCCCCACCTCCTGAGTTACTGACCTTCACCCCCCGCCCGTCTTCCTGAACTTCTCTCCCCCTCTCCCCCGAGTTCCTGACATTCTCTCCCCCTCCTTCGAGATCCTGACCTTCTCTCCCAACACAAGAGTTCCTGACTTTCTCTCCCCCTCTCCCCCCGAGTTCCTGACATTCTCTCCCCCTCCTTCGAGATCCTGACCTTCTCTCCCACCACAGGAGTTCCTGACTTTCTCTCCCCCCGACCCCCGAGTTCCTGACATTCCCCCCCTCCGCGATTTCCTGACCTTCCCTCCCCCACCGAGTTCCTGACCTTCTCCCCCCAACATCACCCCTCAAGTTCCTGACCTTCTCTCCCTCCCACCGGACTTCCTGATCTTCTCTCTTCCGCCGAGTCCCTGCCCTTCTCTCTCTCCCCGACACCCCGAATTCTTGATCGTCTCTCCCCCCCAAGTTCCTGACCTTCTATCCCAACTCCCCATCCGGGTTCCTGGCCTCCATTCACTCCCCAAAGTTCCTCAACTTCTCTCCAAACACCCCAGAGTTCCTGACTTTCTCCCCCTGCCGCAGTTCTTGACCTTCTGTCTCGCCCACCCCGAGTTCCAGAACTTCTCTCGCCTCCCCCCCGTACATGACCTTCTCTTTCCCACTTAGTTCCTGACCTTCACAACCCAATATCCCCCTCCCCCAGAAGTTGCAGAACTTCTCTCCACCTCCTGGAGTTTCTGACATACTCTCATTCCCACAAGAGTTCCTGTCCGTCTGTCCCACCCTGCCCCCCACCCAAGAGTTCCTGAACATTTCTCACTCCCAACCCTCGAGTTCCGGACCTTCTCCCACCCACCCCCGGAGTTTGTTACCTTCTCCCCCCAGGTTCCTCACATTCTCTCCTAATCCCCTTATTCCTGACATTCTCTCTTCCACCACCCTCCCGAGTTCCTGACCATCTCCCCCACACCCGCGCCCCCCCGAGTACCTGACCTCCTCAGTAAACTCCGATATCCTTACCTTCTCTCCCCTTCCCCCGACTTACTGATCTACTCTACACCCCGATCGAGTTCCTGTCCTATTCACACCCCCGGTACCTGACTTTCTACTCCCATCCAGAACCTGACCTTCCCTCCCCCCCGAGATTCTGACATTCACGCCCCGCGAGTTCCTGACCTTGTCCATGAGCGAGTTCCTGAACTACTCTCCTCACCCGAGTTCCTGAGCTCTCTTACCCCTGAGTTCCTGAGCTCTCTCACCCCCGAGTTCCTTACCTTCTCTCCCCATCCCCGAGTTCCTGATCTTCTCTACCCCCACCACGAGTCCCTGACATTCTCACCACCCCGTCCGATTTCCTGACCTTCTCTCGCCACCCCCCGAGTTCCTGACCTTCTCTCCCCACCCCCCGAGTTCGTGACCTTCTCCCCCCCCCCCCGATTTGGTGAACTTCTCTTCCCCTCCCCCCCCCGAGATCCTGACATTCTCTCCGCCCGACCCCCGAGTTCCTGACGTTCTCCCCCCCCCCGATTTCCTGACCTTCTCTCCACACACCCCAATCGAATTCCTGACATTCTCGACCACCCCCCGAGTTAATGACCTTCACCCACCGCCTGATTTCCTGAACTTCTCCCCCCGATTTCCGGCAATTCTTTACTCCTTCCCCCCGAGTTCCTGACCTTCTCCCCCACCTCCTGAGTTACTGACCTTCACCCCCCGCCCGTCTTCCTGAACTTCTCTCCCCCTCTCCCCCGAGTTCCTGACATTCTCTCCCCCTCCTTCGAGATCCTGACCTTCTCTCCCAACACAAGAGTTCCTGACTTTCTCTCCCCCTCTCCCCCCGAGTTCCTGACATTCTCTCCCCCTCCTTCGAGATCCTGACCTTCTCTCCCACCACAGGAGTTCCTGACTTTCTCTCCCCCCGACCCCCGAGTTCCTGACATTCCCCCCCTCCGCGATTTCCTGGCCTTCTCTCCACACAACCCACCCGAATTCCTGACCTTCTCGCCCAACCCCCGCGATGCTGAGGACCTCGTGGATAGCACGTTTAACCAGTTGGTCAAACCGCAGGTAAAGGTTGCACAGGCAGAAAGGGAATGGGTGACCACCAGGCAGAGTAGTAGGCGCAGGCATGTAGTGCAGGAGTCCCCTATGGACATCCCCCTCTCAAACAGATATACCGCTTTGGATACTGTTGAGAGGGATGGCTTATCAGGGGAAGGCAGCAGCAGCCAACTTCCTGGCACCAGGGGTGGTTCTGTTGCACAGGATGGGAGGAAAAAGAAGGGTAGAGCTATAGTGAGAGTGGATTATATTGTAAGGGGAATAGATAGGCGTTTCTGCGGCCACAAACGAGACTCCAGGATGGTGTGTTGCCTCCCTGGTGCAAGGGTGAAGGATGTCTCAGAGCCGCTGCAGAACATTTTGTAAGGGGAGGGTGAACAGCCAGTTGTCGTGGTGCATATAGGTACCAACGATATAGGTAAAAAACGGGATGCGGTCTTAAAAGTGAATATAGGGACTTAGGAGGTAAATTAAAAAGTAGGACCTCAAAGGTAGTAATCTCAGGATTGCTACCAGTGGCACGTGCGAGTTAGAGTAGAAATAGAAGGATATTTCAGATGAATACGTAGCTAGAGGAATGGGGCAAGGGGGACGGATTCAAATTCCTGGGACATTGGAAACGGTTCTGGCTGAGGTGGGACCAGTACAAATCGGACGGTTTGCACCAGGGCAGGACTGGAACCGATGTCCTTGGGGGAGTGTTTCCTATCGCTCTGGGGGAGGGTTTAAACTAAAATGGCAGGGGGCTGGGAACCTGAGCAGGGAGACAGAGGAAAGGGAAACAAGTATTGAAGCAAAAGTCAGGAAGGAAAAAAACAAAGTTGTCAGTCAGAGAAATCAAGGGTTTAAATCAAACGTGGCCTTAATAAATAATAATTCTAAAAGGCCTAAGAGCGTTAAAAAAACAAGCCTGAAGGCTTTGAGTCTTAATGCGAGGAGCATTCGTAATAAGTTGGATGAATTAGCTACGAAAATAGAGGGAAACGAACATGATATGATTGGGATTACGGAAACATGGCTCCAGGGTGACCAAGGCTGGGTACTCAACATACAAGTTATTCAATATTCAGGAAAGATAGGCAAAAAGGAAAAGGAGGTGGGGTAGCATTGCTGGTTAAAGAGGGGATTAACACAATTGTAAGGAAGGATTTTAGTTCTGATGATGTGGAATCTGTATGGGTAGAACTGAGAAATACCAAGGGGCAGAAAACGCTAGTGGGATTGGTGTAAAGACCCCCAAACAGTAATACGGAGGTTGGGGATGGCATTAAAGGGGAAATTAGAGAAGCGTGCAATAAGAGCACAGCAGTTATCATGGGCGACTTTAATCAACATATAGATTGGGCTAAACAAATTAGTAACGATACTGTGGAGGAGGAATTCCTGGAGTGTATATGGGATGGTTTCCTGGACCAATATGTCGAGGAACCAACTAGAGATCAGGCCATTTTAGACTGGGTATTATGTAATGAGAAAGGATTAATTAGCAATCATGTTGTGCGAGACCCCTTGGGTCGGAGCGATCATTATATGATAGAATGCTTCATTAAGATGGAGAGTGAAGTAGTTGACTAAAGAGACTAGTGTCCTGAATTTAAATAAAGGAAACTACGATGGTATGAGGCGCGAGTTGGGTAGGATTGATTGGGGAATGTCACTCAAAGGGTTGACGGTGGATAGGCAATGGCAAACATTCAAAGATCGCATGAATGAACTACAGAATTTGTGCATCCCAGTTTGACATAAAAATAAAACAGAAAAGGTGACTCAACCGTGGCTAACAAAGGAAATTAGGGATAGCATAAGATCCAAGGAGAGGACATATAAATTGGCCAGAAAAAGCAGAAAACCTGAGGATTGGGAGCAGTATAGTGATTCAGCAAAAAAGGACGAAGGGATTAATTAAGAGGGGGGAAATAGAGCATGAGAGTAAGCTTGCAGGGAATATAAAAACTGTCTGTAAAAGCTTTTATAGATATGTGAAGAGAAAAAGATTTGTGAAGTCGAGCGTTGGTCCCTTGCAGTCAGAATCAGGGGAATTTATAATGGGGAACAAATAAATGACAGATCAATTAAATACATACTTTGGTTCTGTCTTCACAAAGGAAGACACAAATAACCTCCCTGAGATGTCAGGGAACATAGGGTCTACTGAGAGGGAGGAACTGAAATAAATCAGTATTTGTAGGGAAATAGTGTTAGGGAAATTGACGGGATTGAAGGACGATAAACTCCCAGGGCCTGATAATCTACATCCTAGGGTACTTAAGGAAGTGGCCCTAGAAATAGTAAATGCTTTGCTGGTCATCATCCAAAATTCTATAGACTCTGGAACAGTACCCATGGATTGGAGGGTAGCTAATGTTACCCCACTAGTCAAAAACGGTGGTAGAGAGAAAACGGGTAATTATAGACTAGTAAGCCTGACAACGGTAGTGGGGGAAGTGCTAGAGTCCATTATAAAAGATGTAATAGCAGAGCACTTGGAAAACAGTGACAGGATCGGACGAAGTCAACATGATTTACAAAAGGTAAATCGTGCTTGACTAATCTACTGGAATTTTTGGAGAATGTAATTGGTAAAGTAGATAAGGGAGAACCAGTGGATGTGGTGTATTTGGAATTTCAGAAGGCTTTCGATAAGGTCCCGCATAAGAGATCAGCGTGTAAAGTTAATGCACATGGGATTGGGGGTAAGGTATTGACTTGGATAGAGAACTATTTGGCAGACAGAGGCCAATTCATTAAATATATTCAAGAAGGAGTTAGATATATTTCTTAAAGCTAAAGGGATCAAGGGATATGGGGAGAAGGCAGGGACAGGGTACTGAATTTGAATGATCAGCCATGATCTCATTGAATGGCGGAGCAGGCTCGAGGGGCTGAATGGCCTGCTCCTGTTCCTATCTTCTATGTTTCTATGTTACTGGCCTTCACCCCCCGCCCGAGTTCCTGAACTTCTCTGCCCCTCTCTCCCCGAGTTCCTGGCATTCTCTGCCCCTCCCCCGAGATCCTGACCTTCTCTCCCACCACCCGAGTTCCTGACTTTCTCTCCACCCGACACCCGAGTTCCTGAAATTCTTTCCCCCCACCCCAGATTTCCTGGCCTTCTCTCCACACACCCCACCCGAATTCCTCACCTGCTTTCCACTCCCCGATTTCCTGACCTTCCCTCCCCCACACCAAGTTCCTGACCCCCTCCCCTCCTCTCCGAGTTCCTGACCTTCTCCTCCCCGATTTCCTAACCTTCTCTCGAACCCAGTTCCTGATATTCTCTCCACCAACGTGTTCCTGACCTTCTCTACAACCCCCCGAGATCCTATACTTCTCTCCCAACCCCGAGTTCCTGACCTTGTCATCCCCGAGTTCGAGACATTCTCTCTCCCCCCTCCACGAGTTCCTGACCTTCTCTCTTCCCTCGAGTTCCTGACATTCGCTCTGCCAGCTAGATTTCCTGACCTTCGCTCCCACACCTAGAATTCCTGACATTTGCACCCCCCGAGTTCCTGGCCTTTGCCCCACTGAGTTCCTGACCTTTTCCCCCTCCGAGTTTCTGACCTTCTCTCCCACCACCTACAGTTAATGACTTTACGCGCCCCACACCCCGAGTTCCTGAACTTTGCCCTCCCGAATCCTGATTTTGCCTCCTCGAGTTCCTTACCTTACCACCCTCGAGTTCCTGACCTTTGCCCCCCCCCCAATATACCTGTGCAATAACCAGTGTTACACCAGGCTGTCGGCTTCAACTCATAAACGAAGTAACTGGTGCAGTTTTTGATCTTTATCTCCCGGGTCCAGGAGCAGGGATTTCCACCCCCGGTTAAACAAACTGTCCTCGCCACTTCTCCCTGTCCCACGCTGGGATGAGCACCTGAAACGAGGTTTGCAAATATTGAAAAATATACACTATGGGAACAGTGCTGGCCAGTGAATGTAAATCTGACATTATAAAGTCTGAAATTACCCTTTAACCAGCCTGTGACTTCAGTGGAGCAGTGAAACTTTGGGACCACAGTCTCGGGAATCTCCCATCCACCAGAACTGGAACAACAATCACAGAGTCAGCCGCTGAACTGATGGCTCTTATTAAGTGACAGAAAGACTGGGAACTGATTGGTTGGTAAAGGTCACAACCTGTTTTTGCTCTTCAAGTTAGGACCGGTGTTAAATAGCTCGTTAGGGATAAATCAGGAGCTTGGAGATTAGTAACTGTTTATACTACATTAAATTAGTAACTGTTAATACTACATTAAATTAGTAACTGTTAATAACATAATATATTATTAACTTTAGTTACGTTCTCCTCAGTATTACATTTCTGTAAAGCTAGGTAATAGTCGAATAAATAGAGGCATAGCAGTGCAGCTCAGTCCTGCGGAATGCGCATCCTTTGACATGTGGGCAATCCAGGACACTTCCAGTGTCCTGGAGAACCACGTTTGCAGCAGGTGTCGTCAGCTGGAGGAGCTCGCAATGCAGATGTCGGTGCTTGAGCAGCCGCTGGCGTCACTGCGTTGTATCCGCGAGGCTGAGAGCTACGTGGATATCAGGTTTCAGGAGCTGGTCAACCCTCAGCTAAGAAGTGCGCAGGCAGAGAGGGATTTTGTGACCTCTAGACAGAAGAGGAGGGCGAGGCAGGTAGTGCAGGATTCCCCTGAGTGCATCTCGCTCTCCAACGAGATTCTGTCCTGAGTCCAGGTGAGGGAAATGGTTACTTTGGGGAGTACAGCCTGAGCCAAGTCCATGGAACCACGGGTGTCTCAGCTTTACGCGGGGAGGAGGAAGATAGGGAAAGCAATAGTGGTCGGGGCTTCGAGTTAGGGGAGCAGACAGGCGTTCCTGCCGCAGCAGATGTGATTCCAGAATGGTATTTTCTCTCCCTGGTGCTAGGATTAAGGATGTCACCGAGCAGCTGCAGAACATTCTGAGCGGGGAGGGTGAATAGCCAGAGGCCATGGTCCATATCGGTAACCAACGACATAGGTAGAAAGAGGGATGAGTTCCTGCAGGCATATTTATTGGAGCTAGGAAAGAGATTAAAAAGCAGGACCTCAAGGTAGTAATCTCTGGATAACTCCCGGGTAGATGCGCGAGTGAGTATAGAAATAGAAGGATAGAGCAGATGAATGCGGGGCTGGAGAGATGGTGCAGGAGGGAGGGCTTCAATTTCCTGGGGCATTGGTGCCTGTTCTGGTGCAGGTGGAACCTGTACAGGCCTGACGGGTTGCACCTCAATAGAGCCATTACCATTATCCTCGCGGGGCGGATTGCTAGTACGGTTGGGGAGTGTTTAAACTAAGTTGGTAGGGACATGGGCAATAGGATGTAGCCTTAGAAAGGATAAATAAAGGGCACGAATGATTGTGTGAGACGGATAGCACTAAAGTAATAAATAGTAAGGTATTAGGTGGGGTCAGACTAAGAGAGAACACAGGATGGTCTAAAACAGGTTTACAGTATATGTATGTGAACGCACGAAGCATAGGTTGGTGAGCTGCAGGCGCAAATAGCCACATGGGAATATGATGTCATGGCAATAACGGAGACCTGGCTCAAAAAGGTGCAGGATTGGGTGTTAAATATTCCTGGATATAAGGTGTTCAGGAAAGATAGGAGGTGGTGTGGCCGTATTAGTTAAGGAGAATGTTACAGTTTTGGAGAGCGATGATGTCCTGGAGGGGTCAAGGACAGAATCCATATGGCACAAGTTAAGAAAAAGTAGAGGTTAAATTACATTACTGGGTGTATTCTATAGATCACCAAATAGTGGAAAAATATGGTGGAGAAAATTCGCAGAGAAATGACTGAGATATACAAAAACTATAGAGTAGTCATAATGGGTAACTTCAACTATCCTAATATAAGAAGTCGCACAACACCAGGTTATAGTCCAACAGCTTTATTTGAAATCACAAGCTTTCGGAGCGCTGCTCCTTCGTCAGGTGAAGACAGCGCTCCGAAATCTTGTGATTTCAAATAAAGCTGTTGGACTATAACCTGGTGTTGTGCGACTTCTCACAATTGTCCAACCCAGTCCAACACCGGCATCTCCACATCATGTATCCTAATATAGACTGGGATAGTAATAGTGTAAAGGGCAGAGAGGCAGAATAATTTATCATTCTTGATCAGTATGTTTGCGGCCCAATGAGGAAGGACGCATTGCTGCATCTGGTTCTGGGGAATGAGTTTGGTCAAGTGGATCAAGTACCAGTAGGTGAATATTTAGTGAAAATTGATCATAGTATCGGAAGGTTTAGATTAGCTATGGAAAAGGACAGGGAACAATCTAGAGTTGAAATAGTTAATTGGAGGAAGGCCAATTTTAGTGGGATGAGAACGGATCTGGCCTGGGTAAACTGGATTCAAAGATTGGCATGCAAAACTGTAATTGAACAATAGGCTGCCTTTAAATACTAAATAGTTCTGGTACAGTCGAGGAACATACGCATTAGGGGAAAAGTAGGGCAACTAACGTCAGCGCTCCCTGAATGACGAAAGAGATAGAGAGTGTGATGAAGCAGAAAAAGAACGCATATGACAGATGTGAGGTCGAGAATACATCTGAGAATCAGGCTAAATATAGAAAGTTCAGAGGAGAAGTAAAAATGAAAATAAGAGGGGGAAAGAGAGGGTATGAGAATATAATGGCAGCTAACATAAAAGGTAGTCCAAAAGTCTTCTAGAGGCCTATACATAGTAAGCGGGTAGTAAGAGGAGGGGTTGGGCTAATTAGGTCCGCAAAGGATACCTACACATGGAGGCAGAGGATATGGCTGAGTTGCAAAATGCGTACTTTGCATCTGTCTTCACCAAGGAAGAAGATGCTGCCATAGGCATCGTGAAGGAGGAGGTATTGGACATACTGGATGGGATAAAACATTGATTAATAGCAGGTACTGGAAAGGCTGGCTGTACTTAATGCAGACCAGGACCAGATGGGATGCATCCTAGGACGCTGAAGGAAGTGAAGGAAGAAATCACAGAGGTACTGGCCATATTCTTCCAATTATCCTTAGAAACAGGGGTGTTGTCAGAGGAATGGGGAATTGCAAACGTTACACACTTGTTCAAAAAGGGTGTAAAGATAAACGCAGCAATTACAGGCCAGTCAGTTTAAACTCGGTATTGGGGAAGCATTAAGAAACAATCATCAGGAACAAAATTAACAGTCACTTGGACAAGTGTGGATAAATTAAGGAAAACCAGCACGGAGATTTTAAAGAAAAATCATGATTAACTGATGTGAACACATTTTTTGATAAGGTAACAGAGAGGGCAATGCGGTTGACTTGGTGTACATGGATTTCCAAAAGGCGTTCGACAAAGTGCAACATAATAGGCTTGCCAGCAAAGTTGAAGCCCATGGAATAAAAGGGGCAGTGGCAGCCTGCATGCAAAATTGGCTAAGTGACAGGAAATAGAGAGTAGTGGTGAACGCTTGTTTGTTGGACTGGAGGAAATTGTACAGTGTTGTTCCCCAGGTGTCGGCTCTAGGACCACTGCTTTTCTTGATATATATTAATGAATTGAATGTGGGTGTACAGGACACAATTTCAAAATTTGCAGAGAAAAAAAAATTGGAAGTATAGTGAAGAGTGAGGAGCATAGTGATAGACTTCAAGAGGACATAGACAGGCTGGTGGAATGGGCGGACACGTAGCAGATGAAATTTATTGCAGAAAAGTGCGAAATTATACATTTTGGTAGAAAGAAAAAGTAGAGGAAATATAAACTAAAGGGTACAATTCTAAAGTGGGTCCATGGACAGAGAGACCGAGGGGTATATGTGCACAAATCGTTTAAGTTGGCAGGACAGATTGAAAAAGCGGATAAAGAAGCTTACGGAATCCTTTGCTCCATGAATAGAGGTATAGAACACAAAGCATGGACATGTTGTTGAATTGGTATAAAACACTGGTTCGGCCTCAACTGGAGTATTGTGTCCAATTCTGGGCAATATACTTTAGGAAGGATGTGAAGGCCTTAGAGAGGGTGCAGAAAAGATTTACGAAAATGATTCCATGGATGAGGGTCTTCAGTTCCGTGGATAGACTGGAGAAGCTGGGGTTGTTCTACTTGGAGCAGAGAAGATTGAGAGGAGATTTGATAGAGGTGTTCAAAATCATGAGGGGTCTGGACAGAGTCGATAGAGAGAAACTGTTCCCATTGGCAGAATGGTCGAGAAAAAGAGGACTCAGATGTCAGGTGATTGGCAGAAGAATCAAAGGTGACACAGCAAAAACTTTAATGCTCAGCGAGTGGTTAGGATCTGGAATGCAATGTCTGGAAGGGTGGTGGAGACGAACTCAATCACGGCTTTCAGAAGGGAGTTGGATAAGTATCTGAAGAAAAAAAAATCAGGGCTACGGGGAAAGGGCGGGGGAGTGGGACTAGCTGGAGAGCTCTTGCCGAATAGCCTTCTTCCGTGCTGTAACCATTCTATGATTCTATGAAAGTCTGTGTCCAGCAGAGAGTACCGGAAACTGGGGCCTATCTTTTATTCGCTGTACCCGTTCTACATTTCCCTCGATCCCGGGTATCTCCCTTAACTCTCTGTCCCCGTTCTATATTCCCCTCTATTCCTGATATCTCCCTTTGCTCTTTGTCCCCGTTCTATATTCGCCTCTATCCCGGGTATCTACCTTTATTCTCCCTGTTTCTCTGTGCAGTGTCCATTTGTTCCCCTTCCCCTGTATGAACTCCCTGCCCGATTGATCTGACTGATGATCCCGGTCTCTCTGCAGTTCCCATTCATACTCTCACACTTTAACCTATTTTCTACATTTACTCCTCGCTTATCGACCGGTTTATCTGTTATTTTCCCGTCATGTTACCTTTTAAATCTGTACCATCCTTGGTAAAGATTTCAATCACACTTCCCCTGGCCAGTGCACTGAGTCCCAATACAATCCGTGCTCCTCCAGGGCTGGTTCAGGACTGTGTGATGTTCACACGGGTCAGTGAGTGCGGAGTCTGCGACTGAGTGACAGAATGATGTTTCATGTTAAAATGAAGTACAGTTAATTTAACACAGCTGCTTGTAGCCGCCGAAGCACCAATAACCTCAGTCTCACTCACCACCCTGGTAGAAAATGCCCCAAATGAAAGCTGGAAACTTTCCTCCATCTGAAAACCAGGTTTCTATCTGTCTCCGAGCATGTCCGCACCTCTAACTCACTGCCTGCTCACAGACAGTCCTCCCTATTCTAGATTAACTCTTAGCTGTGAGGTAAAAGAAAGCAACAATAACCACAGCTTCATTTCGTCCCAATAGAAAAGCTGCAAATTTAAAGCTGGAATTTAGCGATTCACTAAACCAGGCTTCGTTCTGTATCTCTGAAAGTTGGTTTCCGATTTTCTTCCATAAACACCGAAATTCGGGATGTCCAGCTCACTCTAACCCTCTCCCTCCCTCCTCACAGACTGATCTCTCTGTTCTACATTAACTGTTATGTCCCAGCTACAGAACGCCGTGTGCCCGGGTAAGTTTCAGGCTGCAGCTCGCGCGGGCATCTCCAACATTTGTGAGCCTCCTCCTGCACCTGCAGACTGAGCTGGTGAACAGAGTGCAGATGGTGAGGGACACTCGAAGGTCAGTGAGAGATATCATGGGGTATCTCAGTCCCCAGGTGAACCGAGTGCAGATGGTGAGGGACACTCGATGGTCAGTGAGAGATATCATGGGGTATCTCAGTCCCCAGGTGAACACTGAGTGCAGATGGTGAGGGTCGCTCGATGATCAGTAAGAGATATGACGGGGTATCTCAGCCCTCGGGTGTAATTAGATTAAAAATAACATTCTATTGTTGGTCCTTTATTGGTAATACTATAAATGTATATATATATACATGAATATTGAATATATTAATACAGAATATGTAATAAATTGGCAGCTGAATAAAAAAGATATTTTAATAAAATATTATACAAATTGTACGATAAATATTCTGATAGAATTCCTACTAAATGAATATCATAGAGTCATGGAATAGCACATCACGGAAGGAGGCCATTCGGACCATCGAGTCTGCGCCAGCTCTTCCTAAAATCAATCCAGTTACTCCCACTCCTCCGCTTTTTCCCCACATCCCAGCAATGTTTCTCCTTCAATTATTTATCCAATTCCCTTTTGAAGGCTAATACTGAATTTGTTACCACCACCCTCTCAGGCAGTCCTTTCCAAATCCTAACAACTCGTTGCGTAAAAAAGCTTTATCTTGTATCGCCTCTGGTTATTTTGCCAATCACCATAAAACTATGCCTTCTCTTTATTGACCCTTTATCCAGTTAAAACGTATCTCTTTATTTTTTCTATGTAAATCCTTCATGATGTTTAAAACCTCTATTAAATCTCCTCTTAGCTTTCTCTGTTCTAAGGATAACAACTCCAGTTTCTCCAGTGTATCACGCAACTGTCATCCCTGATCCCTGGAACCATTCTAGTAAATCTCTTCTGCACTCTCTCCAAAGCCTTCACATCCTTCCTAAAATGTGCTGCCCAGAATTGGATACAATTTTCCAAATGGGTTCGAACTCGTGAGTGTGAAATATAAATTTTAATATAATTAAAAGAACTGAATGTAAAAAAAAAGTCAATTGGAAGTATAAACAAACATACTAATGTAAATGATAATTTAAATGAACAAATACATACATTTCAGAGCTAAATAAATAAAAACAAAATAGCTAGCTAAATATTAGAAAGAAGTGTGTAAATATAACTTGTGCAAATAAAGACCAATGATTTCAGGGCAACTTAATAAAGAGAAATGTGTCTCAATTATCCTGCGGTGAAAAAAGAGCCAAGGAAGGAGGAGAATAATTAATACCAATAAATAATGCAAATATTAAAGATCTATTGCAAATGGATGATAAATAATTTCGATCAATAACGGAAATAGCAAAGTTCTGTTGCAAATCCGTAAAAAATAACATCAAACATAATGCAAATATTAAAGATCTATTGCAAATCCACTTAAATATCATTCAATATTGAAAATTTTAAAGAGCTATTGCACATCCATAAAAAATAATCTCGACCAACAATGAAAATAGCAAAGAAATATTCCAAAGACAAAATAAATAATATTGATCAATAATTCAAATATTATACATATATTACTAATGCATAATAAATAATATCGCTCAATAATGCAAATATTAAAGAGCTATTCCAAATCCATAATAAATAATATCGATCAATAATGAAAATAGCAAAGATCTATTACAAATGCATCATAAATAATATCAATCAATAATAAAAATAGCAAAGATCTATTACAAATGCATAATAAATAATATTATTCAATAATGCAAATATTAAAGATCTATGTCAAATGTATTATAAGTATTATCAAACAATATAAAAATATTAAAGATCTATTGAAAATCCATAATTAATAATATCGATCAATAATTAAAAAGCAAAGGTCTATTGCACTTCCATAATAAATAATATTGATGAATAATGATATAGCAAAGATATATTACAAATGCATAACAATAATTGAATCAGTAATGCAAATATTAAAGATCAATAACAAATGCATAATAAATAATATCAATCTATCATGCAAATATTAAAGATCTATTACAAATGCATAATAAATAAGATAATTAAATAATTACACTATTAAATTTCTATTACAAATTCATAATAGATAATATTGATCAATATTTCAAATAATAAAGTTCCATAGCAAATGCATAATAAAAAATATCAATTAAAAAAGCTAATATTAAAGATTTATTACAAATCCATAACTATTCATATCGATCAATGTTACAAATATTAAAGATATATTACAAATCCATAACAATAAGATCAATCAATAATGGAAATATTATAGATATATTGCAAATCCATAATAAATAAGATCATTCAATGATGCAAATATTAAATATTTATTACAAATGCATGATAGATAATATTGACCAATATTTCAAATAATAAATATCTCTTGCAAATGCGTAATAAATAGTATTAATCAATAATGCAAATATTAAAGATCTATTGAAAATGCATAATAAATAATATAATTCAATGATGCAAATATTAAAGATCTATTACAAATGCATGTTAAACAATATCAATCAATAATGCAAATATTAAAGAGCTATTGCAAATCCATAATACAAATATCAATCAATAAATCAAAAATTAAAGATCTATTACAAATTTATACAAATAAGATCAATCATTAATGGTCATATTATAGATCTATTGCAAATCCATTATAAATATGAGCATTCAATAATGCAAATATTAAACATCTAATAAAAATGCATAATAGATAATATTGATCAATATTTCAAATAATAAAGATCTATTACAAATGCATAATAACTAATATTAATCAATAATGCAAATATTATTGATCCATTACAAATGCATAATAACAATATTGATCAATATATGGAATATTAAAGAGCGATTGCAAATCCATAGTAAATAATATCGATCAATAATACAAATATTAAAGATCCAATGCAAATCCATACTTAATAATACCAATCAATAATGCAAATATTAAAGATCTATTACAAATGGATATTAAAAAATATCAATCAATAATGCAAATATTAAAGATATATTGCAAATCCAAAGTAAATAATATCGATCAAAAATGCAAATAGGAATGATCTATTGCAAATCCATAATAAATCAATTGATCAATAATGCAAGTATTAAAGATCTAATACAAATGCATAAGTTTAACATCTGATCAGTAATTAAATGTATAATATGTACAATATTGTGTAAATATGTACAGCATAGAATTATGTAGAATTTGCAGTGCAGAAACAGGCCATTCAGCCCAACTGGTCCTAATGGTGTTTATTCTCCAGGACTTGCCTCCTCCACCATTCTTCAGCTAACCCTATCAACATATCCTTCTATTCCTTTCTCCCTCATGTGCTTATCTATAATCAATGTTATTCGCCTCAATTTTTCCTGTGATAGCGAGTTCAGCATTCTCACCACTCTCTGGGTAAAGAAGTTTCTTCTGAATTCCCGATTGGATTTTCAATGACTATCTTATATGAATTGCCCGCTAGTTCTCATCTCGCCCATAAGTGGAAAAGTCTTTAATACATTCAGAATTTTAAAGACCTCCATCAGGTCCCCCCTCAGCATTCTCTTTTCTAGAGAAAAGAGCTCCAACCAGTTCAGTCTTTCCTGATAGTGAGAACATCTCAGTTCTGGTATCATCTTGTAAATCCTTTTTCGCACCCTCTCCACTGCCTCTACATCCTTATTTGTAATATGGAGACCAAAAGTGCGTTGCCACAAAAGCATAAGTTTTAAATCTGATCACTAACTAAAAGTATAAATAATGGGAATGTAAGAATTTTAATTTAAACTCCTTGTTTGAACCTCTCCAATCAGGTTTTTACCTTTGCCACAGCCCTGAAACTGCCCTAATTAAATCACAAACGAGAAGCACATTGGCAGGTTTTTCTACGTAAAGGCATTAAATAAATACGGTGCGGTTTGTCTATAACGAAAATTACTTACTCAGGTAACCCAGAATCAGCAGCAGAGTCCTCATCTCAGTGGCGGATATGCTGGAAGTAAAAACAAGGAATTTGTATTAGAGAGTTGAGGGAATGGGAGAACAGAGGGAACTTTAAATAGGGAGTTGGTCATTGAATCGGTGGGTATATCATTTTTAAAATGGATCAGCTCTACCTCCCTCCCTCACTGAGACCCTACAGACTTTAAATATAAACTCCATATTCCGCCCCGACCACAGGCCTCAAACTACCTGAATGCATTTTCTGCGGTAGCTCAGTTGGTAGCGCTCTCGCCTGTAAGTCAGAAGCTGGTGGGTTCAAGCTCCATTCCAGAGACTTTACAAAAATATCCAGGTTGATACTCCAGTGCAGATGTGAGCTCTACCTTTCTCCGTTGCTGGGACCACTACAGACAGATGTGAGCTCCACCTCTCTCCCTCACTGAGATCTGACAGACAGAGGTGAGCTCTCCCTCTCTCCCTTACTGAGATCTGACAGACAGAGGTGAGCTCTCCCTCTCTCCCTTACTCGGACCACTGCAGACAGAGTTGAACTCTACCTCTCTGCCTCACTGTGTTCCTACAGACAGAGGAGAGCTCCACCTCCTTACATGTTCTTTATAAACACCAATTCCTTGACTCACTTTACAGTCTCCAGGTATCGAACTCCTTGTAACATTCTACCACAGGTCTTTACGGAGCACTGTATTGGGGCAGGACAAGCGGTACACACACCCCTGAGTCCCTACTTAGCAAGTGACAAACTTCTGAGCTTGTTCTAAAAGTCCATTCATACACGACTGCTTACCAGAGTCTCCAAACGAGGTGGCGCTGTGTGAGATGCAGAGGGCTCAGATCACCTGCACCCACCTCAGTCTCAAAAACAATCTGCTGTGAGCGATATCGGACTCAGTGACAGATCATCCACCAACACCTCCCACGTCAGAGACGCGTGTGACTGAGGGCGGTGCTGGTTGGCTGACAGAATCTGGTTTAGTAATGTTGTATAATATGGTAGAATCCATGCAAATTAAAAATTTTAGTGAAATTATCAGAGATAAAAAAGAAAATAAACGTCTCTCCTGGGCCAATGGTAACCAGCTGGGCTTTGCTGCTGTAACATAACTTGTCTTCAGCTGCCCAGCATGTAGGGTGTAGGGAGATTGGAACTGGGGAGGGTCTAAGCATGTTATGGTCAGTATTTGTGAATGGTCTGTGTTTATTGGAATTTTAACTGTTATAAGAACATAATAAATGGGAGCAGGAGTACGCTATTCAGCCTCTCGAGCCTGCTCCGCCTTTCATTAAGAACATGGCTGACCTTCTAACTCAACTCCACCTTCCCGCACTATCCGACTACACCTTGGTTCCCTTAGTGCCCAAATATCTGTCGATCTCAGCCTTGAAAATACTCATCGACTGAGCACCACAGCCCTCTGGGGTAGAGAATTCCAAAGATTCACAAACCTCTGAGTGAAGACAATTCTCCTCATCACATTCCTGAATGGCCGACCCCTTATCCTGAGCCTATGACCCCTAGTTCTAGAGAAGCCAGCCAGGGAAAAACAATGTCTCAGCATCTAACGTGTCAAGCCCTTTAAGAATTTTATAGGTTTCAATGAGATAACCTCTCATTCTTCAAAACTCCACAGAATATAGGCCCATTCGAATGAATTTCTGCTCAAAGGACAGCCCGCTCTTCCAAGGAATCAATCCAGAGAACATTCAGTGTATCCCTTCTAAGGCAAGGATATCCTTCCTTAGATAAGCAGACCAAAACTGCACAACGTACACCAGTTGTGGTCTCACCAAATCCCTCTTTATTTGCAGCAAGGCATCCTTTACACTTATAAAACAAGATTATGAATAGGTGTGGAGGTCACAGAGTAGTTGTCATGGGTGACTTCAACTTTCCAAATATTGATTGGAACCTTTATAGGTCAAACATTTCGGATGGGATAGTTTTTGCACAGTGTGTGCAGGAGGGTTTCCTGACACAATATGTGGATAGGCCGACAAGAGGTGGGGCCACGTTGGATTTGGTACTGGGTAATGAACCGGGCCAAGTGTTTGATTTGTATGTGGGAGAGCACTTTGGAGATAGTGACAACAATTCGGTAACTTTCACTATTGCAATGGAGAGGGATAGGGCCATACAGCAGGGCAGGGTTTATAATTGGGGGAGGGGTAATTGTGATGCGATTAGGCAAGAATTAGGGAGTACAAGATGGGAACAGAAACTATCAGGGAAAGGCACAAACGAAAAGTGGAGCTTTTTCATGGAGCAATTACTGCGTGTCCTTGATAGGTATGTCCCTGTCAGGCAGGGAGGAAATGGCCGAGTGAGAGAACCATGGTTCACAAAAGAGGTTGAATGTCTAGTCAAAAGGAAAAAGGAAGCGTATGTAAGGATGAGAAAACAAGGTTCAGTTGGGTCGATTGAGGGGTACAAGGTAGCAAGGAATGAGCTAAAAAAAGAGCTTAGGAGAGCTAGGAGGGGGCATGAGAAGTCCTTGGCGGGTCGGATCAAGAAAAACCCCAAGGCTTTTTACTCTTATGTGAGAAATAAAAGAATGACCAGGGTGAGGGTAGGGCCGGTCAAGGACAGTAGTGGGAACTTGTGCATGGAGTCAGAAGAGATAGGAGAGGTGATGAATGAATACTTTTCGTCAGTGTTCACCGAGGAGAGGGGCCATGTTCTTGAGGATGAGAGTGTGATAAAGGTGGATAGGCTGGAGGTGGTAGATGTTCTGAGGGAAGATGTTTTAGCAATTTTGAAGAACCTGAGGGTCGATAAGTCCCCTGGGCCAGATGGGATATATCCTAGGATTCTTTGGGAGGCAAGGGAGGAGATTGCAGCGCCTCTGGCTTTGATCTTTGGGTCCTCACTGTCCACGGGAATGGTGCCAGAGGACTGGAGAGTGGCGAATGTTATTCTTCTCTTCAAGAAAGGAAATAGGAATGACCCTGGTAATTATAGGCCGGTTAGTCTTACTTCGGTTTTTGGTAAGATAATGGAAAAGGTCCTGAGGGATAGGATTTATGACCATTTGGAAAGGGGCAACTTAATCAGGGAAAGTCAACACGGATTCGTGAAGGGTAAGTCTTGCCTAACAAAT
The DNA here is from genome assembly GCA_030390025.1 of Squalus acanthias. Classification (NCBI taxonomy): domain Eukaryota; kingdom Metazoa; phylum Chordata; class Chondrichthyes; order Squaliformes; family Squalidae; genus Squalus; species Squalus acanthias. The sequence continues at coordinate 202,701 of JASTWF010000512.1, forward strand.
TTGATTGAATTCTTTGAGGAGGTAACTAACTGTGTAGATGAAGGTAGAGCAGTTGATGTCGTATACATGGATTTTAGTAAGGCGTTTGATAAGGTTCCCCATGGTCGGCTCATGAAGAAAGTAAGGAGTTGTGGGATAGAGGGAAATTTGGCCGATTGGATAAGTAACTGGCTATCTCATAGAAGGCAGAGGGTGGTGGTGGATGGAACATTTTCGGACTGGAGACCAGTTACCAGCGGTGTGCCACAGGGGTCGGTGCTGGGTCCTCTGCTGTTTGTGATTTTTATCAATGACTTGGAGGAGGGGACTGAAGGGTGGATCAGTAAATTTGCTGATGACACCAAGATTGGTGGAGTAGTGGATGAGGTGGAGGGCAGTTGTAGGCTGCAAAGAGACATTGATAGGATGCAGAGCTGGGCCGAAAAATGGCAGATGGAATTTAACCCTGATAAGTGCGAGGTGATTCATTTTGGTAGGGCAAATTTGAATAAGGATTACAGGGTAAACGACAGGGTTCTGAGGAACGTGGAGGAGCAGAGGGATCTGGGGGTTCATATCCACAGATCTCTGAAGGTTGCCACTCAAGTGGATAGAGCAGTAAAGAAGGCCTATGATGTGTTGGCGTTTATTAACAGAGGGTTTGAGTTTAAGAACCGTGAGGTTATGCTGCAACTGTACAGGACCTTGGTGAGACCACATTTGGAATATTGTGTGCAGTTCTGGTCACCTCACTATAGGAAGGACGTGGAAGCATTGGAAAGAGTGCAAAGGAGATTTACCAGGATGCTGCCTGGTTTGAGGGGGAGGTCTTATGAGGAAAGATTGAGGGAGTTGGGGCTTTTCTCTTTAGAGCGGAGGAGGATGAGAGGCGACTTAATAGAGGTTTATAAGATGATGAGGGGGATAGATAGAGTGGATGTTCAGAGACTATTTCCTCGGGTAGAGGCAGCTGTTACAAGGGGGCATAACTATAAGGTGCATGGGGGGAGATATAGAAGGGATGTCCGAGGTAGATTCTTTACTCAGAGAGTGGTTGGGGTGTGGAATGGACTGCCTGCTGTGATAGTGGAGTCGGACACTTTTAGGAACTTTCAAGCGGTTATTGGATAAGCACATGGAGCACACCAGAGTGATAGGGAGTGTGATAGCTTGATCTTGGTCTCGGACAATGCTCGGCACAACATCGAGGGCCGAAGGGCCTGTACTGTGCTGTACTGTACTGTTCTAAAACATACTGCAATAAAGCCGAACATACCAATTGCCTTCCTAATTGCTGCTGTCACTGCAGGTTAACTTTCTGTGATTCGTGTACAAGGGCCCCTAAATCCCTTAGAATACCAGCATTTACTAGTCTCTCACATTTGGGAAAATATTCAGTTTTTCCATTCTTCCTATCAAACTGGATAATGTCACACTTCCCCACATTATGCTCCATCTGCCACTTTCTTGCTGAATCACGCAGCAGGTCTATATCCCTTTGCAGCCTCCTTCGGTCCTCCTGACAGCTTACTTTCCCACCTTTATATCGTCAGCAAACTTGGACACATTACACTCAGCCCCCACATGTAAGTCCTTGATATAGATTGTAAATTGCTGAGGCTCAAGCACTGGTCCTTGCGGCACTCCAGTAGTTATACCCAGTCATCCCGAAATTGTGCCGTTTATCCCTACTTCACCAGATAGATTCCTGGGATGAGAGGTTTGTGCTATGAGGAGAGATGAAGTCGAATGGGCCTATTTTCTCTGGACTTGAGAAGAATGGGTGATGATCTTATTCAAACTTATAAAATGATAAAATCCAAATACACTACAGCCACTGGTTTCCCCCTTATGTACCCTGCTAGTTACACCCTGAAAAACCCAATATATTTGTCAAACATAATGTCCCTTTCGTAAAAATGTGTTAAATCTGCCGAATGATATTGTGAGTTTCCAAGTGTACTATTAGCACGTCCTTAATAATAGACTCTAGCAATTCCCATCCTACTGATACAAGGCAAACTGGGCACTGAGTGTTAAAGAAAGAATATTCACAGGGTAAATCCACCCATATCAGTAATGTGTCAGTAATGGGCAATGGTCTATCAGTAACATACTCAAGTGTAGAGATTTCACTAATCCTTTGAGATACACACTCTTGGTGATTCTTGACATTTAATTTAAATACATAGACCATCGCAGTCCCTTTACTGTCCCAGTGTTAGTGGGTGAGCAGCAGTCAGGGTCTGGGACAAGGATATCTGGTCAGGGGCCTCACAGGTCGCGTGTCCTGGTTACACAAACACTCTCCCAGCTCGCTCTCTCTCCTCACGCTAGTTTGCATATGTTGCTAAATTTACTCCTGTGCCCTGTAAAAGATCTGTTCCGTGCTTCTGATACGAATAACCTATTGTTCTCAGTCTGTCAGCATCATCTGACAAACATTACATCATAGAGTCATAGAATGATACAGCACAAAAAGAGACGATTCGAACCATCGTGCCGGTGCCGGTTCTTTTAAAGACCTTTCCAATTAATCCCACTTCCCTGCTCTTTCGCCATAGACCTGTAAATCATATCCCTGCAAAAATTCCCTTTTGAAATTTAATTTGGAACCTGCTTCCACCGCCCTTTCAGGCAGCTCATTGCAGATCGCAAGAACTCGCTGTGTAAGAAAATGCTTCCTCATGTCGCCTCTGGTTTTTCCCCAATCACCTTAAATCTCTGTTGTCTGGTTACCGACCCTTCAGCCACTAGAAACAGCTTCTCCTTATTAACTCTATCAAAACCAGTCATGACTTTGAACACGTCTATCATATTCCCGTAATCCACTCTGCTCTAAGTAGACAAATCCGAGCATCTCCAGTCTCTCCACATAACTGAAGTCCCTCATCCATGCGATCATTGTGCTTCTTCCCGATTCCATTTCCAAAAAATGCCCTCTCAGCATCACATCAATACAGACACATTGCTGACAAGGGAGGGATTAAACCTGCAAATATTATCTCGCCACAACTCAGAGCCCAATAAAGTTCCAGCCTTGGTGATTCTTGACATTTAATTTCAATACAGAGACCATCGCAGTCAATTTACTGTACCAGTGTTAGCGGGTGAGCAGCAGTCAGTGTCTGGGACATTGATATCCGGTCAGGGGCCTCACAGTGTCCCTTGTCCTGGTTACACAAACACTCTCCCAGTAATATATCATCTGGAGTAACTGTGCTCAGTTCCGGGCATCGCCCCACAGGAAGGATATATTGGCCTTGGAGTGTGTGCAGCGCAGATTCACCAGAATGATTCCGTGGCTAAAATGGTTAAATTATGAGGACAGGTTGTATAGACTAGACTTGTATTCCCTTGATTATGGAAGATTAAGGAGCGAACTAATTGAGTTGTTTAAGATGATTAAAGGAATTGATAGGGTAGCTAGAGAGAAACTATTTCCTCTGGTGAGGGAGTCCAGAACAAGGGGCATAATCTTAAAATTAGAGCTCGGCCGTTCAATGGTGATTTCAGGAAGCCCTTCTTCACATAAAGTGTAGTTGAAATCTGGAAATCTCCACCACATAAAGCTGTTGAGGCTGGGGCCAAATTAAAAGTTTGAAAATTGACATTGATTGCTTTTTTTGGGGTAAGGGTATTAAAGTTACGTAAGGAAGGCGGTCGATGGAATTAAGGTACAGATCTGCCATGATCTAACTGAATGCTGGAGCAGGCTTGAGGGGCTGAATTGCCTCCTCCTGTTCCTATGTTTCCTTGTTTCTATGAACCTGAAAATTCTCTCTCTGTCTCTCCTCACTCTAGTTTGCGTTAGTTGTGAAATGAGCAGTTGTTAACTTCAACAGATGTTATCCGTGCTACTGATCTGGACAGTTCATGGCTCTCAACCTCTGAGCTGCCTCGAACAAACAACAAGCCCCAACCTTTTGAAGGCTGAATTTGTCTTGCCTGCCGCACACAGCATGCAACATTCAAATGTGTTAGCCAAAGCGGATGCAATGATCAGGCAGACTCAGAAGTGACAATGGATTCAGAGAGGCATCGAGTAACTTCCCTGTATTCTGAAATTAACTCACGGGGATTGACAGATTCGGCAATCTGGAGATAATGGAGATTGATGAAACTATCGGAGACCAGGCCTTGAACATGAGCTGGTTGAGAGTGTGATAGAAAGTCAGTCAGCCCTTTTAACACACACTGTAACACAGAGCAATCAGGTGCGACGAAAAGACTGAGATCACTGAGGGTACGGTATCATAGTGTTTATTTCACTGGGATATTGATCCAGAAAACGAGAGTTAAAATCACATTCTGGAAGTTTGAGAATTTGATTTTAAGATTAGAAATCTCGGTATCTAAAGCCTGGTATCAGTAAAAGTGGCTGACACATGGAATGGATTTATTCTTTGAATATTCTCTCGTTAATACTCAGTGTTCATTAATGTTCAAAAATATACATGGGTTGGATGTGCATCTGATATGGGAGGGATGTGTCTCTGATATCGGTGGGATTTATCTACATGCATCCTTGAATCTCTTGGCTCCTCCATAGTTCCTAGCTTCTTACCATTTATAAAATACTCTGATCTATCTTTCTCAGATCTGAAGTGGGTGAACTCACACGTTCATGGACACTGATTGTTAGAAAGAGAATATTCACAGAGTAAATCCCTCCCATATCTTTAATGTGTCGTTAAGTTGCGATGGTCTATCAATATCTCCCTCCAATATACTGCTCACACTATTCCTTTGAGATACACACTCTTGGTGATTCTTGACATTTAATTTAAATACAGAGACCCTCGAAATCCGTTTGCTGTCCCAATGTTAGTGGGTGCGAAGCAGTCAGGGTCTGGGACATTGATATCTGGTCAGGGGCCACACAGTGTCGCATCTCCTGGTTACACAAACATTCTCCCTGCTCGCTCGCTCTAGTTTGCATATGTTGCTAAATGTACAACTTTACCCTTTAAAAAATCTTATCCGAGCTTCTGGTATGAACAATCTATTGCTCTCAGTCTGTGAGCATCGTCTGACAAATATTACATCATAGAATCTTAGAATGATACAGCACAGAAGGAGGCCATTCTACCCATCGTGCCTGTGCCGGCTCTTTGAAAGAGTTTTTCCAATTAATCCCACTCCCCTGCTCTTTCCCCATAGACCTGTAAATCATATCCCGTCAAAATTTAACCAATTCCCTTTTGGAAGTTGCAATCGGATCTGATTCCATCGCCCTTTCAGGCATTGCATTCCAGATCACAACAACTCGCTGTTTAAAAAGATATGTTTCCTCATGTCGCCTCTGATTCTTCTGCCAATCACCTTAAATCTGTGTCCACTGGTCACTAAACATTCTGCCACTGGGAACAGTTTATCCTTACTTACTCTATCAAAACGATTTATGATTTTGAACATATCAATTAAAGCTTTTCTTAATCTTCTGTGCTCTAAGGCGAAAAACCCGAGCTTCTCCAGTCTCTCCACTGAACTGGAGACCGTCATTCCTGTTACCACTCCAATAAATCTCTTCCGCACCCTCTGCAAGGCCTTGTCAACCTGCTTAAAAGGTGGTGCCAAAAATTGACCACAATACTCCAGCTGAGGCCGAACCAGTGTTTTATAAATGTTTAGCAATAACTTCCTTGCTTCTTTACTATGTACCTCTATTAATAAAGCCCAGGAACCTATATGCTTTTTTATCAGCCTTCTCAACTTCTCCTTCGAAGATTTGTGTACATACAGCCCCAGGTCTCCCTGTTCCTGCACCCGCTTTAAAATTGTGTCGTTTATTTCATATTGCCTCTCCTCATGCCTCCAACCAAAATGTATCAACTCACAATAAACACCCACTTTTTACAGGCTGACATTGTCTTTCGGACACAACAACGGCACACCCAGCCCAGACCACCCTGCAAAGTCTTCCTCAGGAATATCGGTGGACTTGTGCCACAATTGGGAGAGCTGTCCCACAGATTAGTCAAGTAACAGCCCGACATAGTCATTCTTAAAGAATCGTACAATTCAGCCAATGTCCCAGACTCCTCCATCACCATCCCTGGGTATGTCCTATTCCACTGGCAGGACAGACCCTCCAGAGGTGACTGCACAGTAGTATACATTCGGGAGTGAGTGGCCCTGGGAGTCCTCAGCATTGACTTCGAACCGCATGAAGCCTCATGGTTTCAGGCCAAGCATGGGTAAGGAAACCTCCGGCTGATTACCAGCAACCGCCTTCCATCAACTGATGAATCAGTGGTCCTCCATGTTGAACATCACTTGGAAGAAGCACTGAGAGTAGCAAGGGGACAGAATTTAAACTGGGTGGGGTACTTCAATGTCCTTCACCAATACTGGCTCGGTAGCACCACTACTGACCGAGCTGGCCGAGTCCCGAAGGACACAGCTGCCAGACTGGGAAAGCAGAGATGGTGAGAGAACCATCACGAGGTAAAAACCTACTTCATATTAACCATAGCAATCTCCCTGTCGCAGCTGCATCTGTCCATGACAATATTGGTAGCAGTGACCACCGCACAGTCCTTGTGGAGATGAAGTCCCATCTTCGCACTGAGGACACCCTTCATCGTGATGTGCGGTATTCCCACCGTGCTAAATGTGATAGATTCAGAACAGGTCCAGCAGCTCAAAACTGGACATCCATGAGGCGCTGTGGGCACCGCACCTCAGGAAGGATATACTGGCCTTGGAGGGGGTGCAGCGCCGATTCACCAGAATGACACCGGGGTTAAAATAATTAAATTATGAGGACAGGTTGCCTGGACTAGGCATGTATTCCCTTGAGTAAATACGATTAAGGAGTGAACTATTTGTAGTGTTTAAGATGATAGGGTAGATAGAGAGAATCTATTTCCTCTGGTGGGGAGAGTCTAGAACAAGGTGCATAATCTTAAAATAAGAGCTAGGCTGTTCACTGGTGATGCCAGGAAGCACTTCTTCACGCAAAGGGTAGTGGAAATCTGGAACACTCCCCGCCAAACGCTGTTGCATCTGGGGATCAATTATAATTTTGAAAACTGAGATTGATAGATTTTTGTTGGAGGAGGGTATTAAGGAGGTACCAAAGCGGCTAGATTGCATTAAGGTACAGATCAGCCATGATCTGATTCAATGCTGGAGCAGGCTCGAGGGGCTGAATTGCCAAGAAATGGCTGAGCGCACTGGATACATCAAAGGCTATGGGCCTCAACAACATCCCACTGTTGTGCTGAAGACTTGTGCTCCAGAAGTAGCCGCACGTCTGTCCAATCTGTTCCAGTACAGTTATAACACTGGCATCTATTCGACAATGTGGAAAACTGCCCAGGTATGTCCTGTCCACAAAAAGCAGGACAAATCCAAGCCGGCCAATTACCACCTCGTCAGTCTACTCTCAATCATCAGCAAAGTTTTGGAAGGTGTCGTCGACAGTGCTATCAAGCAGTACTTACTCACCAACAACCTGCCCACTGATGCCCGGTTTGGGTTCCGCCAAGAGCACACGGTTCCTGTCCTCATTACAGCCTTGGTCCAAACATGGCCAAGAGAGCTGAATTCCAGAGGTGGGGTGAGAGTGACTGCACTTGTCAGCAAGGCAGCATTTGACCGAGTGTTGCATCAAGGAGCCCGGTTAAAATTTAAGTCAATGGGAATCGGAGGAAAACACTCCACGGGCTGGAGTCGTACCTAGCACAAAGGAAGATTGTTGTGGTGGTTGGAGGTCAATCATCACAGCCCCAGGACATCGCTACAGGAGTTCCTCATGACAGTGTCCTTGGCCCAACCATCTTCAGCTGCTTAATCTATGACCTTCCCTCCAACATAAGGTCAGAAATGAGGATGTTCGATGATGACTGCACAGTCTGCAGTGCCATTCGCAATTCCACAGTTAATTAAGTTGTCCATGTCCGCATGCAGCAATACCTGGACGGCATTCAGGCTTGGACTGTAAAGTGGCAAGTAACATTCGCACCACACAATTCCAAGGCAATTACTATTTCCAACAAGCGAATGTCTAACCACCGCCCCATGACATTCAACTGCATTACCATCGCCGAATCCACCACCATCAATATCCTGAGGGTCACCATTGACCAGAAACTTAACTGGACCAGTCACACACCGTGGCAACAGCAGCAGGTCAGAGACTGGGTATTATGCGGCAAGTGGCTTACCTCCTGACTCCCAGTTGTGCGACTTCTCACATTTCTCTTTATAAGGGCATTCACCAGTCTGTCTATGTGCTCCTGAAGTCTGCTACACAGCTCTCTGTTTACAACATTTCTGAGTCCCGTGTCATCTCCAACCTTTGAAATTATGCCTTTAGACTTTAGTCCAGGCCATTAATGTCTATCAAAAAGAGCACCGGCCCTAATATCGACCCCTGGGTGACACCACTGCACACTTCCCTTCCGTCTATATAACAACCGTTCACCACTTCGCTCTGATATCTGTCCCTTCGCCAGTGTCATTTCCACGCAGCCACTGCTCCTTTAATCCCATGAGCAATGTGAAGTGATACACTTTGGGAGGAAAAATGAGGAGAGGCAATATAAACGAAATGGTACAATTTTAAACCTGGGAGTTTATGTGCACAAATCTTTGAAGATGGCAGGACAAATTGATAAGACTTAAAAATGCATACAAGATCTTTGGCTTTTTAAATAGTGGCATAGAGTACAAAAGCAAGGAAGTTATGCTAAACATTTATAAATGTTAGACCTGAGCTGGAGTATTGTCTCCAATTCTGGGCATCACACTGTATGAAGGATGTCAAGGCCTTGGAGAAGCTGCAGAGGAGATTTACTAGAATGGTACCAGAGATGAGACGTTTCTGTAATGTGGAGAGACTGGAGAAGCTGATATTTTCCCCTTAGAGAACAGAAGGTTAAGGGGAGATTGAAGAGATGTGTTCAAGGGGTTGGATAGTGTAAATAATGCAAAACTGTTTCCAGTGGCGGGAGATCTGGTAACCTGAAGACACAGATTTAAGATAACTGGCAAAAGAACCAGAGGGAAGATAAGGAGAATGTGTTTTACGCAGCGAGATATTATGATCTGGAATTCACTGCCTGAAAATGTGACAGAAGCAGAGTCATTAATAACTTTCAAAAGGGAACGGGATCAATACTGGACTTGTGAGGTTTGCACGGCAACGGGAAATGGAAAGGACAGTGGGACTAATTGAATAGCTCTTTCAAAGGGTCGGCAAAGGCTCGATGGAACAAATGTCCTCCTTCTGTTCTGTAGGCTCGCTCACTAACAATCCTAATGTCAGAGCAATAACGATTGACGCTGCCTCCATTTCCCACTCACCCGCTTTAACATTCCTAATGTCAGAGCAATAAGGGTTAACACAGTCTGCATTTCACACTCACCCTTAGCAACAATCCAAAAATCAGAGCAATAAGGATTGATACTGTCTCAATTTCCCACTCACCCTCTGTAACAATCCTAATGTCAGAGGAATAACATTTGACAGTTTCTCCATTTCCATTCAGACTTCATAATTAATCCGAACGTCAGAGCAATAATGATTTTCACTGTCTCCATTTCAAACTCACCCTGAGGAAAAATCCTAATGTCAGACAGAACAATAAGGATCAAAACTGTCTCCATCTCCCACTCACCCTCAGTAACAATCCTAATATCAGACTATGTAACAAAGATTGGCACTGTCTCCATTTCACCCTCAGTAACAATCTTGGTGTCAGAGCAATAGGGATTGACTCTGACTCCATTTCACAGTCACCCTCAGAAACAATCCTATCCTCAGAGCATCAAAGATTGACACTCTCTCCAATTCACATTCACCCTCGGTAACAATCCTAATGTCAGTTAAAGAAGGATTGACACACGTCTCCATTTCCAACTCACACTCCGGAACAATCCTAACATCAGATAGAACAATAAGGTTCGACACGGTCTCCATTTCACCCTCACCCTCAGTAACAATCCTAATGTCAGTGTTAGAAGGATTGACGCAGCCTCCATTTTACAACAACAATCAGTAACAATCTTAATGTCAAAGCAATAAGGATTGAGACTTTCTCCATTTCCATCTCGCCATCAGGAACAATGCTAATATTAGAGCAATAAGGATTAAAACTGTCTCAATTACACACTGACCCTCAGTAACAATGCTAAAGTCAGAGCAATACGGAATGAAACTCTCTGCATTTCCAACTCACCTCAGTAATAATGCTAATGTCAGAGCAATAAGGATAGAAACTGTCACCATTTCACACTCACCATCCGTAACAATCCTAATGGCATACAGAGCATTAAGTATTGACATTTTCTCCATTTCAAACTGACCTTCAATAACAACCCTAATGTCAGAGCAATAATGATTGACACTGTCTCCAATTCCCACTCACCCTCAGTAACAATCCTAATGCCAGATCAATAAAGATAGACCCTGGCTTCATTCATCACTCAGCCTCAGTAACAATCCTAATGTCAGAGCCATAAGGATAAACCGTGGCTCCATTTCCCTCTCACCCTCAGTAACAATCCTACTGTCAGAGCAATAAGGATAAACCCTGGCTCCATTTCACACTCACCCTCAGTAACAATCCTAATGTCAGAGCAATATGGATTGACCTGGTCTCCATTTCCCACTCAGCTTCAGTAACAGTCCTAATGTCAGACTGTTCAAAAAGGATCGACACTGTCTCCACTTCAAACTCACTCGCAGTAGCAATCCTGAACTCAGAGCAATAAGGATTGACCTGGTCTCCATTTCCCACTCACCCTCAGTAACAATCCTAATACATACATAGATACATAGAAGATAGGAGCAGGAGTAGGCCATCCGGCCCTTCGAGCCTGCTCCGCCATTTAATGAGATCATGGCTGATCCTCCAATTCAGTATCCCGTCCCCGCCTTCTCTCCATAACCCTTAACCCCTTTTGCCTGTAGAAATATATCTAATTCCCTCTTAAATATATTTAATGAGCTGGCGTACACTGCCCTCTGTGGCAATGAGTTCCACAGGTTCACCACCCTCTGAGTGAAGAAATTCCCCCTCATTTCTGTCCTAAATGGTTTAGCCCTTATCCTTAAATTATGTCCTCTAGTTCTGTTCTCACCCGCCAAGGGAAACATTCCTTCTGCATCTAGTCTGTCTAGACCTGTCAGAATTTTATACACTTCTATGAGGTCCCCTCTCAATCTTCTAAACTCCAGTGTGTACATACCTAAACTACATAGTCTCTCCTCATAGGTCAATCCCGCCATTCCTGGTATCAGCCTGGTGAATCGCCGCTGCACCCCCTCCATGGCAAGAACATCTTTCCTCAGATGAGGCGACCAAAACTGTACACAGTACTCGAGGTGTGGTCTCACCAGTGCCCTGTACAGCTGCAGCAAGGTATCCCTGTTCCTGTATTCCAACCCTTTTGCTATGAAGGTCAGCATACCGTTTGCCTTCTTGACCGCCTGTTGCACCTGCATGCTCGCCTTCAGTGACTGGTGTACAAGAACACCCAGGTCTCTCTGTACTTCCCCCTCTCCCAATTTATTGCCATTTAAATAATAATTTGCCCTCCCGTTCCTGCACCCAAGGTGGATAACTTCGCACTTGTCCACATTATAGTGCATCTGCCATTTATCCGCCCAATCACCCAGTCTGTCCAAATCACTCTGGAGCTTCCTGGTCTCCTCCTCTGAGCCCACCCCCCCTCCTAGTTTAGTGTCGTCTGCAAATTTGGAAATGCTGCATCCGACTCCCTGATCCAGGTCATTAATGTAAATTGTGAACAGCTGGGGACCCAGGACAGATCCCTGTGGTACCCCACTTGTTACTGCCTGCCATTCAGAAAATGAGCCGTTTATTCCAACTCTCTGTTTTCTATCTGACAGCCAGTTCTCTATCCACGTCAATACTTTCCCCTTTATCCCATGAGCTTCAATTTTCCCTGCTAATCTTTTATGTGGGACCTTATCGAAGGCCTTTTGGAAGTCCAGGTACACCACATCTACTGGCTCTCCCCCATCTATTTTACCAGTTACTCCCTCAAAAAATTCCAATAGATTAGTCAAGCACGATTTACCCTTTGTAAATCCATGTTGACTCTGTCCTATCCTGTCCCCATTTGCTAAGTGCTCCGCTATTTCATCCTTAATGATGGACTCCAGCATTTTGCCCACAACTGATGCAAGACTGTGCCAAAAAGATTTACACTGACTCCATTTCACACTCACCCTCATTAACGACCCTAATGTCACAGCAATAAGGATTGACACTGTCGCCATTTCACACTCACCCACATTAACAATCCTAATGTCAGAGCAATATGGATTGACACTGTCTCCATTTCCCACACATCATCAATAACAATCCTAGTGTCAGTCTATGTAATAAGGATTGACACTGTCTCCATTTCACACACACCCTCAGTAACGATACTAATGTGAGACAGAGCAATAATGATTGACGCTGCCTCCATTTCCCACTCACCCACTTTAACATTCCTAATGTCAGAGCAGTAAGGGCTAACACAGTCTGCATTTACACTCAGTCTCAGTAACAATCCAAAAATAAGAGCAATAAGGATTGATACTGTCTCAATTTCCCACTCACCCTCTGTAACAATCCTAATGTCAGAGGAATAACGTTTGACACTTTCTCCATTTCCCATTCAGCCTCAGTAATTAATCCGAACGTCAGAGCAATAAGGATTTACACTGTTACCATTCTGACTCATCCTCAGTAACAATGTAATTTCAGAGCAATAATGATTTTCACTGTCTCCATTCCAAGCTCACCCTGAGGAAAAATCCTAATGACAGATAGAACAATAAGGATCGAAACTGTCTCCATTTCACACTCACCCTCAGTAACAATCCTAATATCAGACTTTGTAACAAGGATTGATACTGTCTCCTATTCACCTTCACCCACAGTATCAATCCTAATGTCAGAGCAATAAGGATTGACACTGTCTCCATCTCCCACTCACCCTCAGTAACAATCCAAATGTCAGACTATGTAACAAGGATTGACAATGTCTCCTATTCACCTTCACCCTCAGTAACAATGCTAATGTCAGAGAAATACGGATCGACACTGACTCCATTTCACAGTCACCCTCAGAAACAATCCTATCCCCAGAGCATCAAAGATTGACACTCTCTCCAATTCACATTCAACCTCGGTAACAATCCAAATTTCAGAGCAATAAGGATTGACACTGACTCCATTTCCCACTCACCCTCAGTAACAGTCCTAATGTCAGACTGTTCAAAAAGGATCGACACTGTCTCCACTTCAAACTCACCCGCAGTAGCAATCCTGAACTCAGAGCAAGAAGGATTGACCTGGTCTCCATTTTGCACTCACCCTCAGTAACAATCTTAACGACAGATAGAACAATAAGGATTGACGCAGTCTCCATTTCCAACTCACAGACAATAACAATCCTGATGTCAGAGCAATACGGATTGATGCTGCCTCCATTTTGCACTCACAATCAGTAACAATCCTAATGTCAGAGCAATAAGGATGGACACAGTCTCAATTTCCCACTGAACGACAGGAGTAATCCTAATATCAGTGTAAGAAGGATTGACACTTTCTCCATTTTACAACAACAAGCAGTAACAATCCTAATGTCAAAGCAATAAGGATTGAGATTCTCTCCATTTCCAACTCGCCATCAGGAACAATGCTAATATTAGAGCAATAAGGATTAACACTGTCTCAATTACACACTGACTCTCAGTAACAATGCTAAAGTCAGACCAATACGGATTGAAACTCTCTGCATTTCCAACTCACCATCACTAACAATTCTAATGTCAGAACAATAAGGATTAACACTGTCTCCTTTCCACACTCACCATCCGTAACAATCCTAATGGCAGACAGAACATTAAGTATTGACAATGTCTCCATTTCAAACTCACCTTCAGTAAAAACCCTAATGTCAGAGCAATAATGATTGACACTGTCTCCAATTCCCACTCACCCTCAGTAACAATCCTACTGTCAGAGCAATAAGGATAAAACATGGCTCCATTTCACACTCACCCTCAGTAACAAGCCTACTGTCAGAACAATAAGGATAAACCCTGGCTCCATTTCATACTCACCCTCATTAACAATACTAATGTCAGAGCAATAAGGATTGATAGTGTCTCCATTACCCACTCACCCTCAGAAACAATCCTAATGTCAGACTGTTCAAAAAGGATTGACACTGTCTCCATTTCCAACTCACCATCAGTAACAATGCGAATATCAGAGCAATAAGGATGAACACTGTCTCCATTCCACGCTCACCATTAGCAACAATCCTCAAGTCAGAGCAATATGGATTGACACTGAAATGAATCTTGTCATTCATGTGGAAATGACTTATGAAGTAACACTGGGCGGCCTGCTGGTGGCGCTGTCCAGGGAGAGTATAAATACTGGGGAATGGGCCCAGCTTGCACAGGACATCCCTTAACAGGAACTAGCGAAGGACACAACGAGACCTCCATTTTGAAAAACAGTTGATTAAAGCTTTGTTTATCGCTCAGACCAAGTGCCTAGTAGTTTTCTTACGTCAGACACTATCTCCATGTTCCACTCACTCTCAGGAGCAATTCTAATATCAGTCTATGTAATAAGGATTGGCACAGTCTCCATTTCACGCTCAGCCTCAGTAACAATCCTAATGTCAGAGCAATAAGGATTGATAGTGTCTCCATTCACATTCACTCTCAGTAACAATCCTAAAGTGAGAACAATAATGATTGACGCTGTCTCAATTTCTCACTCACCCTCAGTAACAATCCTAATGTAAGACTGTGCAAAATGGATTTAAACTGACTCCATTTCACAATCACCCTCAGTAACAATCCTAATGTCAGAACAATAATGATTTAAACTGTCACCATTTCCAACTCGTCCTCAGTAACAAAGTAATTTAAGAGCAATAAGGATTTACACTGTCTCCAATTCAAACTCATCCTCAGGAACAATGCTAATGCCAGGCAGAGCAATAAGGATCGACACATGCGCCATTTCCCACTCATCCTCACTAACAATCCTGATGTCAGAACAATAAGAATTGACGCTGCCTCCATTATACACACAGCTTAATTAACAATCCAAATGTCAAGGCAGTGAGGATGGACACTGCCTCCACTTCAGACTCACCAACAGTAACGATACTAAAGAAAGAGCAATAAATTGACGCTTTCTCCATTTCACACTCACCTTTAGTAACAACCCTAATGTCAGAGCAATAATGATTGACAATCTGTCCAAATTTCTAACTCATCCTCAGTATCATCCCAATTTCAGACAGAGAAATAAGGATTGACACTGACTCCATTTCCCACTCAACCTCAGTAACAATCCTAATGTCAGACAGAGCAACACGATTTGACACTGCCTCCATTTCCCAATCACCCTCAGTAACTTTCCTAATGTCAGACACAGTAATAAAGATTGACACGGATACCATTTCCCACTCACCCTCAGTAACAATCCTAATATCAGAGTAATAAAGATTGAAACTGTCTCCATTTCACACCCCCCCTTAATGCTCTGACATTAGAATTGTTAACGAGGGTGAGTAGGAAATGGAGAGAGTGTCATTCCTTACTGCTCTGACATTAGGATTGTTACTAAGGATTGACAATCCCTCCAATTCACACTCAACCTTATTAAAAATCCTAATGTCAGAGCAAGAAGGATTGACACTGTCGCCATTTCACACTGACCCTCAGTAACAATCCTAATGTCAGAGCAATAGGATTTGACACTCTCTGCAATTCACACTCAAAGATATTAACAAACCTAAAGTCAGAGCAATAAGGATTGACACTTTCGCCATTTCACACTCACCCTCAGTAACAAGCCTAATGTCAGAGCAATATGGATTGACGCTGTCTCAATTTCCCAATCACCCTCAGTAACAATCCTAGAGTCAGAGCAATAAGGATTGACACTGTCTCCATTTCACATTTACCATCAGTAACAAACCTAATATCAGACAGAGCAACATGATTTGACATTATCCCCATTTCGCAATCACCCTCTGCAGCAATGCTAATATCAGAGCAATAATGATTGACAAGCTGTCCATTTCCCAATCACCCTCACTAACAATCCTAATGCCAGAGCAATAAGGTTTGACACTGTTTCCACATAATGCACACCCTGAGTTAAAATGCTAGTGACAGAGCAATAAGGATTGAAAATGTCGCCATTGCCGAATCAGCCTCAGTAACAATCCTGATTTCAGAGCAATAAGGCTCAACACTGTCTCCATTTCACACTCACCCTCAGTAACAATCAGTGCTAGAGCAGTAAGGATTGACACAGTCTCCATTTTACACTCACCCTCATTAACAATCCTAATGTCAGACAGAGCAACAAGATTTGACTCTGGCTCCATTTCCCACTCACTCTCAGTAACAATCCTAATGTCAGACAGAGCAAAAAGTTTTGACACCGTCTTAATTTCACACTCACTCTCAGTTTCAATCCTACTGTCAGTCAGAGCAATAAGGATTGACATTGTGTCCTTTCCCCAATCAACCACAGTAACAATCCTAAAATCAGAGCAATAAAGTTTGACACTGTCTCCCTTTCACACACACCCTCATTAACAAAGATAATGTCATGTCAATATGATTTGACACTGTCTCCAATTCACACTGACCTCAGTAACTATCCTACTGTCCGATTAATAAGGATTGACACTGTCGCCATTTCACACTCACCCTAAGTAACAATCCTAATATCAGAACAATAAAAATAAACACTGTCACCATTTCATTCACTGCAGAAACAATCCTGAAGTCAGAGCGATAAGGATTGAAAGTCTGCATTTCACACTCACACTCATTAAAAATCCTAATATCAGGGCAATAAAGATTGACACTGCCTCCATTTCCCACTAGTCTTTTTAAATGTCCTAATATCAGAGCAATAAAGATAAACACTGCCTCAATTTCACTCAAATCAGTAACAATCCTAATGTCAGAGCAATAAGGATTGACATGGTCCCCATTTCACACTAACCTCTCTATCGATCGTAATATCAGAACAATAAGGATTGACACGGTCCCCATTTCCAACTCAGCCTCAGTACAAATTCTAGCAGTCAGAGCAGTAAAATTTGACCCTGTCGCAATTTCCAACTCATCACCACCCACAACCCTAATGTCAGATTGTGCAAAAATGATTGACACTAACTCCATTTCACACTCAACCTCAGTAACAAGTCTCATGTCAGAGCAATAAGGATTGACACTGTCTCCATTTCACACTCATCCTCAGTAACAATAGTAATGTCAGAGCAATAATGATTGAAACGCTCTGCATTTCCAACTCACCATCAGTAACAATGCTAATGTCAGAGCATTAAGGATTAAAACAGTCTCCATTTCACACTCACCCCCAGTAACAATCCTAAAGTCATAGCACAAAGGATTGATACTCTCTCCATTTCCAACTCAGCATCAGTAACAATGCTAATGTCAGAGCAATAAGGATTGACACTGTCTTCATTTCAAACTCACCCTCAGTAACAACCCTAATGTCAGAGCAGTAAGGATTGACACTGTCTACAATTCCCACTCACCCTCAGTAACAATCCTTATGTCAGATCAATAAAGATAGACCCTGGCTTAATTTAACACTCACCCACAGCAACAATCCAAATGTCAGAGCAATGCGGATTGACACTGATTCCATTTCACACTCACCCTCAGTTGCAATCCTAAAGTCAGAGCAATATGGATTGACGCTGTCTCCATTCCACACTCACCCCTCAGGAACAATCCTAATGTCAGAGCAATAAAGATTAATAGTGTCTCCGTTCTCCACTCACCCTCAGAAACAATCCGAATGTCAGACTTTTCATAGAAACATAGAAGATAGGAGCAGCAGTAGGCCATTGGGCCCCTCGAGCCTGTTCCACCATTTAATGAGATCATGGCTGATCAACCAAATTCAGTACCCTGTCCCTGCTTTCTCCCCATATACCTTGATCCCTTTAACCTTAAAAATATATCTAACTCCTTCTTGAATATATTTAATGAATTGGCCTCAACGGCCTTCTGTGGTAGAGAATTCCATAGGTTCAACAATCTCTGGGTAAAGAAATTCCTCCACATCTCAGTCCTAAATGGCTTAACCCTTATCCTTAGACTGTGACCCATGGTTCTGGACTCCCCGGCCATCGGGAACATCCTTCCTGCATCTAGTCTGTCTAATCCTGTTAGAATTTTACTAGTTACAATGAGATCCCCTCTCATTCTTCTAATCTCCAGCGAATATAAGCCCAATCGACGCAATCTCTCCTCATACGTCATTCCTGCCATCCCAGGTATCAGTCTGGTGAATCTTCGCTGCACTCCCTCCATGGCAAGAGCATCCTTCCTCAGATACGGCAACCAAAACTGCACACAATACTCAAGGTGTGGCTCAAAAAGGCCCTGTACAACTGCAGCAAGACATCCTTGCTCCTGTACTCGAATCCTCTCGCTCTGAAGGTCAACATACCATTACCTTCTTAACCGCCTGCTGCACCTGCATGCTTACCTTCAGCGACTGGTGCACAAGGACACCCAGGTCTCGTTGCATTTCCCATTTTCCCAATCTATTGCCGTTCAGCTAATAAACTGCCTTCCTGGTTTTGCCACCAAAGTGGATAACCTCGCATTTATCCACATTATACTGCATCTGCCATGCATCTGCCCAATCACCCAACTTGTCTCAATCATACTGGAGTTTCTCTGCATCCTCCTCACAACACACACGCCCACCCAGCTTTGTGTCGTCTGTAAACGTCAAGATATTACATCTAGTTCCCTCGTCTAGATCATTAATAAATTTTGTGCATAACTGGGGTCCTAGCACCGATCCCTGCGGTACCCCAATAGTCACTGCCTGCCATTCGGAAAAAGACCCATTTATTCCTACTCTTTGCTTCCTGTCTGCCAACCAGTTCTCTATCCAACTCACTACCTTAACCCCAATCCCATGTGCTTTAACTTTGCACGCTAATCTCTTATGCGGGATCTTATCGAAAGTTTTCTGAAAGTCCAAATACACCACATCCAACGATTCACCCTTATATATTCTACCAGTTACATCCTTAAAAAAATCCAGTAGATTAGTCAAGCACGATTTACCTTTTGTAAATCCATGTTGACTTTTTCCGATCCTGTCACTGTTATTACATATTTTATAATGGACTCCAGCATTTTCCCCACTACCAATGACAGGCTTACCGGTCTATAATTCCCCGTAATCTCTCTACCACCTTTTTTGAATAGTGGGTTTGCATTAGCTACACTCCAATCCATGGGGACTGTTCCAGAGTCCATAGAATTTTGGAAGATGACCAGCAATGCATCTACTATTTCTAGGGCCACTTCCTAAAGTACCCTAGGATGCAGATTATCAGGCCCTGGGGATTTATTGGCATTCAATCACGTCAATTTCCCTAACAACATTTTCCTACAATTACTGATTTCATTCAGTTTCCCCCTCTCATTAGACCCGATGATCCCCGACATCTCTGGTAGTTTATTTGTTTCCTCCTTTGTGAGGACAGAACCAAAGTATGTATTTAATTGGTCTGTCATTTCTTTGTTCCCCATTATTATTTCCCCTGTTTCTGACTGCAAGGTACCTCGGCTTGACTTCATCAATTTTTTTCTCTTCACATATCTATAGATTGAAACTGTCTCCATTTTCAAATCACCATCAGTAACAATACGACTGTCAGAGCAATAAGGATTAACACTGTCTCCTATCCACACTCACCATTAGTTACAATCATAATGTCAGAGCAATATGGATTGATACTATCTCCATTTTCCACTCATGCTCAGTAACAATTCTAATATCAGACTATGTAATAAGGATTGACACAGTCTCCATTTCACACTCACCCCCAGTAACAATCCTAATGTGAGAGCAATAAGGATTGACACTGTCTCCATTCACACTCAACCTCTGTAACAATCCTAAAGTGAGAACAATAAGGATTGACACTTTCTCCATTTCCCACTCACCCTCAGTAACAATCCTAATGTCAGAACAATAATGATTTAAACTGTCACCATTTCCGGCTCGTCCTCAGTAACAAAGTAATTTCGGAGCAATAAGGATTTACACTGTCTCCAATTCAAACTCACCCTCAGGAACAATGCTAATGCCAGACAGAGCAATAAGGATCGAACATTCTCCATTTCCCATTCATCCTCACTAACAATCCTAATGTCAGAGCAATAATAATTGATGCTGCCTCCATTTCTTTTTCACCCTCAGTAACAATCCCTATGTCAGAACAGTAAGGATTGACACTGCCTCCATTTTACTCTCAGCTTAAGTAACAATCCTAATGTCAGAGCAGTGAGGATTGACACTGCCTCCACTTCAGACTCACCATCAGTAAAAATCCTAAAGATAGAGCAATAAGCATTGACCCTTTCTCCATTTCACACTCATCCTCAGAACAATCCTAAAGTAAGTGCAATAAGGATCGACACTGTCTCCATTTCACTCTCAACCTCAGTAACAATCCTAAATTGAAACATTATGGATTTACACTGTCTCCATTTCCAACTCACCAGCAGTAACAATCCAAATGTCAGACTGTGCAATAAGGATTGACACTGACTCCATTTCAGACTCACCCTCAGTAACAATCCTAATTTCAGGCATTTCAGATTAACATTGTCTCCATTTCACAATCATCATCTTTAACTATCCTAATGTCAGAGCAATAAGGATTGACACTGTTTCCATTTCCCAAACACCCTCTTCAACAATGCTAATGTCAGAGCAATAATGATTTACAATCTGTCCGAATTTCTAACTCATCCTCAGTAACATCACAATTTCAGACAGAGCAATAAGAATTGACACACTGTCCCTTTCCCACTCACCCTCAGTAACAATCCTAATGTCAGACAGAGCAATAAAGATTGACACGGACGCCATGTCCTACTCACCCTCAGTAACAATCCTAATGTCAGAGTAATAAAGATTGAAACTGTCTCAATTTCACACCCACCCTTAATGCTCTGTCACTAGGATTGTTAACGAGGGTGAATGTGAAATGGAGAGAGTGTCAATCCTTACTGCTCTGACATTAGAATTGTTACTAAGGATTGGCAATGCCTCCAATTCACACTCACCATCATTAACAATCCTGATGTCAGAGCAATAGGATCTGACACTGTCTGCAATTCACACTCAACGTATTAACAATCCTAAAGTCAGAGCAATAAGGAATGACATTGTTGCCATTTCACACTCACCCTTAGTAACAATCCTAATGTCAGAGCAATATGGATTAACGCTGTCTCCATTTCCCACTCATCCTCAGTAACATCCTAATGTCAGAGAGAGCAATAAGTATCGACACTGTCTCCATTTCACATTCACCATCAGCAACAAACCTAATGTCAGACAGAGCAACATGATTTGACACTGGCCCCATTTTCCAATCACCCTCTGCAACAATGCTAATGTCAGAGCAATAATGATTGACAATCTGTCCATTTCCCAATCATCCTCAGTAAGAATCCTAATGCCAGAGCAATAAGGTTTGGAACTGTTTCCACATAATGCACACCCTGAGTAAAAATCCTAGTGCCAGTCAATAAGGATTGAAACTGTCGCCATTGTGCAAGCACCCTCAGTAAGAATCCTGATGTCAGAGCAATAAGGATTGACACTGTCTCCATTTCACACACACCCTCAGTAACAATCCTAATGTCTGAGTAGAAGGCTCAACACTGTCTCCATTTTACACTCACCCTCAGTAACAAGCAGTGCTGGAGCAATAAGAATTGAATCTGTCTCCATTTCACACTACCTTCAGTAACATTCCTAATGTTAGAGCAGTAAGGATTTACACATGCACCCATTTCACCCTCATCCTCATTAACAATCGAAAAGTCAGACAGAGCAAAAAAAATTGACACCGTCTCCATTTCAAGCTCACTCTCAGTAACACTCCTAATGCCAGTCAGAGCAATAAGGATTGACATTGTGTCCATTCCCCAATCACCCTCAGTAACAATCCTAAAGTCACAGCAATAAAGTTTGACACTGTCTCCATTTCACACTCATCCTCATTAACAAACCTAATGTCCGAGCAATAAGGATTTACAGTCTCTCCATTTCACAATCACCCTCAGTAACAATCCTAATATTTGAGAAATAAGGATTGACACAGACTCCATTTCACACTCACCCTCAGTAACAATCCTAATGTCCGAGCAATAAGGATTGACTGTCTATCCATTTCACACTCACCCTCAGTAACAATCCTAATATCAGAGAAATATGGATTGCCTCTTTCTCCATTTTATACTCACCCTCAGTAACATCCTAATGTCAGACAGAGCAATAAGGATCGACACTGTCTCCATTTCACATTCACCATCAGTAACAAACCTAATGTCAGAGCAATACGGATTGACACTGTCTCCATTTTCCACTCAACCTAAGTAGCAATCCTAATTTCAGAGCAATAAAGATAAACACTGTCTCCATTTCATTCACTACAGTAACAACTCTGAAGTCAGATCGATAAGGATTGAAAGACTCCATTTCACACTAACCCTCATTAACAATCCTAATGTCAGAGCAGTAAGGATTGACACAGTCTCTATTTCACACTCTACCTCATTAACAATCCTAATGTCAGACAGAGCAATAAGGATCGACACTGACTCCATTTCACACTCACCCTCATTAACAATCCTAATGTCAGAGCAATAAAGATAAACACTGTCTCAATTTCACTCTTTTCAGTCGCAATCCTAATATCAGAGCAATAATGATTGACACTGTTTACATTTCACACTCACCTCTGAATCGATCGTAATGTCAGAGCCATAAGGATTGACATTGTCTCCATTTCACTCTCACCCTCAGTAACAATCCTAATGTCAGAGCATTATGGATTGACACTGCCTCCATTTCACACTCACCCTCAGTAACAATCCTAATGTCAGACTATGTAATAAGGATTAACATTGTCTCCACTTCATACACAACCTCATTAACAAGCCTCATGTCAGGTCAATAAGGATTTACACTTTCTCCATTTCACACTGATCCTCAGCAACATTCCTTATGTCAGAGCAATAAGGATTTACACAGTCTTCATTTCACAATTTCACATTCACTCTCAGTAACAATCCTAATGTGTTAGAAATATGGATTGAAACTGTTACCATTTTCCACTCACCTTCATTAACATTCATAATGGCAGAGAAATATGGATTGACACTGTCTCCATTTCACACTCATCCTCAGTAACATCCTGATTCAGGCTGAGCAATGAGGATCGACACTGTCACCATTTCCAACTCTCCCTAAGAAACAATGCTAAAGTCAGAGCAATAATGATTGACAACGTGTCCATATAACGCAAAACATCAGTAACAATCCTGTTGTCAGAGCAATAAGGATTGACACGTCTCCATTTCCAAATCACCCTCAGTAACAACCCTAATATCAGAGTAATACGGATTGACACTGTCGCCATTTCATACTCACCCTCAGTATCAATGCTAATGTCAGAGCAATATGGATTGACGCCGTCTCCATTTCCCACACATCCTGAGTAACAATCCTAATGTCAGACAGAGCAATAAGGATTGACACTGTCTCCATTTCACATTCAACATCAGTAACAAACCTAATGCTAGACCGAGAAGCATGATTTTACACTGCCCCCATTTCCCAATCACCCTCTGTAACAATTCTAATGTCAGAGCAATAACGATAGACAATCTGTCCCAATTTCTAACTCATCCTCAGTAACATCCCAATTTCAGACAGAGCAATAAGGATTGACATTCTCTCCATTTCCCACTCATCCTCAGTAACAATCCTAATGTCAGACTGAGCAACAAGTTTTGACACTGGCTCCATTTCCCAATCATCCTCAGTAACAATCCTAACGTCAGAGCAATAAGGATTGACACTGTCTCCATTTCACCCTCAGTCTCGTTAACAATCCTAATGTCAGACAGAGCAACAAGATTTGACACTGTCTCCATTTCACCCTCAGTCTCGTTAACAATCCTAATGTCAGACAGAGCAACAAGATTTGACACTGCCTCCATTTCCCAATCACCCTCAGTAACTATCCTAATGTTAGACAGAGCAATAAAGATCGACACGGACGCCATTTCCCACTCACCCTCAGTAACAATCCTAATGTCAGAGTAATAAAGATTGAAACTGTCTCCATTTCACACCCACCCTTAATGCTCTGACATTAGGATTGTTAACGAGGGTGAGTGTGAAATGGAGAGAGTGACAAACCTTACTGCTCTGACATTAGGATTGTTATGAAGGATTGACAGTGCCTCTATTTCCCAATCACCCTCAGTATCAATCCTAATGTCAGAACAATAAGGATTGACACTGTCGCCATTTCACACTGACCCTCATTAACAATCATAATATCAGAGCAATAGGATTTGGCACTGTCTGCAATTCACACTCAACCTTATTAACAATCCTGAAGTCAGAGCAATAAGGATTAACACTGTTGCCATTTCACCCTCACCCTGAGTAACAATCCTAATGTCACAGCTATATGGATTGACGCTGTCTCCATTTCCCACTCATTCTCATTAACATCCTAATGTCACACAGACCAATAAAGATTGACACTGTCTCTATTTCATATTCTCCATCAGTAACAAACCTAATGTCAGACAGAGCAACATGATTTGACACTGCCCCCATTTCCCAATCACCCTCGGCAACAATGCTAATGTCAGAGCAATAAGGTTTGAAACTATTTCCATATAATGCACACCCTGAGTAAAAATCGCAGTCCCAGAGCAATAAGGATTGAAACTGTCGCCATTGCCCAATCACCCTCAGTAACAATCCTAATGTTAGAGCAATAAGGATTGACACATCTCCATTTCCCAATCACCCTCAGTATTAATCCTAATGTCAGAGCAATAAGAATTGAAACTGTCTCCGTTTCACACTCACCATCAGTAACATTCCTAATGTTCGTTCAATAAGGATTGACATTGTCTCCATTTCAGACTCACCCTCATTAACAATCCTAATGTCAGACAGAGCAAAGAGATGTGACACCGTCTCCATCTCACACTCACTCTCAGTAACAATCCTAATGGCAGTCACAGCAATAAGGAATGACATTGTGTCCATTCCCCTCTTACCCTCAGTAACAATCCTAAAGTCAGAGCAATAAATTTTGACACTGTCTCCATGTCACACTCACCCTCATTAACAAACCTAATGTCATGGCAATAAGAATTGACACTGCCTCCAATTCACACTCACCTCAGTAACTATCCTAATGTCCGAGCAATAAAGATAAACACTGTCTCCATTTCACACACTTCAGTAACAATCCTAATGTCAGAGCAACAAGATTTGACACTGCCTCCATTTCCCAATCACCCTCAGGACCAATGCTAATAACAGACTGTGGGATCGCAAAATAGGCCTGTGAAACAAAGCCTGAATCCACTAGTCTTGAAATACATATTAATCAAGGCTGTAGGGCGGTAATATTAGAAATCATGTTGACAGGATGGTTAGTTCACTTATAGAGATATATTAAAGGCGTACATATAGCGTTTAGATAGTTGCAAAGCATGATGGACTATTTTGTCCATTATATTAACCCTTTTAAAATAGTACTGTAAGAATCGCTGCTTACAACAAGTAGCCAGACTATTGGTGTCACAGCACTGATTTCCAGGCATTACAGAATGTCGTTATCAGTGCTACAGAAGCAGTTTTTACATGTAGATGGCCTTCTGAATCGATAAGGGAAGCTGAACTGTACAGGGAGTCGGCCATGTCCCTCTCTTACCTCAAACATCTTATCTCCCTTTGGAGCTGACATTGTTTATCATAATAAGCTTCTCTCGAAAATTGACGACGTTTGGTCAGATACAACAATATGGGAAAGGAAAGATAAGCATGGTCCGACCTTGTTTAAGAGACAAGATGGAGTCTAGTAGACCTCGCTCCCAGAGACTAGATGAAGACCCCATGTATAACAATTATGTGTTATGTTTAATGTCACAGAACATTTCAGGGCGGCTCTAAACATTCAGTGACTGATCATTAACCAATAAGGGATTAATGGTTGCGACGCTGTTTGTATGTGTATGCCCACTTTTGTAGCCGGTGGGTGTTGCCTATCGAAAGGTATATCAATGCTTGTATGTAGTTTTTCCTTTGAGAGTTAGGTGCGGGTCTGAGGAGATCAACCTCTCTCCCTTTGTGCACAAGGCCTTCTGGCTGGTTTCTAATAACCGTTTACCTTGTCTTCAGTTCCGTCTCCGTCTGGTTTTGCTCCAAAAATTCGAATCTGACACTGTTTACAATTTTTATTCAAAATTTGCGAATGTTTCAAAAGTAGAAAATAGCTCGTTAACACTTAAACGTTATAAACTATGTACATCAAAACTGAACCTCAAAAGTCGTGGATGCTGCAATAAAAGTTCACTGTTGCGCTTTAAATTGTGTCTGTTCCTTCCTTTGCCTTGCTGGGAGTGTGGGAGGTACAAGGCGACACTATCATCACCTCGTGAAGGTGTTGGCTACTAGCAGTTCCCGAGCAGCCTTACTTTCGGCAGCACTTGGCTCCTCCACATCAGGCCTGGTCACAGGCACATGGGCGTCGTCCATGTCCTCCATTTCAGCAGGGAGCTCCTCTGCAGGGTTAAGGGTCAGTCCCTCCTGCAGGGCAAAGTTATGCAAAGCACAACAGGCCACCACAATCCTTGCCACTTTCATAGGAGGATACTGCAAGGTCCCCCCTGACCTGTCCAGGCACCGGAAGTGTGATTTCAGATCCCCAATTATCCTCTCCACCACTTGCCGTGTGGACACGTGTGCCTGGTTGTATCTGTCCTGAGCCTCATTATTGGTCTTGCGGTAGGGAGTCATCAGCCATGGTCATAGCGGTAGCCCTTGTCGCCCAATATCCATGCGGATCCTGGAGGCAATGTGCTGAGGGTGCCATATAGTTCCGAGTTACGGAGGACGAAGGAGTCATGATTACTTCCCCGGTGGTCTGCATTCACGTTTAGGATCTTGAGGTGCGCATCACAGACTATCATGACATTCAATTAATTAAATCCCTTCCTGCTGATGTATGTCATAAATGTATCCAATGGTGCCTTCAATGCAACATGTTTCCATCGACGGCCCCAATCACTTTGGGGAATCCAGCAGTGCTCGAAAATGCAAGGGCCATCTCCTTTTGACAGCGAGTGGACAAGTCAAAGTCTATGGACTCTGAAGCCCTACCGAAAATGGCATTGTGACGTGGTGAATGCAGGCCCTCGCAGCACTCTGGGAGATGTTGGTAATGTCACCGGTGCTTGCCTGAAATGACCCACCTGCAAAGAAGTTAAATGCTGTGGTTAACTTCATTTTCACTGACAAGGTCTTCGAGTGTGTTTGAAGGTCCTCCTTTAACATGTCACATAGTCGGCCGATTACCTCTTTACTGAAGTGCAGCCTCCTCACACACAACTCCTCCGACAGCATCTCAAATGAAAGCCTCTCCCTGTACACTCTCTGGGGTGGGTAGCAGTTCCTCCTTATCAGGAGACGGTTATGGTTCCTTAGTCTGTCTTGTTCCCTGGCATTTCCAATTCTCTGACGCAAAATCGCACAGAGGACCAGGGCAGCATTCTAAAAGGGCATGTTCCTCTCTCACAGACTTCCTCTTTAAACAGAATAAGTACTTGCAAGGAAAAAAGAAAAGAGTTGTTAAAGTAATTTTAATAAAATGAGTGGCTAGAAAATCACGTCGGGCTATGGTGGGAAAAGTGCGGTATCGGATTGGGAACACGTCATACCCGCATGATGAATATCACGGCCCGAGATGATTTTCTAATAACTGTAACATTTTCAGAAAATCATACATACCTAGTTACTTAAAGGAATATAATTGATGATCATTTTCTTTATTAAAACTTTTGTAAATGTTAAATATTTCATTTATAAACAGTTATTTTCATATTTAAGAAAAAAATCTAATTCATTTAGGCCTTGCACACAGCAAGAGTTGCTTCCTATAACTACACTACTCAAAACATGGTCCAAACCCCAATTTATTTTTTTTACCGTTGCAAACTTACCTCAGATTTTCTAAAAGAAACTTTGCTCCATTTCAGAATTAAAAATGTACCGTTTTGTAGCCCCATTGGTGAAAGATTTCTTCTTCCTTATCGTTCCGGAGCTTCTGCCAAGGCTTTACTCCTGCTTTTTAAAAGCGCAGCTGCTGGGGACTTACCCGCACTGTACCAATTGAGAAAAATACCGAAGTTCGATGCGCACGCGCTGCCTGTCCGGCGCACGCAGTTGAACTCTGAACCCGTTCCTTCAGGATACCGGAAGTTCCGGTTTCCAGTGCATGCGTAGTGCATGCAAAAAACCAGCACTTCAGGAGGCTGTAAGGGTGAGTACACAGCGCGTTCTCACCCGTGGAGACCCGAATTTCTGTCCCATTCTCTCTAGTCATTGTTCCGACCAAAATGTATCACTTCCCACTTCTCCCCATTAAATTTCATCTGCCCTGTGTCTGCCCATTTCACCAGTCTGTCTATGTCCTCCTGAAGACTGTTACTGTCCTTCAAATTGTTTACTATTGTTCCAAGTTTTGTGTCATCTGCAAACTTTGAAATCATTCCCTGTGTATCCAAGCCCAGGTCATTAATATATGTCAAAAAAAAGCAATGACTGCAACACAGGCCCCTGGGCTACACCACTGCACACTTCCCTCCAGTTCAAGAACAGTCATTCACCACTTCTCTCTGTTTTCTGTTCCTTAAAAAATGTTGTATCCATGGAGCCAATCTCCATTTAATCCAATGGGCTTTAATTTTTCTAACAAGTCTATTAGGTGGTACTTTACCAAATGACTTTTGAAAGTCCATATACACAAAATTAACCGCACTACCCTTATTAACCCTCGCCATCATTACATCAAAGAACGTGATCAACATAGTTAAACACGCTGTGGCTTTAATAAATCCATGCTGTCTTTCATTTTTTTAAAGAGAGAAGTCGCACAACACCAGGTTATAATCCAACAGTTTTATTTGAAATCACAAGCTTTCGGAGCGCTGCTCCTTCGTCAGGTGAAGTGAAGGAATACAAATCGGCAAAGCATATATAGACAGAGAACAATGCCTGTGCAGCGTGCAATCTCAGACGACTACAGTTAATCTTTCTGACTGCCTTTTATCACACCTCGGCAGAGAGACAATCAGGTCAGTCAGGAAGACATTATATCAAAGACATAGCAAAATATAACCAAGACAATGAGTTGGGGTCACAGGGGGTCTAATGTGTCAAATGCTGCAGTCTGTATGGAAAACCATAAACGTTAAACTTTTAACTTTTTTTACTGGAAATCACATCTGTGAACAAGCCAACGACGGCTCGAGTCTGCATGACTCTACGTCAGGTGGGGTTACATGAATCGTGACATGAACCCAAGATCCCGGTTGAGGCCGTCCTCCTGGGTGTGCATCCTGGCTATCAGTTTCTGCTCAATGATTTTGCATTGTCGTGTATCTCGAAGGCCGCCTTGGAGAAGGCTTACTGGAAGATCCGAGGCTGAATATCCTTGACTGCTGAAGTGTTCCCCGACTGGGACGTAACAATCCTGCCTGGTGATTGTTGCACGTTGTCCGTTCATACGTTGTCTCAGTGTCTGCATGGTCTCGCCGATGTACCATGCTCCAGGGCATCCTTTCCTGCAACGTATGAGGTAGACAACATTGGCCGAGTCACATGAGTATGTACCATGTACCTGGTGGGTAGTGTCCTCAGGTGTGATGATGGTATCTGTGTTGATGATCTGGCATGTCTTGCAGAGGTTGCCGTGGCAGGGTTGTGTGGTGTCGTGGTCGCTGTTATCCTGAAAGCTGGGTAATTTGCTGCGAACGATGGTACTTTTGAGGGTAGGTGGCAGTTTGAAGGCGAGTACTGGAGGCGTGGGGATGGCCTTAGCGAGGTGTTCGTCGTCATCGATGACATGTTGAAGGCTGCGAAGAACATGGCGTAGTTTCTCCGCTCTGGGGAAGTACTGGACGACGTAGGGTACTCTGTTAGTTTTGTCCCGTGTTCGCCTTCTGAGGAGGTCTATGCGATTTTTCAATGTAGCCCGTCGGAACTGTCGATCGACGAGTCGAGCATCATATCCCGTTCTTACGAAGGCTTCTTTCAGCATCCGTAGGTGTCCATCGCTTTCCTCCTCGTCTGAGCAGATCATGTGTATTCGCAGGGCTTGTCCATAGGGGAGGGCTTCTTTAACGTGGTTAGGGTGAAAGCTGGACAAGTGGAGCATCATGAGGTTGTCCATGGGCTTGCGGTAGAGTGAAGTGCTGAGGTGTCCGTCTTTGATGGAGATTCGTGTGTCCAAGAATGAAACCGATTCTGAGGAGAAGTCCATAGTGAGTTTGATGGTGGGATGGAACTTGTTGATGTTATTGTGTAGTCTTTTCAGTGATCCTTCGCCGTGGGTCAAAAGGAAGAAAATGTCATCGATGTATCTGGTGTACAGCGTTGGTTGGAGATCCGGTGAGCGAAGAAGTCTTGCTCGAACTTGTGCATGAAGATGTTGGCGTATTGGGGTGCGAATTTGTTCCCCATGGCTGTTCCATGTGTTTGGGTAAAAAACTGGTTGTCGAAGGTGAAGACATTGTGGTCAAGGATGAAGCGGATGAATTGTAGGATTGCGGCTGGAGATTCGCTGTTGTTAGTGTTGAGTACTGAGGCTGTCGCAGCGATGCCGACATCGTGGATGATTCTGGTGTAGAGTGCCGAGACGTCCATCGTGGCGAGGATTGTTCCTGGTTCAACTGGTCCGTGGCTGCATAGACCTCCTCAGAAGACAAAAACGGGACACAACCAACAGAGTACCTATGTTGTCCAGTACTTCCCCGGAGCGGAGAAACTACGCCAACACACCCGGACGTCCTATTGTATCAGGCAACGTAACCCTGTGTGAGAACCTCTCTGGATACGTCGAAAGCACCCTGAAACCCATCGTACAGGGAACCCCCAGCTTCTGTCGCGAAACTACAGACTTATCACAGAAACTCAGCACCCATGGACCAGTTGAACCAGGAACACTCCTCGCCACGATGGACGTATCGGCACTCTACACCAATATCCCCCACGATGACGGCATCGCTGTAAAAGCCTCAGTACTCATAGAAACATAGAAACATAGAATCTAGGAGCAGGAGTAGGCCATTTGGCCCGTCGAGCCTGCTCCGCCATTCAATACGATCATGGCTGATCATCCAAATCCAGTACCCTGTCCCTGCTTTAATCCCCACAGTACACATATCCCACCCTACCCCCGTAACCCCACGTATTTAATTCCCCCTAACATATCCCATCCTATCCCCATAACCCCACATACTCAACACCAACAACAGCCAATCTCCAGACGCCATCATACAACTCATCCGCTTCACCCTTGACCACAATGTCTTCACCTTCGACAACCAGTTTTATATCCAAACACACGAAACAGCCATGGGGACCAAATTCGCACCCCAATAGGCCAACATCTTCATGCACAAGTTCGAGCAAGACGTCTTTGCTACACAGGACCTCCAACCAACGCTGTACACCAGATACATCGACAACATTTTCTTCCTTTGGATCCACGGCGGAGGATCACCGAAAAGACTACACAATAACATCAACAAGTTCCATCCCACCATCAAACTCACCATGGATTATTCCTCAGAATCGGTTTCATTCTGGGACACAAGAATCTCCACCAAAGACGGACACCTCAGCACTTCACTCTACCGCAAGCCCACGGACAACATCACGATGCTCCACTTGTCCAGCTTCCACCCTAACCACGTTAAAGAAGCGATCCACTTTGGACAAGCCCTGCGAATACACAGGATCTGCTCAGACGAGGAGGAACGCGATGGACACATACGGACGCTGAAAGATGCCCTCGTAAGAACGGGATAAGACGCTCGACTCGTCGATCGACAGTTCCGACGGGCCAGAGCGAAAAATCGCATAGACCTCCTCAGAAGGCAAACACGGGACACAACCAACAGGGTACCCTACGTCGTCCAGTACTTCCCCGGAGCGGAGAAACTATGCCATGTTCTTCGCAGCCTTCAACATGTCATCGATGACGACGAACACCTCGCTAAGGCCATCGACACACCTCCACTACTCGCCTTCCAACAGCCAACTAACCTCAAAAGTACCATCGTTTGCAGCAAATTACCCAGCTTTCAGGAGAACAGCGACCACGACACCGCTAAACCCTACCACGGCAACCTCTGCAAGACATGCCATATCATCAACACAGATACCATCATCACACCTGAGGACTCTACCCACCAGGTACATGGTACATACTCATGTGACTCGAAAAAACGTTGTCTACCTCATACGTTGCAGGAAAGAATGCACCACGGCATGGTACATCGGCGAGACCATGCAGACACTGCGACAACGTATGAACGGACACCGCGCAACAATCACCAGGCAGGATTGTTACCTCTCAGTCGGAGAACACTTCAGCAGTCAAGGACATTCAGCCTCGGATCTTCGTGTAAGCGTTCTCCAATGTGGCCTTCGAGATACACGACAATGCAAAATCATCAAGCAGCAACTGATGGCCAAGTTTCGCACCCAGGATGACGGCCTCAACCGGGATCTTGGGTTCATGTCACGCTACATGTAACCCCACCTGACGTAGAGTCATGCAGACTCGAGTAGTCGTTGGCTTGTTCACAGATGTGATTTCCAGTAAAAAAAGTTAAAAGTTTAAAGTTTTTGGTTTTCCATACAGACTGCAGCATTTGACACATTAGACCCCCTGTGACCCCACCTCATTTTCTTAGTTGTATTTTGCTATGTCTTTCATATAATGTCTCCCTGACTGACCTGATTGTCTCTCTGCTGAGGTGTGATAAAAGGCAGTCGGAAAGATTAACTGTAGTTGTCTGACATTGTACGCTGCACAGGCATTGTTCTCTGTCTATAGATGCTTTGACGATCTGTATTCCTTCACATTACCTGACGAAGGGGCAGCAGCTCCGAAAGCTTGTGATTTCAAATAAAACTGTTGGACTATAACCTGGTGATGTGCGACTTCTCACTTTTGTCCACCCCAGTCCAACACCGGCATCTCCACATCATTTCATTTTTTAGACATACTTTTCCATGTGCAAATTAGGCTGACTGCACTGCAGTTGCTGGGTTTATCGCTGTCCCACTTTTTAAACAAAGGTGTAACATTTGCATTCCTCCAGTTCTCTGGCACTACATCCACATGGATCATTATGAGGTCCCTTGCTTTTTGTGGTATATATCAATGATTTAGACGTCATTGTAGGGGGCATGATTAAGAATTTTGCAGATGATTCACATTCGGCTGTTTGATTGTTAGTGAGGAAGAAAGCTGGAGGCTGCAGGAAGATATCAATGGACTGGTCAGGTGGGCGGAAAAGTGGCAAATGGAATTCAATTCGAAGAAGTGTGAGTTAATGCATTTGGGGAGAGCGAACGAGGCAAGGGCATACAGAATAAATGGTAGGATACTGAGAATTGTATAGGAATAGAATTACCTTGGAGTGCATGTTCATAGATCCCTGAAGGTAGTAGGAAACATAGGTAAGGTGGTTAAGAAAGCATACAGGACAGTTTACTTTGTTAGCCGTGGCATAGAATATAAGATCAGGGAGGTTATGCTTGAAATGTATAAAACTCTACTCAGGCCACAGCTAGAGTACTGCTGACAGTTCTGTTCGCCACATTACAGGAAAGATGTGATTGCACTGGAGAGGGTACAGATGACATTTACGAGGGTGTTGCCAGGACGGAAGAATGTCAGCTATGAGGAAAGATTGGATAGGCTGAGGTTATTTTCTTTGGAGCAGAGGAGGCTGAGGGGAGATTTAATTGAGGTGCATAAAATGTATGAGGGGCCAAGATAAAGTGGATATGAAGACCCTATTTCCCCTAGCAGCGAGGGCAATACCCAGGGAGTATAGAGTTAAAGTAATTGTTGTAAGGATTGGAGGGGAGTTGGGAAGAAATGTTTTCACCCAGAGGGTGGTGGGGGTCTGGAACTCACTGCCT
Organism: Squalus acanthias; assembly: GCA_030390025.1. Classification (NCBI taxonomy): domain Eukaryota; kingdom Metazoa; phylum Chordata; class Chondrichthyes; order Squaliformes; family Squalidae; genus Squalus; species Squalus acanthias. The sequence continues at coordinate 236,822 of JASTWF010000512.1, forward strand.
GAAAGGCTGGTAGAGGCACATTTAAAGAAAGACTGTCTTACATTTATTTAGCGCTTTTCACGACCCCAGGACGTCCTAAAACGCTTTTACAGCCAATGAAGAGCCGAGAGTGCTACCCACTGAGCTAAAGCTGACATAAGGACTTTAAAAATTGAAAGGCGCTATATCATTGCAAGTTGTTGTCATTCAGGGTTCTCGATCATAGGAGGCCCTTCCTTTCCCCTCATGGGAATGTGTCTACTCTGTACCCGAACCATCTCCTCTTTGAAGGCCTCCCGTTGTTAAATTACTGTTTTACTGACCAACCTTCGATTCCAATGCACCTGGGCCAGATCCCTTTATAACTCCCTGAAATTAGCCCTCCTCCAGTTAACTATTTTTACGCTTTATTATTCCCTGTCCATTTCCATAACTATTCTAATCCTGATGATATTATGATCACTGTTCTCCTAATCACCCTCCCCATTGAAACATGCTTGATTTTCCCCACTTCATGCCCCAGAACTAGATCAAGCACTGATTCCTTCCTCGTTGGACTGGCCAGGAAAGTTCTCTTGTATAAAGTTGAGGAACTCCTCCCCCTCTTTGCCCTTTACACTGTTACAATCCAAGTCTGTATTAGGATAATTGAAGTCCCCCGTTATCACTACTCTGTAATTCTTGCATCTTCCAGTAATTAGCCTGCAAATTTGCTCCGTTATCTCCTTCCCACTAATTGGTGGCCTACAGTGTACACCGAGAAGCGTAATATCTCCTCTATTGTTCCTTAATTCTAACCAAATAGATTCTGTCTTTGGCCCCACAACCACCTCATCCCTTTCAAGTGCTGTAATAGTTAATGTCATCAATACTGTTACACACCCTCCTTTCTTTTCTTTCCTATCTTTCCTGAATACCTTGTAGCCAGGAATATTAAGTTCGCAAACCTTCCCTTCTTTCAGCCAGGTCTCTGTTAATGCCACTATATCATAGTCGCATGTGGCGACTTGTGCCTTCAGCACCAACCTTATTTACCACACACCATTCATGTACATGCTCTCCAAACCCGTCTTAGACTTCCTCGCATTTGCCTTCAGTCTGATGCCTCATATTTCTCAACTATATTTCTACTCTAGTGCTACTTGCCTCTCCCAGTCCTCTGTGCACCTTTTTTCTCCTCCTTTGATGTTTCATCCTGGTGCGCATCCCTCAGCCAAATTGGCATAAACCCTCCCAACAGCGCAAGTGCGGAGAAGTAGGAATGACAGGGGGGAGAAGGGGGAAAGAAATGTGGGAAGGGGAAAGGAATGCGAGACGAGGGTACGAAATGGGAGACGAGGGAAATAAATGGCGAAGTGGTGAGAAATGGGGGGAAGTAGGTGTTAGGATTTCAGGTCCGCCGAGTGTGCGGGGAATGTGGGCTCAGTGCATCTCACAGGAAGTGACGTTATCCATCAAGGGGACCGCCAACATGGCCACCGCCGGCACCACCTTCCTGTCCGCCATCTTGTCAATACTCACAGAATAGACCAGTCAGAGTGAGAGTGAGAGAGAACGAAACAGAGCGAGAGAGAGAGACAGAGAAAGAGGAGAAAGAGAGAGGGACAGAGGGAGTGAGATAAAGAGAGAGGGAGAGAGAGAAAGACAGAGATGGACCAAGTGGGAAAGAGAGACATACACCGAGCAGGAGATAGAGCGAGATGAAGAGAGAGAGAGAGAGAGTGAGAGACAGACAGAGATGGACCAAGTGGGAATAGAGAGAGAGAGAGAGGGTGAGAGGGAGAGAGACATAGAGGGAGATGAAGAGAGAGAGAGAGATTTAAATGGGAATGCTGACTTTTGTCTTGTAAATGGTGGAACGTAATTCTGAAGCCACGTGATGAGTCACACGTTGCAGAATACCCAACCTCTGACCTGTTCCTTTAGCCACAGTATTTTTGTGGAGAGTCCAGTTAAATTTCTGATCAATGGTAACCCCCCAGGACGTAGATGGTGGGGGATTCAACGATGGTGCCATTGAATGTCAAGGGGCGTTGGCTAGACACTATTTTGTTTCTTGAACTTATCAGCCCAAGCCTGAATGTTGTCCAGGTCTTGCTGAATTTGGGCACGGACTGCTTAATTATCTGAGGAGTTGCGAATGGCACTGAACACTGTGCAGTCATCAGCAATCAAACCCACTTCTGACCTTATGATGGGGGAAGGTCATTGATGAAGTAGCTGAAGATGGTTGAGCCTAGAATACTGCCCTGGGACACTCGAGCAGCGATGTCCTGGGGCTGAGATGATTGACATCCAAAAACAACAACCATCTTCCTTTACGTTAGCTATGACTGGATTCACGTTTAAGGATTTGGAACCGAGGTGGAAAGGAGATTAGGATTCAGATTGCCTACTCGGAGCAGCTTAGAGGAGAGCTGGGTAACTGGATGGAAGACTGCAGTAGGACAAAGTACAGTGGGTATTTGAAGGAACGCCAGGTAGTTTATTCCCCATCTGATCCAAACTGGGGCCGAATCAGGTACATTCCATTGAGATTGCTGGACGAACAGAGACCAAGGCCCATCTAGTTCACATTCTCCCATCCTGGTAGGCGCATGATACAATGATAATGGAGTTGTTGACTAATCACAGCAATCAATCTCGTTCAATTAGTCTACTACAGACCCAAACATGATGAGGACAACCCGAGTGGTGGAGAGCTTTGGGAACAATAGTTCCAAAGTCACTTGTTCCTCCCAAGCCATGCTACACTCAACACATGTCATGCCTCAGGTTACTCATACGCTATCCGTCGGAGAAATCTCTTTCATGTGCAGGGAATATCTGCTTCCAGCATTCCCTGTGAGCATGTTCCATAGATTGACCTACTGCTCGCTGCAATGACATTACAACAGATCTATTTTGTGGTAAAGCAATTACAAGGCTAATGGGCTGTTGGCCTTTATCTCAAAGAGGGCTGGAAGTTTATGCTACAGTTGCATGAAGCTGTGGTCAGGACCCATCTGTAGAAACTGTGTGCAGTTCTGGTCACCGCACCTCAGGAAGGATTTATTGGCGTTGGAGGTGGTGCAGCGCCGATTCACCAGAATGATGCCAGAGCAAAATGGTTAAATTATGAGGATGAGATGCACAGACTTGAATTTTATTTCCTCAAGTTTAGAAGATTAAGGCGTTTTCTAATTGAGGTGTTTAAGATGATTAAAGGAATTGATAAGGTAGATAGACGGAAACTATTTCCTCTGTTGAAGGGGGTCCAGAACAAGATGACATAACCACAAAAATTAGAGCTAGGCCGTTCAGGGGTGATGTCAGGAAGCATTTATTCACACAAAAGGTAGAGGAAATCTGGAACTCCCTCTCCCAAAAAAACTGTTGAGGATGGAGGTCAATTGCAAATTTCAAAACTGAGAGTTGTGTTGGGTAAGGGTATTTAGGGATATGGAACCAAGGCGGGTAAATAGAATTAAGTTACAGATGAGCCATGATCTCATTGAATGTGGGAACAGGCTCGATGGCCTGAAGCACCTACTCCTGATCCGATGCTCCAATGTAACCCCTTGAGTCAAATGGATTGGCCAAGGTGTCCGCACTGAGCAGAATACAATGGAGCAGCACTTGCTGCTGGGAATGCGGGACAGGACAGCCCCACCAGTTAATGTAGCATTCTAGCTGATCCCAGCTTTCACCAATCATCTAACAGCGAGCGTTCCTTACCGGAAAAACACAGGTTTGTCATGATCAGATGATCAAGCCATTTCTCCAAGATCAATAAGCTTCTTGAAACGTTCAGATTAAGCGTTCATAGATTTATTGAGCGTACAGATCATGCAATAGCAATTAAACATACACAAATAAGATCGGGATTACAAACGCACACCCGATCGTCAGGGACTCAAATGCATTACAGTTCTGAGCTCAGTATTCAGGCACTTCAAATCATTGCAATTCAAATCCTCATAACCGTCTTCCACTTTATTCATACCTTTCTAAGCTACAGGTTTTCTTGTTCAAATGTCCATCAATGGAAGCGACACAGCCCTGACCATGGCTGGCTCACGTGTGCAGTTTTCCATCTTTACACTAAAGAATGGTGACCAATGGGTAATTTCACAACACTTCTTTTGATTGACATGACTGAAGATGGAAACATCTCGCTTTCCACTTCCACAGGAATAAAACTCCGTATAAGGAGAATCTCAAAGGACCCTCCCCTTATCAGTAACTTCAGTTAATAAAGCTAGTTGCCTTACTTTTTCCAGTGGGCTGATGAGCTCGGTATAACTTATTTACTTCGCTGTCTTATGAAGCATTTAGCTTTTGTCACACATAATTGCTATTCTACCAAATAAAATCTTTACACGGTGGCATAGTGGTTAGCACTGGTGCCTCACAGCGCCAGAGACCCGGGTTCGAATCTGACCTCGGGTGACTGTCTGTGTGGAGTTTGCACATTCTCCCCGTGTCTGCGTGGGTTTCCTCCGGGTGCTCCGGTTTCCTCCCACAGTCCAAAAATGTGTGGGTTAGGTTGATTTGGCTATGATAAATTGACCCTTAGTGTTAGGGGGGATTAAATATGTTGGGGTATGGGGATAGGATGGGATATGTTAGGGGGAATTAAATACGTGGGGTTACGGGGGTAGGGTGGGATATGTGTACTGTGGGGATTAAAGCAGGGACAGGGTACAGGATTTGGATGATCAGCCATGATCGTATTGAATGGCGGAGCAGGCTCGACGGGCCGAATGGCCTACTCCTGCTCCTAGATTCTATGTTTCTATGTTTCTATGTTTACTTATAAGTCAATGATTGATTCTGTAAAGTCCAGAATCAACTAATTTCCCCAATCTACAGAAACCCCTGTTAAAAAGCTGATGTCTTCCCAGAGGTTGTCCTTTTACCGGGAGTATCTGTTGCGCTTGCGCCTGTTATCAGTGCTGACAGCTCCCTGAAGCTTATGAACCTCTACACAGTGGTAGGTCTTTAATGAAATTCCCTCATTAAGCAGGAGATCACTTCCTCCTGAAATGGGCCGGAGCTGTCGGGTCAGTCTCGGTCCAGCAGTCCAGTGGTCACTACTTAAAATGGGATGTTATTTAACACAGCAAAGACTACAAGCAACCACACCCCTGCAGGATGAAGAGGAATCAATATCGATTTAAGAATAGCACACGTCTAGTTGGAGATTAACCCTTTGCTGACAGTTTCCTCGCTTTTATTCACTTTTTATTTCACCCCTCTTGTCTCCATTCTACTCTTTCTGTATATTCGTTCTCTGCCCTCCATTCTCTCGCCTGCTTTTATACCCTCTCCCGATTTGCTTTCAAGTCTCTCTTTGCGGCATTCTCTCACACCTTTGCCGCATCACAGAGAGAGAGAGAGAGAGAGAGAGAGAGCGGGCAAGAAGGAGAAGAGAGAGACAGAGAGAGAGATTGAATCAGAGAGGGAAGGCGCGAGAGAGAAGGAGAGAGAGACAGAGAGAGTATCAGAGAGAGAATCAGAGAGAGAGAAGGCAAGAGAGAGACAGAGAGATAATCAGAGAGAGAAAGCAAGAGAGAGGCAGTGAGAGAGAATCAGAGAGAGAAAGCGAGAGAGACAGAGTGAGAGAATGAGAGAAGGAGAGAGAGGCAGAGAGAGAGAATCAGAGAGGGAAGGAAAGAAAGAGACAGTGAGAAAGAAGGTAAGAGAGACAGAGAGAGAGACTCAGAGAGAGAAGGAGAGAGAGCAAGAAGAAGAGAGACAGAGAATCAGAGAGAGAAGGTGAAAGAGAGACAGAGAGAGAGTATCAGAGAGAGAGAAGGAGAGACAGAGAGAGAATGAGAGAGAAGGCGAGAGAGAGACAGAGAGAGAGAAGGAGAGAAAAAGGAGGAGAGAGAGACAGAGAGAGAAAGAGAGAGAAGGCGAGAGAGAGACAGAGAGAGAGAAGGAGAGAAAAAGGAGGAGAGAGAGACAGAGAGAGAGAATCATAGAAAGAGGAGACAGACAGACAGAGAGACAGAAAGAGACAGAGAGAATCAGAGAGAGAAGGAGAGAGAAACAGAGAGAGAGAGAATCAAAGAGAGAGAATCAGAGAGAGAGAGAAGGAACGAGAGACAGAGTGAGAGAGAATCAGAGAGACAGAGAAAGTCAAAGAAAGTCAAGGAATAGAGACAGAGACAGAGATACAGAGAGGGAAAGAGAGAGGCAGAGAGAATCATAGGTAGAAAATGAGAGAGACAGAAAGAAAGGGAGACAGATAGACAGAGAGATTAAATCAACGAGCGAGAGGTACTTGAGATTGAAGCCTAAAAAAAGATTTGTGAAGCAGCAGATTGTATATTCCCGTGTTTTCCCCAATGATTTTACACACAGAATACAAGAGACAGCAACCTCTGTTCTGATAGCACTTAAGTCAATGCCAGTGTCTGAAAGCGATGGCGAATCCTGCACAGAACGATCACACACCTGTTTTTCAAAGACTCTGACCTGATATATTTGCTCCAGAGTAAGACAGAGGGAGGGATTTCATTTCCGTGTATTATTGAGAATCTGCAATGCTCTTTCTTTCACCAGAATCCACCCGAGAGTCGGGAGATTCCTCAGGTGTGGACAGTGTGTCATCTGATGCCAAAGCAGTCCAGGAGTCCGAGAGGTTCAAATAAAGATAACATAAATTCCACTAGGATTCCGACTGTTTGGTGGAATGGAGAGAGGACAGGAGTGAGAGAACGAGGCAGACAGAGAGAGAGAGACAGATAATGACAGAGGGACACAGAGAGATAGATATAGAGAGAGACATAAAGACAGAGAAACAGAGAGAGAGAGAGACAGAGAAAGAGAGAAAGAGATAAAGACAAAGAGTCAGCACAGGAGTGCGAGAGAACAGGAGTGAGATAGAATAGCTGAGCGACAGGAGGTAGAAAAGGAGAGGAAGACAGTCCTGAGAGAGAAATGGAGTTACAGTAGTGAGAGAAAACAGGAGCGAGAGTAGCATGATTGAGAGAGAATAACCTCACTCCACTCAGTCACTGCTTTGCACGTCCCTCTATCCCTACACCCCACTCCCGAGTCACTGCAACCCACTCCAATCAATCACTAAACCCCACACCCCTCACTTACTACATCCCACTCACCTCAGTCTACTCATCCAACTGGCCTCGGAATCCTCATCCCATTCCAACCAGTCTGCTCATCCGACTCTCCTAAGTCTTCTCAAAGCACTTCCCTCAGTCTCCTCATTCCACCCTCTTCAAGCTGGGCATCATATTCCCGTCAGACACTGCATCTCACACCCCTCAATCATTGCATCCAAATCCCCTCAGTCTCCTCGTCCAACACACATTAATCTCCACACCCCAGTACCCTCAGTAAGAGACTGGATCAATCAGAGGGGCAGAGGATTTCAGCAGTTACATTGGGTGAACAGTGTGTTTAGAATGGACGCCACAAGGCAGATACCTATGGTTGCAGACCCCGCTGGAACAGTGGATGAAAGGTCAGCGGATTCGCGAGTGTATTTTTCCTCGGGTTTTTCAGTTGGGGATGTCTCGGTATCTGTCATCAAGGAAGAGAGAAAGGGGAGAGTGCAGAGTGGACAACAACAGAACAGGTCATCAGGCTGGTACTAGAGTACGAAGAATACTTGGCACCAGTTTACATAAAAACAGGAATCTTCCAATCTCACGCCGTTACGTCCCTGGATCCCACTTCCCTCTGTCACTGCATCCCTCTCCCCTAACACTCCTCCTCCCTCTACCCTCAGTAACCTCATCACAAACACTTCAGTCACTTCACCCCACACCCCTCAGTCACTGCATCCACTTCCCTCAGTCACTGCATCCCACTTCCCTCGATCAATGCATCCACTCCCCTCATTCACTGCATCCACTTCCCTCAGTCACTGCATCTCACGCCCCTCGATCAATGCATCCACTCCCCTCACTGACTGCATCCACTCCCCTCAGTCACTGCAGCCCTCTCCCCTCAGTCACTGCAGCCCAACCCCTCAGTACTGCAACCCACTCCCCTCAGTCACTGCCTTCCACTACTCTCTGTCACTGCAGCCCACTCCACTCATTCACTGCAGCCCACTCCCCTCAGTCACTGCAGCCCACTCCACTCAGTCACTGCAGCCCAACCCCTCAGTACTGCAACCCACTCCCCTCAGTCACTGCCTCCCACTACTCTCTGTCACTGCATCCCACTCCCCTCAGTCACTGCAGCCCACTCCCCTCATTCGCTGCAGCCCACTCCACTCATTCACTGCAGCCCACTCCCCTCAGTCACTGCAGCCCAACCCCTCAGTCACTGCAGCCCACTCCCCTCAGTCACTGCAGCCCACTCCCCTCAGTCACTGCAGCCCACTCCCCTCAGTCATTGCAGCCCACTCCCCTCAGTCACTGCAGCCCACTCCCCTCGGTCACTGCAGCCCACTATCCACAGTCACTGCCGCCAGCTCCACTCAGTTACTGCAGCCCAGTCCCTTCAGTCACTGCAGCCCACTCCACTCAGTGACTGCAGCCCAACCCCTCAGTACTGCAGCCCACTCCCCTCAGACACTGCCTCCCACTACCCTCTGTCACTGCAGCCCACTCCCCTCAGTCACTGCAGCCCACTCCACTCAGTCATTGCAGCCCACTCCCCTCAGTCACTGCAGCCCACTCCCCTCAGTCACTGCCTCCCACTAACCTCTGTCACTGCAGCCCACTCCCCTCAGTCACTGCAGCCCACTCCACTCAGACACTGCCTCCCACTAACCTCTGTCACTGCATCCCACTCCCCTCAGTCACTGCAGCCCACTCCACTCAGTCACTGCAGCCCATCCCCTCAGTCACTGCATGCCACTCCCGTCAGTCACTGCATGCCACTCCCCTCAGTCACTGCATCCCACACCCCTCAGTCACTGCAGCCCATCCCCGCAGTCACTGCAGCCCACTCCCTCAGTCACTGCATTCCACTCCCCTCAGTACTGCAGCCCACTCCCCTCACTCACTGCAGCCCACTCTCCTCAGTCACTGCAGCCCACTCCCCTCAGTCACTGCAGCCCACTCCCCTCAGTCATTGCAGCCCACTCCCCTCAGTCACTGCAGCCCACTCCCCTCTGTCACTGCAGCCCACTCCCGTCAGTCACTGTAGCCCACTCCACTCAGTCATTGCAGCCCATCCCCTCAGTACTGCAGCCCACTCCACTCAGTCACTGCAGCCCACTGCCCTCAGTCATTCCAGCCCACTCCCCTCAGACACTGCCTCCCACTAACCTCTGTCACTGCATCACACTCCCCTCATTCACTACATCACACTCCCCTCATTCACTACATCACACTCCCCTCATTCACTACATCACACTCCCCTCATTCACTACATCACACTCCCCTCATTGACTGCATAACACTGCCCTCATTCACTACATCACACTTCCCTGATTCACTGCGTCACACTGCCCTCATTCACTGCATCACACTCCCCTCATTCACTGCATAACACTTCCCTCATTCACTGCATCACACTCCCCTCATTCACTACATCACACTCCCTTCATTCACTACATCACACTCCCCTCATTCACTACATCACACATCCCTAATTCACTACATCACACTCCCCTCATTCACTACATCACACTCCCCTCATTCACTACATCACACTGCCCTCATTCACTGCATCACACTCCCCTCATTCACTGCATAACACTGCCCTCATTCACTACATCACACTCCCCTCATTTACTGCGTCACACTCCCCTCATTCACTGCATCACAAATCCCTCATTCACTGCATAACACTTCCCTCATTCACTACATCCCGCTCCCTCAGTCACTGCATTCCACTTCAGTCAGATGCTGCATCCAATTCCCCTCAGTCTCCTCTTCCCACGCATTTCAGACATCCCTCTCTCTGAGTAAGAGATTAGATCAATCTGACGATTTCTCCAGTTACATTGGGTGAGCAGTCTTTTTAGAATGGACACCACAAGGCAGATACCTGAGGCTGTAGACACAAGTGGAATAGAGGATGTACGATAAGCAGATTCACGAATCGATTGTTCCTCGGGTTCCTGATTTGGGACTGTCGTGGGATCTGTAATAAAGGAAGAGAGACATGGGAGAGAGCAAAGTGGAGAACACCAGAACAGGTCATAAGGCTGGTACTAGTGTCCGGAGAATGTCCGACACCAGTCTTTATAAAACGCATAAACATCGAATCCCATTCCCCATGATCCCGAAAGCCTGGAGAGGGAGCGTGCGGTGTCCAGCGCTACACTGGTGGTCTATTGCGATCAATGGGCACCGCAGGGGATAGAGTGTCCGATAGACACGGAGAAAAGCGTCTGATTCAGCTCCCTATAGCTTTGGGGGAAAGTGCATTTTGTGTTTCAGTTCCTTTATTCGTTGTGCCCCTTACAACAAGGTGGCGCACGTGTAACTTTTTTTATATCCGTTGATGACACGGGTCAACCCAGAGTCACCCTTCTGGAACATTTCAAAATGGACGTGTTTACTCGCAACACCAAAATCTCTAATTGGTCCCCTTGGATGACAAGTCCTGATTGCTGATTGGTCCACTTGGAGGATAAGACTTCCTACTCCAGACAGAGTGAGAATGAGTTATATATAGAGAGAGAGAGTTGGAAACAGAGAAAGAAAGAGTAAAGATAGTGACAGAGTAAGAGAGAGAAAAAAAAGAGAGAGCAGCAGAATGAGAGAGTGAGAGACTCAGAGAGAGAGAGAGAGAGCGAGAAAGCTAAATATATGGAGAGAGAGAGAGAGACTGGGGATAGAGAGAAAGAAAGACAGAGAGAGAGAAATAAAAAGAGAGAGTGAGAAGGAGGGTAAAGATAGCGACTGGCACACAGAGTGAGAGAGAGTGACGGAGAGAAAGAAAGACTGATAACGTAAGATAAAGACGTGGAGAAAGGGAGACAGATTGAGAGAAAGACAGAAAAAGATAGATAGGTAGAGAAAGAGAGGGCGACAGAGAGACAGAAAAAGAGACAGAGAGAGATGGAGGGAGAGAGACAGAGAAATGGACAGAAAGAGAGAGAGAGAGAATTAGCTAGAGAGACAGAGACAAAGAAATAGAGACACAGAGGGAGACACAGTGAGTGAGAGAGACAAAGAATGAGGAACAGAGAGAGAGAGAGAAAAAGAGGGAGTGAGAAAGAGACAGACAGAAAGAAAGAGCCAGGAAGAGAGAGACAGTGAGAGAGAGTGGTAGGAAAAAGCTGACAACCTATTACCCATCCTGCCATGTGGAACACGTGACATGCACTCAATCATGGGTCTCCTTCAATTCTCCAATCTGTTTCCTGTTAATATAACGTTCATTAACTATCACAACAAGGCTCTCATGAGGGCTTTATCAAATGCCTTGTGAAAATCCATGTGCACAAAATATAACATCTCCGTTCGTGAACCGTCATATCAAGAACGTTTCCGGTAGAATTATTCCCTCAGATTCTGTTTCGGGACATTCATTTTGATTCTGTCCCTTCATAAATTTCCGCTATCCCAGATGTTTTGATGTGGGAATAATGGATCTTAGTTCAAGGTTTAGTCCAGGGCAAATATGTCTGCTCTGATTCCGTGTTGTAAATCCCATTTCAAAAAAAGCACTGGGGTTCATTTCAAGAGTAATTGAATTGGAAAGCAGGGAAGTAATGTTAAATTTGTATAGAAACTTGGTTAAGCCCCACTTGGAGTACTCTGCACAGCTCTGCTCTAAATAAACCTTGGCTAAACCACACCTGCAGCATTGTGCACTGTTCTGGTCTCCATATACGTTGGTTATACCATACTTGGAGTAGCGAATCCCACTCCCAAGACATCAGTCTTTATGTAGCCTAGAATCATCTAATCCCACATCCCTCAATCACTTTATTCCACGTCCCTCAGTCACTGCCTTTTTTAAAAATTCGTTCCTGGTATGTGGGCGTCGCAGGCAATGCCAGCATTTGTTGCCCATCCCTAACTGCCCTTGAAAAGGTGGGGGTGAGCCGCCTTCTTCAATACAACTGTGTGGTTTGCCGGGCCATTTCAGAGGGCAGTTAAGAGTCAACCACGTTGCTTTGGGTCTGGAGCCACTTATAGGCCAGACCGGGTACGGATGGCAGATTTCCTTCCCAAAAGGACATTAGTGAATCGGATGTTTTTTTAATGACAATCTGATAGTTTAATGTTCTAGCTTTTAATTCCACATTTTTATTAAATTCCCCAACTGTTGTATTGGGATTTGATCTCATATTTTCCAAATCAACAGTTCAGGTCTCGGGATTATTATTGCAGTAACATAACCACTGTGTTACATTTCCCCCTCATTCACAACCCCTCAATCCCTTCATCCAACACACGGCAGTCAGTGCATCCCGCTCCCCTCATTAAGAGACTGGATGAATCTCTGGGAATGCGGATTTCAGCACTTACATTGGGACATTTTGTTACGTTAAAGGCGCTATATAAATACAAGTTGTTGTTGTTTTTGAACAGTCTGTGTAGAATGGTCCCACATGGCAGTTACCTGAGCTGGCAGACCTTGCTGGGCTAGAGTAGGAACGGTCAGCGGATTCACGAGTCGATTGTTCCTCGGGTTCCTGATTTGGGACTGTCTTGGGATCTGGAATAAAGGAAGAGAGGCATGGAATAGTGCATAGTGAAGAACACCAGAACAGATCATCAGGCTGGTATTAGAGTCTGGAGAATGTCAGACACCAGTCTATATAAAACGCATAATCATCCAATCCCATTCCCCGTGAACCAGAAAGCCTGGAGTGGAAGCGTGCGGTGCCCAGGGCAACACTGGGGTCTATGGCGATCACTGGGCACCGCAGGGAACAGAGTATCCAATAGACCCGGTGAAAAGCGTTTGATTCAGCTCCCTATAGCTTTGGTGAAAAGCACACTTTGTGTTTCAGTTCTTTTACTCATTGTGCGCCTTACCACAAGCCGGGGCACAACATCACTTTTTTTCCGTTGATGACACGGGACATCCCACAGTCACCCTTCTGGAACATTTCAACACGGACGTGTTAACTCGCAACACCCAAAGCTCTAATTGGACCCCTTGGATGACAAGTCCTGATTGCTGATTGGTCCACTTGGAGGACAAGACTTCCTACTCCAGACAGAAGTGAGCGTACTTGGAAAAGACAGGGCTCACCCACGTGGGTTAAGACCATCTCCCACCCGCAAACATGTTCCTTCCCCCACCGCCCAAGACACTGAACTACTCAACGCGCCCAAGTTCCTGACCTCCCTCCACCCAAGTTCCTGATCTCGCTCCAACCAAGTTCCTGACATTCTCCCCCGGTGCAATTCCTTGATTTCCACCCGTCAAATTTTCTGACCTCCTCCACCCGTCCGAGTTCCTGACCCTCTCGCTCCCCACCAGAGTTGCGACATTCTCTCGCCCCACCAATTCCTGACCTTCTCTGCCCTATTCACCGCTTTTCAGAAATTCTCGCCCCACACAGAGTTCCTGACCTTCTCTACACCCTCCCCCGAGTTCATGACCTTCTCTCGGCCCTCCCCACCGAGTTCCTGAGCTTCTCTCCCCCGCAATTTCTGACCTTCTCGCCCCCCGCGAGATGCTGACCTCTCCCCCACCGAGTACCTGACCTTTTACCACCCCCAATCCCCGAGTTCCTCACCTACTCTCGCCAACACCGATTTACGACAAACTCTCCCCCCCCCGCACAGAGTGCCTGACCATCACACTTCCTCACCCGAGGACCTGACCATCACACTTCCTCACCCGAGTTCCAGACTTTCTCACTTCCCCCGAGTTTCTGACCATCACACTTCCTCACCCGAGTTCCTGACCTTCTCACTTCCCCCGAGTACCTGACCTTCTCTCCCCCCGCCCCCGTGTTCTTGACTTTCTCACGTCCTGAGTTCCTGAACCTCTCTCCCCAAACATGATTTCTTGACCTTCTCTCTCCTCCCTCCCAAATCTCGACTTCCTGAGGTTCTATCAACACCCGGCCAAAGTAATCAGCTTCTCCACCACCCCACCTCCCCGAATTTCTGACTTTATATCAACCACCACCCCCACCGGCCCCGCCCCCTCCCCACCGAGTTCCTCACCTTCTCTCCCAACACCACCCCTCCCCCCGCAATCTGGGTCCCTGACCTTCTGATCCCCCAAGTTCCTGTCATTCTCTCCCTTCACCCGAGTTCCTGACCATCTCTCCCCACCCCCAGAGTTCCTGACCTTCTCCCCCCGAGTTCCTGACATTCTTTCAAACCCGCAAGTGCTTGACATTCTCTCTCCTAGAATTCCTGACCATCTCTCCCCGCCGCCCGAGTTCCTGACCTTCTCCCACCCGAGTTCCGGACATTCTTTCAGCCCTGGAAGATCTTGACTTTCTCTCTCCCAGAGATCCTGACATTATCTTCCACTCAGCCGAGTTTCCTGACCTTCCCTCCCCCACCGAGTTCCTGACCTTCTCCCCCCAACATCACCGCTCAAGTTCCTGACCTTCTCTCCCTCCCACCGGACTTCCTGATCTTCTCTCTTCCGCCGAGTCCCTGCCCTTCTCTCTCTCCCCGACACCCCGAATTCTTGATCGTCTCTCCCCCCAAGTTCCTGACCTTCTATCCCAACTCCCCATCCGGGTTCCTGGCCTCCATTCACTCCCCAAAGTTCCTCAACTTCTCTCCAAACAACCCAGAGTCCCTGACTTTCTCCCCCTGTCGCAGTTCTTGACCTTCTGTCTCGCCCACCCCGAGTTCCAGAACTTCACTCGCCTCCCCCCCGTACATGACCTTCTCTTTCCCACTTAGTTCCTGACCTTCACAACCCAATATCCCCCTCCCCCAGAAGTTGCAGAACTTCTCCCCACCTCCTGGAGTTTCTGACATACTCTCATTCCCACAAGAGTTCCTGTCCGTCTCTCCCACCCTGCCCCCCACCCAAGAGTTCCTGAACATTTCTCACTCCCAACCCTCGAGTTCCGGACCTTCTCCCACCCACCCCCGGAGTTTGTTACCTTCTCCCCCCAGGTTCCTCACATTCTCTCCTAATCCCCTTATTCCTGACATTCTCTCTTTCACCACCCTCCCGAGTTCCTGACCATCTCCCCCACACCCGCGCCCCCCCGAGTACCTGACATCCTCAGTAAACTCCGATATCCTTACCTTCTCTCCCCTTCCCCCGACTTACTGATCTACTCTACACCCCGATCGAGTTCCTGTCCTACTCACACCCCCGGTACTTGACTTTCTACTCCCATCCAGAACCTGACCTTCCCTCCCCCCCGAGATTCTGACATTCACGCCCCGCGAGTTCCTGACCTTGTCCATGAGCGAGTTCCTGATCTACTCTCCTCCCCCGAGTTCCTGAGCTCTCTTACCCCTGAGTTCCTGAGCTCTCTCACCCCCGAGTTCCTTTCCTTCTCTCCCTATCCCCGAGTTCCTGATCTTCTCTACCCCCACCACGAGTCCCTGACATTCTCTACCCCCCGTCCGAGTTCCTGACCTTCTCTCCCCACCCCCCGAGTTCCTGACCTTCTCCCCCCACCCCCCGAGTCCCTGACATTCTCACCGCCCCCCTCCGATTTCCTGACCTTCTCTCGCCACCCCCCGAGTTCGTGACCTTCTGCCCCCCCCCGATTTGATGAACTTCTCTTCCCCTCCCCCCCCCCCCCGAGTTCCTGACTTTCTCTCCCCCGGACATCTGAGTTCCTAAACTTCTCACCCCCCCGATTTCGTGAACTTCTCTTCCCCTCCCCCCCCCCCGAGATCCTGACATTCTCTCCGCCCGACCCCCGAGTTCCTGACGTTCTCCCCCCCCCCCGATTTCCTGGCCTTCTCTCCACACACCCCAACCGAATTCCTGACATTCTCGACCACCCCCCAAGTTAATGACCTTCACCCACCGCCTGATTTCCTGAACTTCACCCCCCGATTTCCGGTAATTCTGTCCTCCTTCCCCCCGAGTTCCTGACCTTCTCCCCCACCTCCTGAGTTACTGACCTTCACCCCCCACCCGTCTTCCTGAACTTCTCTCCCGAGTTCCTGACATTCTCTCCCCCTCCTCCGCGATCCTGACCTTCTCTCCCACCACAGGAGTTCCTGACTTTCTCTCCCCCGACCCCCGAGTTCCTGACATTCCCCCCCCCCCGCGATTTCCTGGCCTTCTCTCCACACAACCCACCCGAATTCCTGACCTTCTCGCCCAACCCCCGCGATGCTGAGGACCTCGTGGATAGCACGTTTAACCAGTTGGTCAAACCGCAGGTAAAGGTTGCACAGGCAGAAAGGGAATGGGTGACCACCAGGCAGAGTAGTAGGCGCAGGCAGGTAGTGCAGGAGACCCTATGGACATCCCCCTCTCAAACAGATATACCGCTTTGGATACTGTTGAGAGGGGTGGCTTATCAGGGGAAGGCAGCAGCAGCCAACTTCCTGGCACCAGGGGTGGTTCTGTTGCACAGGATGGGAGGAAAAAGAAGGGTAGAGCTATAGTGATAGGGGATTCTATTGTAAGGGGAATAGATAGGCGTTTCTGCGGCCACAAACGAGACTGCAGGATGGTGTGTTGCCTCCCTGGTGCAAGGGTGAAGGATGTCTCAGAAACGCTGCAGAACATTTTGTAAGGGGAGGGTGAACAGCCAGTTGTCGTGGTGCATATAGGTACCAACGATATAGGTAAAAAACGGGATGCGGTCCTAAAAGTGAATATAGGGACTTAGGAGGTAAATTAAAAAGTAGGACCTCAAAGGTAGTAATCTCAGGATTGCTACCAGTGGCACGTGCGAGTCAGAGTAGAAATAGGAGGATATTTCAGATGAATACGTAGCTAGAGGAATGGGGCAAGGGGGAGGGATTCAAATTCCTGGGACATTGGAAACGGTTCTGGGTGAGGTGGGACAAGTACAAATCGGACGGTTTGCACCAAGGCAGGACTGGAACCGATGTCCTTGGGGGAGTGTTTGCTATCACTCTGGGGGAGGGTTTAAACTAAAATGGCAGGGGGTTGGGAACCTGAGCAGGGAGGCAGAGGAAAGTGAAACAAGGATTGAAGCAAAAGTTAGGAAGGAAAAAAACAAAGTTGTCAGTCAGAGAAATCAAGGCTTTAAATCAAACGTGGCCTTAGTAAATAAAAATTCTAAAAGGTCTAAGAGCGTTAAAAAAAACAAACCAGAAGGCTTTGAGTCTTAATGCGAGGAGCATTCGTAATAAGTTGGATGAATTAGCTGCGCAAATAGAGGTAAACGAACATGATATGATTGGGATTACGGAAACATGGCTCCAGGGTGACCAAGGCTGGGTACTCAACATACAGGTTATTCAATATTCAGGAAAGATAGGCAAAAAGGAAAAGGAGGTGGGGTAGCATTGCTGGTTAAAGAGGGGATTAACACAATTGTAAGGAAGGATATTAGTTCTGATGATGTGGAATCTGAATGGGGAGAACTGAGAAATACCAAGGGGCAGAAAACGCTAGTGGGATTGGTGTAAAGACCCCCAAACAGTAATACGGAGATTGGGGATTGCATGAAAGGGGAAATTAGAGAAGCGTGCAATAAGAGCACAGCAGTTATCATGGGCGACTTTAATCAACATATAGATTGGGCTAAACAAATTAGTTACGATACTGTGGAGGAGGAATTCCTGGAGTGTATACAGGATGGTTTACTGGACCAATATGTCGAGGAACCAACTAGAGATCAGGCCATTTTAGACTGGGTATTATGTAATGAGAAAGGATTACTTAGCAATCATGTTGTGCGAGACCCCTTGGGTTGGAGCGATCATTATATGATAGAATTCTTCATTAAGATGGAGAGTGAAGCAGTTGACTCAGAGACTAGGGCCCTGAATTTAAATAAAGGAAACTACGATGGTATGAGGCGCGAGTTGGGTAGGATTGATTGGGGAATGTCACTCAAAGGGTTGACGGTGGATAGGCAATGGCAAACATTCAAAGATCGCATGAAAGAACTACAGAATTTGTTCATCCCAGTTTGACATAAAAATAAAACAAAAAAGGTGACTCAACCGTGGCTAACAAAGGAAATTAGGGATAGCATAAGATCCAAGGAGAGGACATATAAATTGGCCAGACAAAGCAAAAAACCTGAGGATTGGGAGCAGTATAGTGATGCAGCAAAAAAGGACAAAGGGATTAATTAAGAGGGGGAAAATAGAGTATGAGAGTAAGCTTGCAGGGAATATAAAAACTGACTGTAAAAGCTTTTATAGATATGTGAAGAGAAAAAGATTTGTGAAGTCAAGCGTAGGTCCCTTGCAGTCAGAATCAGGGGAATTTATAATGGGGAACAAAGAAACGGCAGATCAATTAAATACATACTTTGGTTCTGTCTTCACAAAGGAAGACACAAATAACCTCCCTGAGATGTCGGGGAACATAGGGTCTACTGAGAGGGAGGAACTGAAATAAATCAGTATTTGTAGGGAAATGGTGTTAGGGAAATTGACGGGATTGAAGGCCGATAAACCCCCAGGGCCTGATAATCTACATCCTAGGGTACTTAAGGAAGTGGCCCTAGAAATAGTAAATGCTTTGCTGGTCATCATCCAAAATTCTATAGACTCTGGAACAGTACCCATGGATTGGAGGGTAGCTCATGTTACCCCACTATTCAAAAAAGGTGGTAGAGAGAAAACGGGTAATTGTAGACCGGTAAGCCTGACAACGGTAGTGGGGAAAGTGCTAGAGTCCATTATAAAAGATGTAATAGCAGAGCACTTGGAAAACAGTGACAGGATCGGACAAAGTCAACATGATTTACAAAAGGTAAATCGTGCTTGACTAATCTACTGGAATTTTTGGAGAATGTAATTGGTAAAGTAGATAAGGGAGAACCAGTGGATGTGGTGTATTTGGAATTTCAGAAGGCTTTCGATAAGGTCCCGCATAAGAGATCAGCGTGTAAAGTTAATGCACATGGGATTGGGGGTAAGGTATTGACTTGGATAGAGAACTATTTGGCAGACAGAGGCCAATTCATTAAATATATTCAAGAAGGAGTTAGATATATTTCTTAAAGCTAAAGGGATCAAGGGATATGGGGAGAAGGCAGGGACAGGGTACTGAATTTGAATGATCAGCCATGATCTCATTGAATGGCGGCGCAGGCTCGAGGGGCTGAATGGCCTGCTCCTGCTCCTATCTTCTATGTTTCTATGTTACTGGCCTTCACCCCCCGCCCGAGTTCCTGAACTTCTCTCCCCCTCTCTCCCCGAGTTCCTGACATTCTCTGCCCCTCCCCCGAGAACCTGACCTTCTCTCCCACCACCCGAGTTCCTGACTTTCTCTCCACCCGACACCCGAGTTCCTGAAATTCTTTTCCCCCACCCCAGATTTCCTGGCCTTCTCTCCACACACCCCACCCGAATTCCTCACCTGCTTTCCACCCCCGATTTCCTGACCTTCCCTCCCCCACACCAAGTTCCTGACCCCCTCCCCTCCTCTCTGAGTTCCTGACCTTCTCCTCCCAGATTTCCTAACCTTCTCTCGAACCCAGTTCCTGATATTCTCTCCACCAACGTGTTCCTGACCTTCTCTACAACCCCCCGAGATCCTATACTTCTCTCCCAATCCCGAGTTCCTGACCTTGTCATTCTCTCTCCCCTCTCCACGAGTTCCTGACTTTCTCTCCCCCCTCGAGTTCCTGACATTCGCTCTGCCAGCTAGATTTCCTGACCTTCGCTCCCACACCTAGAATTCCTGACATTTGCACCCCCCGAGTTCCTGGCCTTTGCCCCACTGAGTTCCTGACCTTTTCCCCATCCGAGTTTCTGAACTTCTCTCCCACCACCTACAGTTAATGACTTTACCCGCCCCACACCCCGAGTTCCTGAACTTTGCCCTCCCGAATCCTGATTTTGCCTCCTCGAGTTCCTTACCTTTCCACACTCGAGTTCCTGACCTTTGCCCCCCCCCCCCCCCCCCAATGTACCTGTGCAATAACCAGTGTAACACCAAGCTGTCGGCTTCAACTCATAAACGAAGTAACTGGTGCAGTTTTTGATCTTTATCTCCCGGGTCCAGGAGCAGGGATTTCCATCCCCGGTTAAACAAACTGTCCTCGCCACTTCTCCCTGTCCCACGCTGGGATGAGCACCTGAAACGAGGTTTGCAAATATTGAAAAATATACACTATGGGAACAGTGCTGGCCAGTGAATGTAAATCTGACATTATAAAGTCTGAAATTACCCTTTAACCAGCCTGTGGCTTCAGTGGAGCAGTGAAACTTTGGGACCACAGTCTCGGGAATCTCCCATCCACCAGAACTGGAACAACAATCACAGAGTCAGCCGCTGAACTGATGGCTCTTATTAAGTGACAGAAAGACTGGGAACTGATTGGTTGGTAAAGGTCACAACCTGTTTTTGCTCTTCAAGTTAGGACCGGTGTTAAATAGCTCGTTAGGGATAAATCAGGAGCTTGGAGATTAGTAACTGTTTATACTACATTAAATTAGTAACTGTTAATACTACATTAAATTAGTAACTGTTAATAACATAATATATTATTAACTTTAGTTACGTTCTCCTCAGTATTAAATTTCTGTAAAGCTAGGTAATAGTCGAATAAATAGAGACATAGCAGGGCAGCTCAGTCCTGCGGAATGCGCATCCTTTGACATGTGGGCAATCCAGGACACTTCCAGTGTCCTGGAGAACCACGTTTGCAGCAGGTGTCGTCAGCTGGAGGAGCTCGCACTGCAGATTTCGGTGCTTGAGCAACCGCTGGCGTCACTGCGTTGTATCCGCGAGGCTCAGAGCTACGTGGATAGCACGTTTCAGGAGCTGGTCAATCCTCAGCTAAGAAGTGCGCAGGCAGAGAGGGATTTTGTGACCTCTAGACAGAAGAGGAGGACGAGGCAGGTAGTGCAGGATTCCCCTGAGTGCATCTCGCTCTCCAAGGAGTATTCTGTCCTGAGTCCAGGTGAGGGAAATGGTTACTTTGGGGAGTACAGCCTGAGCCAAGTCCATGGAACCACGGGTGTCTCAGCTTTACGCGGGGAGGAGGAAGATAGGGAAAGCAATAGTGGTAGGTGCTTCGAGTTAGGGGAGCAGACAGGCGTTCCTGCCGCAGCAGATGTGATTTCAGGATGGTATTTTCTCTCCCTGGTGCTAGGATTAAGGATGTCACCGAGCGGCTGCACAACATTCTGAGGGGGGAGGGTGAACAGCCAGAGGTCATGGTCCATATCGGTAACCAACGACATAGGTAGAAAGAGGGATGAGTTCCTGCAGGCATATTTTATGGAGCTAGGAAAGAGATTAAAAAGCAGGACCTCAAGGTAGTAATCTCTGGATAACTCCCGGTGCGATGCGCGAGTGAGTATAGAAATAGAAGGATTAAGCAGATGAATGCGGGGCTGGAGAGATGGTGCAGGAGGGAGGGCTTCAATTTCCTGGGGCATTGGGGCCTGTTCTGGTGCAGGTGGAACCTATACAGGCCTGACGGGTTGCGCCTCAATAGAGCCATTACCAATATCCTCGCGGGGCGGATTGCTAGTACGGTTGGGGAGTGTTTAAACTAAGTTGGTAGGGACATGGGCAATAGGATGTAGCATTAGAAAGGATAAATAAAGGGCACGAATGATTGTGTGAGACGGATAGCACTAAAGTAATAAATAGTAATGTATTAGGTGGGGTCAGACTAAGAGAGAACACAGGATGGTCTAAAACAGGTTTGCAGTGTATTTATGTGAACGCACGAAGCACAGGTTGGTGAGCTGCAGGCGCAAATAGCCACATGGGAATATGATGTCATGGCAATAACGGAGACCTGGCTCAAAAAGGTGCAGGATTGGGTGTTAAATATTCCTGGATATAAGGTGTTCAGGAAAGATAGGAGGTGGTGTGGCCGTATTAGTTAAGGAGAATGTTACAGTATTGGAGAGCGATGATGTCCTGGAGGGGTCAAGGACAGAATCCATATGGCACAAGTTAAGAAAAAGTAGAGCTTAAATTACATTACTGGGTGTATTCTATAGATCACCAAAGAGTGGAAAAAATATGGAGGCGAAAATTCGCAGAGAAATGACAGAGAGATACAAAAACTATAGAGTAGTCATAATGGGTAACTTCAACTATCCTAATATAAGAAGTCGCACAATACCAGATTATAGTCCAACAGCTTTATTTGAAATCACAAGCTTTCGGAGCGCTGCTCCTTCGTCAGGTGAAGCCAGCGCTCCGAAAGCTTGTGATTTCAAATAAAGCTGTTGGACTATAACCTGGTGTTGTGCGACTTCTCACATTTGTCCACCCCAGTCCAACACCGGCATCTCCACATCATGTATCCTAATATAGACTGGGTTAGTAATAGTGTAAAGGGCAGAGAGGCAGAATAATTAATCATTCTTGATCAGTATGTTTGCGGCCCAATGAGGAAGGACGTATTGCTGCATCTGGTTCTGGGGAATTCGTTTGGTCAAGTGGAGCAAGTGAATATTTAGTGAAAATTGATCATAGTATCTGAAGGATTAGATTAGCTATGGAAAAGGACAGGCAACAATCTAGAGTAAAAATATTTAATTGGAGGAAGGCCAATTTCAGTGGGATGAGAACGGATCTGGCCTGGGTAAACTGGATTCAAAGATTGGCATGCAAAACTGTAATTGAACAATAGGCTGCCTTTAAAGAGTAAATAATTCGGGTACAGACAAGGAACATACCCACTCGGGGAAAAGTAGGGCAACTAACGTCAGCGCTCCCTGAATGACGAAAGAGATAGAGAGTGTGATGAAGCAGAAAAAGAACGCATATGACAGATGTGAGGTCGAGAATACATCTGAGAATCAGGCTAAATATAGAAAGATCAGGGGAGAAGTAAAAATGAAAATAAGAGGGGGAAAGAGAGGGCATGAGAATATAATGGCAGCTAACATAAAAGGTAGTCCAAAAGTCTTCTAGAGGCCTATACATAGTAAGCGGGTAGTAAGAGGAGGGGTTGGGCTAATTAGGTCCGCAAAGGATACCTACACATGGAGGCAGAGGATATGGCTGAGGTGCGAAATGAGTACTTTGCATCTGTCTTCACCAAGGAAGAAGATGCTGCCATAGGCATCGTGAAGGAGGAGGTATTGGACATACTGGATGGGATAAAAAATTGATTAATAGCAGGTACTGGAAAGGCTGGCTGTACTTAATGCAGACCAGGACCAGATGGGATGCATCCTAGGACGCTGAAGGAAGTGAAGGAAGAAATCACAGAGGTACTGGCCATATTCTTCCAATTATCCTTAGAAACAGGGGTGTTGTCAGAGGAATGGGGAATTGCAAACGTTACACACTTGTTCAAAAAGGGTGTAAAGATAAACGCAGCAATTACAGGCCAGTCAGTTTAAACTCGGTATTGGGGAAGCATTAAGAAACAATCATCAGGAACAAAATTAACAGTCACTTGGACAAGTGTGGATAAATTAAGGAAAACCAGCACGGAGATTTTAAAGAAAAATCATGATTAACTGATGTGAACACATTTTTTGATAAGGTAACAGAGAGGGCAATGCGGTTGACTTGGTGTACATGGATTTCCAAAAGGCGTTCGACAAAGTGCAACATAATAGGCTTGCCAGCAAAGTTGAAGCCCATGGAATAAAAGGGGCAGTGGCAGCCTGCATGCAAAATTGGCTAAGTGACAGGAAAGAGAGAGTAGTGGTGAACGCTTGTTTGTTGGACTGGAGGAAATTGTACAGTGTTGTTCCCCAGGTGTCGGCTCTAGGACCACTGCTTTTCTTGATATATATTAATGAATTGAATGTGGGTGTACAGGGCACAATTTCAAAATTTGCAGATGAAACAAAAATTGGAAGTATAGTGAAGAGTGAGGAGCATAGTGATAGACTTCAAGAGGACATAGACAGGCTGGTGGAATGGGCGGACACGTAGCTGATGAAATTTATTGCAGAAAAGTGCGAAATTATACATTTTGGTAGAAAGAAAAAGTAGAGGAAATATAAACTAAAGGGTACAATTCTAAAGTGGGTCCATGAACAGAGAGACCGAGGGGTATATGTGCACAAATCGTTTAAGTTGGCAGGACCGATTGAAAAAGCGGATAAAGAAGCTTACGGAATCCTTTGCTCCATGAATAGAGGGTTAGAACACAAAGCATGGACATGTTGTTGAATTGGTATAAAACACTGGTTCGGCCTCAACTGGAGTATTGTGTAAAATTCTGGGCAATATACTTTAGGAAGGATGTGAAGGCCTTAGAGAGGATGCAGAAAAGATTTACGAAAATGATTCCATGGATGAGGGTCTTCAGTTACGTGGATAGACTGGAGAAGCTGGGGTTGTTCTACTTAGAGCAGAGAAGATTGAGAGGAGATTTGATAGAGGTGTTCAAAATCATGAGGGGTCTGGACAGAGTCGATAGAGAGAAACTGTTCCCATTGGCAGAATGGTCGAGAAAAAGAGGACTCAGATGTAAGGTGATTGGCAGAAGAATCAAAGGTGACACAGCAAAAACTTTAATGCTCAGCGAGTGGTTAGGATCTGGAATGCAATGTCTGGAAGGGTGGTGGAGACGAACTCAATCACGGCTTTCAGAAGGGAGTTGGATAAGTATCTGAAGAAAAAAAATCAGCGCTGTGGTGAAAGGGTGGGGGAGTGGGACGAACTCAGGTGCTCTTGCAGAGAGCCGGCACGGGCTTGGCGGGCCGAATAGCCTTCTTCCGTGCTGTAAGCATTCTATGATTCTATGAAAGACTGGGTCCAGTAGAGAGTACCGGAAACTGGGGCCGATCTTTTAATCGCTGTCCCCGTTCTACGTTTCCCTCTATCCCGGGTATCTCCCTCAACTCTCTGTCCCCGTTCTGTATTCCCCTCTATTCTGGATCTCTCCCTTTGCTCTCTGTCCCCGTTCTATATTCGCCTCTATCTCGGGTATCTACCTTTATTCTCCCTGTTTCTCTGTGCAGTGTCCATTTGTTCCCCTTCCCCTGTATGAACTCCCTGCCCGATTGATCTGACTGATGATCCCGGTCTCTCTGCAGTTCCCATTCATACTCTCACACTTTGACCTATTGTCTACATTTACTCCTCGCTTATCGACCGGTTTATCTGTTATTTTCCCGTCATGTTACCTTTTAAATCTGTACCATCCTTGGTAAAGATTCCAATCACACTTCTTCTGGCCGGTGCACTGAGTCCCAATACAATCCGTGCTCCTCCAGGGCTGGTCCAGGACTGTGTGATGTTCACACGGGTCAGTGAGTGCGGAGTCTGCGACTGAGTGACAGAATGATGTTTCATGTTAAAATGAAGTACAGTTAATTTAACACAGCTGCTTGTAGCCCCAGAAGCACCAATAACCTCAGTCTCACTCACCACCCTGGTAGAAAATGCCCCAAATGAAAGCTGGAAACTTTCCTCCATCTGAAAACCAGTTTTCTATCTGTCTCCGAGCATGTCTGCACCTCTAACTCACTGCTCACAGACAGTCTTCCCTATTCTAGATTAACTCTTAGCTGTGAGGTAAAAGAAAGCAACAATAACCTCAGCTTCATTTCGTCCCAATAGAAAAGCTGCAAATTTGAAGCTGGAATTTAGCGATTCACTAAACCAGGCTTCGTTCTGTATCTCTGAAAGTTGGTTTCCGATTTTCTTCTATAAACACCGAAACTCGGGATGTCCGGCTCACTCTCACCCTCTCCCTCCCTCCTCACAGACTGATCTCTCTGTTCTACATTAACTGTTATGTCCCAGCTACAGAACGCCGTGTGCCCGGGTAAGTTTCAGGCTGCAGCTCGCGCGGGCATCTCCAACATTTGTGAGCCTCCTCCTGCACCTGCAGACTGAGCTGGTGAACAGAGTGCAGATGGTGAGGGACACTCGATGGTCAGTGAGACATATCATGGGGTATCTCAGTCCCCAGGTGAACAGAGTGCAGATGGTGAGGGACACTCGATGGTCAGTGAGAGATATCATGGCGTATCTCAGTCCCCAGGTGAACACTGAGTGCAGATGGTGAGGGACACTCGATGGTCAGTGAGAGATATGATTAAAAATAACATTCTATTGTTGGTCCTTTATTGGTAATACTATAAATGTATATATATATATACATGAATATTGAATATATTAATACAGAATATGTAATAAATTGGCAGCTGAATAAAAAAGATATTTTAATCAAATATTATACAAACTGTACGATAAATATTCTGATAGAATTCCTACTAAATGAATATCATAGAGTCATGGAATAGCACATCACGGAAGGAGGCCATTCGGACCATCGACTCTGCGCCAGCTCTTCCTAAAATCAATCCAGTTACTCCCACTCCTCCGCTTTTTCCCCACATCCCAGCAATGTTTCTCCTTCAATTATTTATCCAATTCCCTTTTGAAGGCTAATACTGAATTTGTTACCACCACCCTCTCAGGCAGTCCTTTCCAAATCCTAACAACTCGTTGCGTAAAAAAGCTTTATCTTGTATCGCCTCTGGTTATTTTGCCAATCACCATAAAACTATGCCTTCTCTTTATTGACCCTTTATCCAGTAAAAACAGTATCTCTTTATTTTTTCTTTGTAAATCCTTCATGATGTTTAAAACCTCTATCAAATCTCCTCTTAGCTTTCTCTGCTCTAAGGATAACAACTCCAGTTTCTCCAGTGTATCACGCAACTGTCATCCCTGATCCCTGGAACCATTCTAGTAAATCTCTTCTGCACTCTCTCCAAAGCCTTCACATCCTTCCTAAAATGTGCTGCCCAGAATTGGATACAATTTTCCAAATGGGTTCGAACTCGTGAGTGTGAAATATAAATTTTAATATAATTAAAAGAACTGAATGTAAAAAAAAAGTCAATTGGAAGTATAAACAAACATACTAATGTAAATGATAATTTAAATGAACAAATACATAAATTTCAGAGCTAAATAAATAAAAACAAAATAGCTAGCTAAATATTAGAAAGAAGTGTGTAAATATAACTTGTGCAAATAAAGACCAATGATTTCAGGGCAACTTAATAAAGAGAAATGTGTCTCAATTATCCTGCGGTGAAAAAAGAGCCAAGGAAGGAGGAGAATAATTAATACCAATAAATAATGCAAATATTAAAGATCTATTGCAAATGGATGATAAATAATTTCGATCAATAACGGAAATAGCAAAGTTCTGTTGCAAATCCGTAAAAAATAACATCAAACATAATGCAAATATTAAAGATCTATTGCAAATCCACTTAAATATCATTCAATATTGAAAATTTTAAAGAGCTATTGCAAATCTATAATAAATAATATCGATCAATAATGCAAATAGCAAAGATTTATTGCACATCCATAAAAAATAATCTCGACCAACAATGAAAATAGCAAAGAAATATTCCAAAGACAAAATAAATAATATTGATCAATAATTCAAATATTATACATATATTACTAATGCATAATAAATAATATCGCTCAATAATGCAAATATTAAAGAGCTATTCCAAATCCATAATAAATAATATCGATCAATAATGAAAATAGCAAAGATCTATTACAAATGCATCATAAATAATATCAATCAATAATAAAAATAGCAAAGATCTATTACAAATGCATAATAAATAATATTATTCAATAATGCAAATATTAAAGATCTATGTCAAATGTATTATAAGTATTATCAAACAATATAAAAATATTAAAGATCTATAGCAAATCCATAATTAATAATATCGATCAATAATTAAAAAGCAAAGGTCTATTGCACATCCATAATAAATAATATTGATGAATAATGATATAGCAAAGATCTATTACAAATGCATAACAATAATTTAATCAGTAATGCAAATATTAAAGATCAATAACAAATGCATAATAAATAATATCAATCTATCATGCAAATATTAAAGATCTATTACAAATGCATAATAAATAAGATAATTAAATAATGACACTATTAAATTTCTATTACAAATTCATAATAGATAATATTGATCAATATTTCAAAGAATAAAGTTCCATAGCAAATGCATAATAAAAAATATCAATTAAAAAAGCTAATATTAAAGATTTATTACAAATCCATAATTATTCATATCGATCAATGTTACAAATATTAAAGATATATTACAAATCCATAACAATAAGATCAATCAATAATGGAAATATTATAGATATATTGCAAATCCATAATAAATAAGATCATTCAATGATGCAAATATTAAATATTTATTACAAATGCATGATAGATAATATTGACCAATATTTCAAATAATAAATATCTCTTGCAAATGCATAATAAATAGTATTAATCAATAATGCAAATATTAAAGATCTATTGAAAATGCATAATAAATAATATAATTCAATGATGCAAATATTAAAGATCTATTACAAATGCATATTAAACAATATCAATCAATAATGCAAATATTAAAGAGCTATTGCAAATCCATAATACAAATATCAATCAATAAATCAAAAATTAAAGATCTATTACAAATTTATACAAATAAGATCAATCATTAATGGTCATATTATAGATCTATTGCAAATCCATTATAAATATGAGCATTCAATAATGCAAATATTAAACATCTAATAAAAATGCATAATAGATAATATTGATCAATATTTCAAATAATAAAGATCTATTACAAATGCATAATAACTAATATTAATCAATAATGCAAATATTATTGATCCATTACAAATGCATAATAACAATATTGATCAATATATGGAATATTAAAGAGCGATTGCAAATCCATAGTAAATAATATCGATCAATAATACAAATATTAAAGATCCAATGCAAATCCATACTTAATAATACCAATCAATAATGCAAATATTAAAGATCTATTACAAATGGATATTAAACAATATCAATCAATAATGCAAATATTAAAGATATATTGCAATCCAAAGTAAATAATATCGATCAAAAATGCAAATAGGAATGATCTATTGCAAATCCATAATAAATCAATTGATCAATAATGCAAGTATTAAAGATCTAATACAAATGCATAAGTTTAACATCTGATCAGTAATTAAATGTATAATATGTATAATATTGTTTAAATATGTACAGCATAGAATTATGTAGAATTTGCAGTGCAGAAACAGGCCATTCAGCCCAACTGGTCCTAATGGTGTTTATTCTCCAGGACTTGCCTCCTCCACCATTCTTCATCTAACTCTATCAACATATCCTTCTATTCCTTTCTCCCTCATGTGCTTATCTATAATCAATGTTATTCGCCTCAACTTTTTCCTGTGATAGCGAGTTCAGCATTCTCACCACTCTCTGGGTAAAGAAGTTTCTTCTGAATTCCCGATTGGATTTTCAATGACTATCTTATATGAATTGCCCGCTAGTTCTCATCTCGCCCATAAGTGGAAAAGTCTTTAACACATTTACATTCAGAATTTTAAAGACCTCCATCAGGTCCCCCCTCAGCATTCTCTTTTCTAGAGAAAAGAGCTCCAACCAGTTCAGTCTTTCCTGATAGTGAGAACATCTCAGTTCTGGTATCATTTTGCAAATCCTTTGTCGCACCCTCTCCACTGCCTCTACATCCTTATTTGTAATATGGAGACCAAAAGTGCCTTGCCACAAAAGCATAAGTTTTAAATCTGATCACTAACTAAAAGTATAAATAATGGGAATGTAAGAATTTTAATTTAAACTCCTTGTTTGAACCTCTCCAATCAGGTTTTCACCTTTGCCACAGCCCTGAAACTGCCCTAATTAAATCACAAACGAGAAGCACATTGGCAGGTTTTTCTACGTAAAGGCATTAAATAAATACGGTGCGGTTTGTCGATAACGAAAATTACTTACTCAGGTAACCCAGAATCAGCAGCAGAGTCCTCATCTCAGTGGCTGATATGCTGGAAGTAAAAACACGGAATTTGTATTAGAGAGTTGAGGGAATGGGAGAACAGAGGGAACTTTAAATAGGGAGTTGGTCATTGAATCGGTGGGTATATCTTTTTTAAAATGGATCAACTCTACCTCCCTCCCTCACTGAGACCCTACAGACTTTAAATATAAACTCCATATTCCGCCCCGACCACAGGCCTCAAACTACCTGAATGCATTTTCTGCCGTGGCTCAGTTGGTAGCGCTCTCGCCTCTAAGTCAGAAGCTGGTGGGTTCAAGCTCCATTCCAGAGACTTTACAAAAATATCCAGGTTGATACTCCAGTGCAGATGTGAGCTCTACCTTTCTCCGTTGCTGGGACCACTACAGACAGATGTGAGCTCTACCTCTCTCCCTCACTGAGATCTGACAGACAGAGTTGAACTCTACCTCTCTGCCTCACTGGGTTCCTACAGACAGAGGTGAGCTCCACCTCCTTACATGTTCTTTATAAACACCAATTCCTTGACTCACTTTACAGTCTCCAGATATCGAACTCCTTGTAACATTCTACCACAGGTCTTTACGGAGCACTGTATTGGGGCAGGACAAGCGGTACACACACCCCTGAGTCCCTACTTAGCAAGTGACAAACTTCTGAGCTTGTTCTAAAAGTCCATTCATACACGACTGCTTACCAGAGTCTCCAAACGAGGTGTCGCTGTGTGAGATGCAGAGGGCTCAGATCACCTGCACCCACCTCAGTCTCAGAAACAATCTGCTGTGAGCGATGTCGGACTCAGTGACAGATCATCCACCAACACCTCCCACGTCAGAGACGCGTGTGACTGAGGGCGGTGCTGGTTGGCTGACAGAATCTGGTTTAGTAATGTTGTATAATATTGTAGAATCCATGCAAATTAAAAATTTTTGTGAAATGATCAGAGATAAAAAAGAAAATAAACGTCTCTCCTGGGCCAATGGTAACCAGCTGGGCTTTGCTGCTGTAACATAACTTGTCTTCAGCTGCCCAGCATGTAGGGTGTAGGGAGATTGGAACTGGGGAGGGTCTGAGCCTGTTATGGTCAGTATTTGTGAATGGTCTGTGTTTATTGGAATTTTAACTGTTATAAGAACATAATAAATGGGAGCAGGAGTAGGCTATTCGGCCTCTCGAGCCTGCTCCGAATTTCATTAAGAGCATGGCTGACCTTCTACCTCAACTCCACCTTCCCGCACTATCCGACTACACCTTGGTTCCCTTAGTGCCCAAACATCTGTCGATCTCAGCCTTGAAAATACTCATCGACTGAGCACCACAGCCCTCTGGGGTAGAGAATTCCAAAGATTCACAAACCTCTGAGTGAAGACAATTCTCCTCATCACATTCCTGAATGCCCGACCCCTTATCCTGAGCCTATGACCCCTAGTTCTAGAGAAGCCAGCCAGGGAAAAATAATGTCTCAGCATCTAAACTGTCAAGCCCTTTAAGAATTTTATACGTTTCAATGAGATAACCTCTCATTCTTCAAAACTCCACAGAATATAGGCCCATTCGAATGAATTTCTGCTCAAAGGACAGCCCGCTCTTCCAAGGAATCAATCCAGAGAACATTCGGTGTATCCCTTCTAAGGCAAGGATATCCTTCCTTAGATAAGCAGACCAAAACTGCACAACGTACACCAGTTGTGGTCTCACCAAAGCCCTCTTTAATTGCAGCAAGGCTTCCTTTACACTTATAAAACAAAACATACTGCAATAAAGCCGAACATACCAATTACCTTCCTAACTGCTGCTGTCACTGCAGGTTAACTTTCTGTGATTCGTGTACAAGGGCCCCTAAATCCCTTAGAATACCAGCATTTACTAGTCTCTCACATTTGGGAAAATATTCCGTTTTTCCATTCTTCCTATCAAACTGGATAATGTCACACTTCCCCACATTATGCTCCATCTGCCACCTTCTTGCTGAATCACGCAACAGGTCTATATCCCTTTGCAACCTCCTTCGGTCCTCGTGACAGCTTACTTTCCCACCTTTATATCGTCAGCAAACTTGGACACATTACACTCAGCCCCCACATGTAAGTCATTGATATAGATTGTAAATTGCTGAGGCTCAAGCACTGGTCCTTGCGGCACTCCAGTAGTTATACCCAGTCATCCCGAAATTGTGCCGTTTATCCCTACTTCACCAGATAGATTCCTGGGATGAGAGGTTTGTGCTATGAGGAGAGATGAAGTCGAATGGGCCTATTTTTTCTGGACTTGAGAAGAATGGGTGATGATCTTATTCAAACTTATAAAATGATAAAATCCAAATACACTGCAGCCACTGGTTTCCCCCTTATGTAACCTGCTAGTTACACCCTGAAAAACCCAATATATTTGTCAAACATAATGTCCCTTTCGTAAAAATGTTTTAAATCTGCCGAATCATATTGTGAGTTTCCAAGTGTACTGTTAGCACGTCCTTAATAATAGACTCTAGCAATTCCCCTCCTACTGATACAAGGCAAACTGGGCACTGAGTGTTAAAGAAAGAATATTCACAGGGTAAATCCCACCCATATCAGTAATGTGTCAGTAATGGGCAATGGTCTATCAGTAACATACTCAAGTGTAGAGATTTCACTAATCCTTCGAGATACACACTCTTGGTGATTCTTGATATTTAATTTAAATACATAGACCATCGCAGTCCCTTTACTGTCCCAGTGTTAGTGGGTGAGGAGAAGTCAGGGTCTGGGACATTGATATCTGGTCAGGGGCCTCACAGGTCGCGTGTCCTGGTTATACAAACACTCTCCCAGCTCGCTCTCTCTCCTCACGCTAGTTTGCATATGTTGCTAAATTTACTCCTGTGCCCTGTAAAAGATCTGTTCCGTGCTTCTGATACGAATAACCTATTGTTCTCAGTCTGTCAGCATCATCTGACAAACATTACATCATAGAGTCATAGAATGATACAGCACAAAAGGAGACGATTCGAACCATCGTGCCGGTGCCGGTTCTTTTAAAGACCTTTCCAATTAATCCCACTTCCCTGCTCTTTCCCCATAGACCTGTAAATCATATCCCTTCAAAAATTCCCTTTTGAAATTTAATTTGGAACCTGCTTCCACCGCCCTTTCAGTCAACACATTGCGGTTAAAAACAACTCGCTGTGTAAGAGAATGCTTCCTCATGTCGCTTCTGTTTTTTTTCCAATCACCTCAAATCTGTGTCCTGTGGTTACCGACCCTTCAGCCACTGTAAACAGCTACTCCTTATTAACTCTATCAAAACAAGTTATGAATTTGAACACCTCTATCAAATTCCCGTAATACACTCTGATCTAAGTATTCAAATCCTAGCATCTTCAATCTCTCCACATAACTGAAGTCCCTCATCCATGGCATCATTCTGCTTCTACCCGATTCCATTTCCAAAAAATGCCCTCTCAGCATCACATCAATACAGACACATTGCTGACAAGGGAGGGATGAAACCTGCACATATTCTCTCGCTAAAACTCAGTGCCCATTAAAGTTCCAGCCTTGGTGATATGGCATTTCATTTCAATACAGAGACTATCGCAGTCCCTTTACTGTACCAGTGTTGGCGGGTGAACAGCAGTCAGTGTCTGGGACATTGATTTCCGGTCAGGGGCCTCACAGTGTTCCTTGTCCTGGTTACACAAACACTCTCCCAGTAATATCTCATCTGGAGTAACTGTGCTCAGTTCCGGGCATCGCCCCTCAGGAATGATATATTGGCCTTTGCGGGGGTGCAGCGCAGATTCACCAGAATGATACCGGGGCTAAAAGTGTTAAATTATGAGGACAGGTTGTATAGACTTGACATGTATTCCCTTGAGTGTAGAAGATTAAGAGCAAACTAATTGTAGTGTTTAAGATGATTAAAGGAATTGATAGGGTAGCTGGAGAGAAACTATTTCCTCTGGTTGGGGGAGTCCAGAACAAGCGGCATAATCTTAAAATTAGAGCTCGGCCGTTCAATGCTGATTTAAGGAAGCCCTTCTTCACATAAAGTGTAGTTGAAATCTGGATCTCTCTAACCAATAAAGCTACTGAGGCTGGGGGTAAATTGAAAGTTTGAAAACTGAGATTCATTGATTTTTTGGGGGTAAGGGTATTAAAGTTACGTAAGGAAGGCGGTAGATGGAATTAAGAAACAGATCAGCCATGATCTGATTGAAAGCTGGAGCAGGCTTGAGGGGCTGAATTGCCTCCTCCTGTTCCTATGTTTCCTTGTTTCTAAGACCCTGTAAATTCTATCTCTCTGTCTCTCCTCACTCTAGTTTGAATTAGTTGTGAAATTTGAATCTGTGAACTTCAACAGATCTTATCCGTGCTTCTGATCTGGACAGTTCATGTCTCTCAGTCTCTGAGCAGCCTCGAACAAACAACAATCCCCAACCTTTTGAAGGCTGACATTGTCTTGCCTACGCACACAGCATACAACATTCAAATGTGTTAGCCACAGAGGATGCAATGAGCACGCAGACTCAGAAGAGACAATGGATTCAGAGAGGCATCGAGTAACTTCCTTGTATGCTGGAATTAACTCACGGGGATTCACAGATTCGGCAATCTGGAGATAATGGAGATTGATGAAACAGTCGGGGACCGGGCCTTGAACAGGAGCTGTTTGAGAGTACGATAGAAAGTCAGTCAGCCATTTTAACGCACACTGTAACACAGAGCAATCAGGTGCGACAAAATGATTGAGATGACTGAGGGGACGGTAGCATATTGGTTATTTCACTGCGATATTGATCCAGAGAACGAGATTTGAAATCCCACCCTGGATGTTTGAGGATTTGATTTTAAGATGAGAAATCTGGGTATGTTAAGCCTGGTATCAGTAAAAGTGGCTGACACAGGGAGTAGATTTATCCTGTGAAGATTCTCTCGTTAATACTCAGTGTTCATTAATGTTCAAATATACATGGGTTGGATGTGTATCTGATATGGGAGGGATGTGTCTCTATATATCGGTGGGATTTGTATACATGCATCCCTTAATCTCTTGGCTCCTCCATAGTTCCTAGCTTCTCACCATTTAAAAAATACTCTGATTTATCTTTCTCAGGTCTGAAGTGGGTGAACTCACACGTTCATGGGGACTGATTGTTAGAAAGAGTGTATTCACAGTGTAAATCTCTCACATATCTTAAAGTGTCATTAATTGCCGATAGTCTATCAATACCTCCCGCCAAAGTACAGCTTACACTAATCCTTTAAGATACACACTCTTGGTGATTCTTGACATTTAATTTAAATACAGAGACCATCGCAAACCCTTTACTGTCCCAGTGTTAGCGGGTGAGCAGCAGTCAGGGTGTGGGACACTGAATTCTGGTCAGGGGCCACAAAGTGTCGCGTGTCCTGGTTACACAACACTGTCCCAGCTCACTCTCTCTTCTCACGCTAGTTTGCATATGGTGCTAAATTTACAACTGTGCCCTGTTAAAGATCTGTTCCGTGCTTCTGATATGAACAATCTATTGTTCTCAGTCTGTCAGCATCATCGGACTAACATTACATCAAACAATCATAGAATGATACAGCACAGAAGGAGACCATTCGGCCCGTCGTGCCTGTGCCGGCTCTTTGAAAGACCTGTCCAATTAATCCCAATTCCCTGCTCTTTCCGCATAGACTTGTAAATCATATCCCTTCAAAAAATCCCTTTGAAAGTTAATTTTGAACCTGCTTCCACCGCCCTTTCAGGCAGCTCATTGCAGATCGCAAGAACTCGCTGTGTAAGAAAATGCTTCCTCATGTCACCTCTGGTTTTTCCCCAATCACCTTAAATCTCTGTTGTCTGGTTACCGACCCTTCAG
Organism: Squalus acanthias; assembly: GCA_030390025.1. Taxonomy (NCBI): domain Eukaryota; kingdom Metazoa; phylum Chordata; class Chondrichthyes; order Squaliformes; family Squalidae; genus Squalus; species Squalus acanthias. The sequence continues at coordinate 272,435 of JASTWF010000512.1, forward strand.
CCACTAGAAACAGCTTCTCCTTATTAACTCTATCAAAACCAGTCATGACTTTGAACACGTCTATCATATTCCCGTAATCCACTCTGCTCTAAGTAGACAAATCCGAGCATCTCCAGTCTCTCCACATAACTGAAGTCCCTCATCCATGCGATCATTGTGCTTCTTCCCAATTCCATTTCCAAAAAATGCCCTCTCAGCATCACATCAATACAGACACATTGCTGACAAGGGAGGGATTAAACCTGCAAATATTATCTCGCTAAAACTCAGAGCCCATTAAAGTTCCAGCCTTGGTGATATGGCATTTAGTTTCAATACAGAGACTATCGCAGTCCCTTTACTGTATCAGTGTTGGCGGGTGAGCAGCAGTCAGTGTCTGGGACATTGATTTCCAGTAAGGGGCCTCACAGTGTTCCTTGTCCTGGTTACACAAACACTCTCCCAGTAAGATATCATCTGGAGTAACTTTGCTCAGTTCCGGGCACCGCACATCAGGAAGGATATATTGGCCTTGGAGTGTGTGCAGCGCAGATTCACCAGAATGATACCGTGGCTAAAATGGTTAAATTATGAGGACAGGTTGTATAGACTAGACTTGTATTCCCTTGATTATGGAAGATTAAGGAGCGAACTAATTGAGTTGTTTAAGATGATTAAAGGAATTGATAGGGTAGCTAGAGAGAAACTATTTCCTCTGGTGAGGGAGTCCAGAACAAGGGGCATAATCTTAAAATTAGAGCTAGGCCGTTCAATGGTGATTTCAGGAAGCCCTTCTTCACATAAAGTGTAGTTGAAATCTGGAAATCTCCACCACGTAAAGCTGTTGAGGCTGGGGCCAAATTAAAAGTTTGAAAATTGACATTGATTGCTTTTTTTGGGGTAAGGGTATTAAAGTTACGTAAGGAAGGCGGTCGATGGAATTAAGGTACAGATCTGCCATGATCTAACTGAATGCTGGAGCAGGCTTGAGGGACTGAATTGCCTCCTCCTGTTCCTATGTTTCCTTGTTTCTATGAACCTGAAAATTCTCTCTCTGTCTCTCCTCACTCTAGTTTGCATTAGTTGTGAAATGAGCAGTTGTTAACTTCAACAGATGTTATCCGTGCTACTGATCTGGACAGTTCATGGCTCTCAACCTCTGAGCTGCCTCGAACAAACAACAAGCCCCAACCTTTTGAAGGCTGAATTTGTCTTGTCTGCCGCACACAGCATGCAACATTCAAAGCTGTTAGCCAAAGCGGATGCAATGATCAGGCAGACTCAGAAGTGACAATGGATTCAGAGAGGCATCGAGTAACTTCCCTGTATTCTGAAATTAACTCACGGGGATTGACAGATTCGGCAATCTGGAGATAATGGAGATTGATGAAACTATCGGAGACCAGGCCTTGAACATGAGCTGGTTGAGACTGTGATAGAAAGTCAGTCAGCCCTTTTAACACACACTGTAACACAGAGCAATCAGGTGCGACGAAAAGACTGAGATCACTGAGGATACAGTATCATAGTGTTTATTTCACTGGGATATTGATACAGAAAACGAGAGTTAAAATCACATTCTGGAAGTTTGAGAATTTGATTTTAAGATTAGAAATCTCGGTATCTAAAGCCTGGTATCAGTAAAAGTGGCTGCCACATGGAATGGATTTATTCTTTGAATATTCTCTCGTTAATACTCAGTGTTCATTAATGTTCAAAAATATACATGGGTTGGATGTGCATCTGATATGGGAGGGATGTGTCTCTGATATCGGTGGGATTTATCTACATGCATCCTTGACTCTCTTGGCTCCTCCATAGTTCCTAGCTTCTTACCATTTATAAAATACTCTGATCTATCTTTCTCGGATCTGAAATGGGTGAACTCACACGTTCATGGACACTGATTGTTAGAAAGAGAATATTCACAGAGTAAATCCCTCCCATATCTGTAATGTGTCGTTAATTTGCGATGGTCTATCAATATCTCCCTCCAATATACTGCTCACACTATTCCTTTGAGATACACACTCTTGGTGATTCTTGACATTTAATTTAAATACAGAGACCCTCGAAATCCGTTTGCTGTCCCAATGTTAGTGGGTGCGAAGCAGTCAGGGTCTGGAACATTGATATCTGGTCAGGGGCCACACAGTGTCGCATGTCCTGGTTACACAAACATTCTCCCTTCTCGCTCGCTCTAGTTTGCATATGTTTCTAAATGTACAACTTTACCCTTTAAAAAATCTTATCCGAGCTTCTGGTATGAACAATCTATTGCTCTCAGTCTGTCAGCATCGTCTGACAAATATTACATCATAGAATCTTAGAATGATACAGTACAGAAGGAGGCCATTCTACCCATCGTGCCTGTGCCGGCTCTTTGAAAGAGTTTTTTCCAATTAATCCCACTCCCCTGCTCTTTCCCCATAGACCTGTAAATCATATCCCGTCAAAATTTAACCAATTCCCTTTTGGAAGTTGCAATCGGATCTGATTCCATCGCCCTTTCAGGCATTGCATTCCAGATCACAACAACTCGCTGTTTAAAAAGATATGTTTCCTTATGTCGCCTCTGATTCTTCTGCCAATCACCTTAAATCTGTGTTCTCTGGTCACGAAACATTCTGCCACTGGGAACAGTTTATCCTAACTTACTCTAACAAAACGATTCATGATTTTGAACACATCAATTAAATCTTTTCTTAATCTTCTGTGCTCTAAGGCGAAAAACCCGAGCTTCTCCAGTCTCTCCACTGAACTGGAGACCGTCATTCCTGTTACCACTCCAATAAATCTCTTCCGCACCCTCTGCAAGGCCTTGTCAACCTGCTTAAAAGGTGGTGCCCAAAATTGAACACAATACTCCAGCTGAGGCCTAACCAGTGTTTTATAAATGTTTAGCAATAACTTCCTTGCTTCTTTACTATGTGCCTCTATTAATAAAGCCCAGGAACCTATATGTTTTTTTATCAGCCTTCTCAACTTCTCCTTCTAAGATTTGTGTACATACAGCCACAGGTCTCCCTGTTCCTGCACCCGCTTTAAAATTGTGTCATTTATTTCATATTGCCTCTCCTCATGCCTCCTACCAAAATGTATCAACTCACAATAAACACCCACTTTTTACAGGCTGACATTGTCATTCGGACACAACAACGGCACACCCAGCCCAGACCACCCTGCAAAGTCTTCCTCAGGAATATCGGTGGCCTTGTGCCAAAATTGGGAGAGCTGTCCCACAGATTAGTCAAGTAACAGCCCGACATAGTCATTCTTAAAGAATCGTACTATTCAGCCAATGTCCCAGACTCCTCCATCACCATCCCTGGATATGTCCTATTCCACTGGCAGGACAGACCCTCCAGAGGTGACTGCACAGTAGTATACATTCGGGAGTGAGTGGCCCTGGGAGTCCTCAGCATTGACTCCGAACCGCATGAAGCCTCATGGTTTCAGGCCAAGCATGGGTAAGGAAACCTCCGTCTGATTACCACCAACCGCCTTCCATCAACTGATGAATCAGTGATCCTCCATGTTGAACATCACTTGGAAGAAGCACTGAGAGTAGCAAGGGGACAGAATTTAAACTGGGTGGGGGACTTCAATGTCCTTCACCAATATTGGATCGGTAGCACCACTACTTTCCGAGCTGGCCGAGTCCCGAAGGACACAGCTGCCAGACTGGGAAAGCAGAGATGGCGGGAGAACCATCACGAGGTAAAAACCTACTTCATATTAACCATAGCAATCTCGCTGTCGCAGCTGCATCTGTCCATGACAATATTGGTAACAGTGACCATCGCACAGTCCTTGTGGAGATGAAGTCCCATCTTCGCACTGAGGACACCCTTCATCGTGATGTGCGGTATTCCCACCTTGCTAAATGTGATAGATTCAGAACAGGTCCAGCAGCTCAAAACTGGACATCCATGAGGCGCTGTGGGCACCGCACCTCAGGAAGGATATACTGGCCTTGGAGGGGGTGCAGCGCCGATTCACCAGAATGATACCGGGATTAAAATAATTAAATTATGAGGACAGGTTGCCTGGACTAGGCTTGTATTCCCTTGAGTAAATACGATTAAGGAGTGAACTAATTGTAGTGTTTAAGATGATAGGGTAGATAGAGAGAATATATTTCCTCTGGTGGGGAGAGTCTAGAACAAGGTGCATAATCTTAAAGTAAGAGCTAGGCTGTTCACTGGTGATGTCAGGAAGCACTTCTTCACGCAAAGGGTAGTGGAAATCTTGAACACTCTCCCCCCCCCCCCCCCCCGCCAAACGCTGTTGCATCTGGGGATCAATTATAATTTTGAAAACTAAGATTGATAGATTTTTGTTGGAGGAGGGTATTAAGGAGGTACCAAAGCGGCTAGATTGCATTAAGGTAAAGATCAGCCATGATCTGATTGAATGCTGGAGCAGGCTCGAGGGGCTGAATTGCCAAGAAATGGCTGAGCGCACTGGATACATCAAAGGCTATGGGCCTCAACAACATCCCACTGTTGTGCTGAGGACTTGTGCTCCAGAAGTAGCCGCACGTCTGTCCAATCTGTTCCAGTACAGTTATAACACTGGCATCTATCCGACAATGTGGAAAACTGCCCAGGTATGTCCAGTCCACAAAAAGCAGGACAAATCCAAGCCGGCCAATTACCACCTCGTCAGTCTACTCTCAATCATCAGCAAAGTTTTGGAAGGTGTCGTCGACAGTGCTATCAAGCAGTACTTACTCACCAACAACCTGCCCACTGATGCCCAGTTTGGGTTCCGCCAAGAGCACACGGTTCCTGACCTCATTACAGCCTTGGTCCAAACATGGCCAACAGAGCTGAATTCCAGAGGTGGGGTGAGAGTGACTGCACTTGTCAGCAAGGCAATATTTGACCAAGTGTTGCATCACGGAGCCCGAGTAAAATTTAAGTCAATGGGAATCGGAGGAAAACACTCCACTGGCTGGAGTCGTACCTAGCACAAAGGAAGATTGTTGTGGTGGTTGGAGGTCAATCATCACAGCCCCAGGACATAGCTGCATGAGTTCCTCATGACAGTGTCCTTGGCCCAACCATCTTCAGCTGCTTAATCTATGACCTTCCCTCCAACATAAGGTCAGAAATGAGGATGTTCGATGATGACTGCACAGTCTGCAGTGCCATTCGCAAATCCACAGTTAATTAAGTTGTCCATGTCCGCATGCAGCAATACCTGGACGGCATTCAGGCTTGGACTGTAAAGTGGCAAGTAACATTCGCACCACACAATTCCAAGGCAATTACTATTTCCAACAAGCGAATGTCTAACCACCGCCCCTTGACATTCAACGGCATTACCATCGCCGAATCCACCACCATCAATATCCTGAGGGTCACCATTGACCAGAAACTTAACTGGACCAGTCACACACCGTGGCAACAACAGCAGGTCAGAGGCGGGGTATTCTGCGGCAAGTGGCTTACCTCCTGACTCCCCATAACCTTTCCACCATCTACAAGGCACAAGTCAGCAGTGTGTTGGACTACTCTCCACGTGCCTGAATGAGTGCAGCTCCAACAACACTCAAGGAACTCGACAACATTCAAGACAAAGCAGCTGGCTTGATTTGCACCCCATCAACCAAATTAAACTTTCACTCCCTCCACCAGCGGCGTACCGTGGCTGCAGTGTTTACCATCTACAAGATATACTGCGTCAACTCACCAAGGCTTCTTTGGCAGCACCTCGCAAACCCGCGACCTCTGACACCTAGAAGGACAAGGGGAGCAGTCACAATGGAACACCACTACCTCCAAGTTTCCCTTCAAGTCACTAAACATTCCGAATTGGAAATATATCGCCATTCCTTCATCGTCGCTGGGTCAAAATCCTGGAACTCCCTCCCGAACAGCACCAAGGTAGTACCTTCATCACACGGACTGCAGCGGTTCAAGAAGGCGGCTCACCACCACATTCTCAAGGGCAACCAGGGAGGTGCAATAAATGTTCGCCTGGTCAGCGATGCCCAAATCCCATGACCGAATAAAAAAAACCTCTGATGTGTAAAAAAACCAAAGATGGATTCCCTTCCATTTGCCTATCTGGATCATTCTGCTTCTGCACGATTCTTTCCCAAAATGCCCTCTCGCCATCACCTCAATACTGACTCACTACTCAGTTCCCATTGAAGTTCCAGCATTGGTGATGCTTGACTTTCAATTTAAATACAGGGACCATCGCAGCCTCTTTTCTCTCCCAGTATTAGCGGGTGTACAGCAGACAGTGTCTGGGACATTGACATCAAGTTATGGGCCTCGCAGTGTCTCATGTCCTGGTTACAAAACACTCTCCCAGTCATGTTTTCAATTCTGGACCCCGCACATCAGGAAGGATGTATTGGCCTTGGAGGGAGTGCAGCGCAGATTCACCAGAATGATACTGGGGCTAAAAGGGTCAAATTATGAGGACAGGTGGCATCGACATGACTTGCATTCCCTTGAATACAGAAGATGAAGGAGTGAACTAATTGTAGTGTTTAAGATAATTAAAGGAGTTGATAGTGTCGATAGAGAGAAACTATTTCCTCTGGTGTGCGGAGTCCAGAACAAGGGGCATAATCTTAAAATTAGAGCTAGGCCGTTCAGTGGTGCTGTCAGGAAGCACTTCTTCACCCAAAGTCTAGTGGAAATTTGGAACACTTTCTACCCCATAAAGCTGTTGAGGCTGGGGGTCAATTAAAAGTTTGAAAATTGAGACTGATAGATTTTTGTTGGGGAAGGGTATTAAAGTTACCTAACCAAGGCGGGTAGATGGAGTTAAGGCACAGATCAACACTGATCTGATTGAATGCTGGAGCAGGCTTGAGGGGCTAAATTGCCTCCTCCTGTTCCTAGGTTTCCATTTTTCTATGACCCTAACAATTCTATCTCTCTCTCTCTTCCCTTTAGTTTGCATTGGTTGTGAAATGAGCACCTGTGAGCTTCAGCAGATCTTATCCGTGCTGCTGATCTGAATAGTTAATTGTACTGTCTCTGAGCAGCCTGTGAAAAACAACACGCTCCGTCCCACCTTTTGATGGCTGACATTGTCTTGGCTCTCACACACAGCGTACAACATTCAAATCCGCTAACCACAGTGGAAGCAAAGATGACGCAGACTCAGATGTGACAATGGGTGTAGTGTCGCAGCGAGTAACTTCCTTGTATGCTGGAATTACCTCACTGGGATTCAAAGATTCGGCAATATGGGGAGAATGGAGATTAATGAAACTATCGGGGACCAGGCCTTGAACATGAGCTGGTTGCGAATGAGATGGGAAGTAGGTCAGCCCTTTTCACACTTTAACATTGAGCAACCAGGTGCTACAAAAAGATTGAAATCACTTAGGGTACGGTAGCATCGTGGTTATCTCGCTGGACTATTGATCCAGCTGAACGAGAGTTCAAATCCCACCCACGGAAATTTCAGAATTTAAATTCAAGTTTAAAAATCTGGGTATTAAAAGCTTGATATCAGTGAAAGTGTCTGACATATGGAAAGGATTTATCCTGTGAATATTCTCTCGTTAACACTCAGTGTCCATTGATGTTCATATATACATGGGTGGGATTTGACTGTTATTTGGGAGGGATTTGTTTCGGATATGGGTGGGATTTGTCTCTGATATGGGTGGGAAGTTTCTCTGATATGGGTGGAATCTCTGTACATGGATTGTGAATCTCTTGGCTGCTCCACAGTTTGTAGTTCTCACCATTTATACAATACTCAGCTTTATCATTCTCATGTCTGAAGTGGATAAACTCACAAGTTCATGGACACTGATTGTTAAAAGAGAATATTCAAATGATAAATCCCTCGCATATCAGTAATGTATCATTAATGGGCGATGCTTAATTAATATCTCTGTCCAGTTTAGAGCTTACACTTATCCTTCGACATACACACTCTTGGTGATTATTGACATTTTATTTAAATGCAGTGAACATCGCAGTCCCTTTACTGTCCCAGTGTTAGTGGGTGAGCAGCAGTCAAGGTCTGGGACATTGATATCTGGTCAGGTGCCTCACAGTGTCGCGTGTCCTGGTTACACAAACAATCTCCCAGCTCGCTCTCTCTTCTCACTCTAGTAGGAATATGTTGCTAAATGATCTCCTGTGCCCTTTAAAGGTATTATGCGTGCTTCTGATGTGAACAATTTATTGTTCTCAGTCTGTCAGCATCATCTGACAAACATTACTTCATAGAATCCTAGAATGATACAGCACAGAAGGAGGCCATTCGACCCATCATGCCTGTGCCGGCTCTTTGAAAGAGCTGTCCAATGAATCCCACTCCCCTGCTCTTTCCACTTAGACCTGTAAATGATTTCCAGTCATAAATGTATCAAATTCCCTTTTGAAAGTTAATATTGAATCTGCTTCCAGCGCGCTTTCAGGCAGTGCATTCCAGGTCACAACAACTCACAGTGTAAAGAAAAATGTTTCTTCATGTCGCTCTGTTTCCTTTTGCCAATCACCTTAAATCTGTGTCCTCTGGTCACTGACTCTTCTGCCACTGGAAACAGCTTATCCTTATTCACTCTATCTAAACGATTCATGATTTTGAACACCTCAATCAAATCTCCTCTCACTCTTCTCTGCTCTAAGGAGAAGCCCCAGCTTCTCCAGTCCCTCTACAGAACTGAAGTCCCTCATTACTGGTACCATTCCAGTAAACCTCCTCTGCACCCACTCCGTGACATCCTTCCTAAAATGTGTTGCCCAGAATTGAACACAATATTCCAGCTGAAGCTTAAGCAGTGTTTTTTCAAGTTTATCAAAACTAAACACCGAATGCTGATATTTCTGTGATGGGTTGAAAGGGCGAGGTTAATTCAGTCAGTTGGATGTGTGAATGAGACCGTGAGCTGAAAGAAGCTCACTTGGAGCAGAGAGCATGGAACAATCAGTGTAACCGAGCACAAAACGTCGTGCACAGCCCAACATTCACTTGTTTCCCACTTGGCAGAAAAGGCATATATTAATTACAAAAATTCATTTCAATTGATTTGAAATGGTTTAGTTTATAAATTGAATCATGTTTCTCTAATTGTATTTCCCAACCCAGATTCAAGGCCTCATTTCTTTTCTTCCTCTGAGCCACTGAACATCATCTGGCAGCGAAATGTTGGCGAGTCGTGATCGATTGCCTTAGGAAGTAACAGGAAGAGAGCTCAGAGGCCGGGGGGACAATGGAGCAGCGTGTACTGCAACCAATCGTGGTGCTTGAGGCGGCCAGTCAGGTGAATCAGTGTGAACCCCTGTTAAACTATTTATCTTTTACAAGTTAAATCGAGATTTATTTTGTCAAGGAAACAGTTTAACATTTGTCAGTATTGGGTTTTCCTGGAGTTCCTATTATGAGTTTCAGACACTTCAGTGCCAAATGGGCCAGGTGTTTAAAGGTCATTCATTTCCTGCTTTCCGCGTGGCTGTTAGTTAAAGGTACAGCGATTGATTTCCCCTCATTATGTATCTGTTTGTGATATTCAGATGAACAATGTCTCATCTTTCTGCACCTTTAGGAGTTAAAGTAATATCCTTCCTGTTACTAGTGAGTCACATTCTGTACTGGGAGAGACAGCTGGTGACTTCAGCCTTTAAAATTCTCATCCTCTTGTTCAAATGCTTCATGGCGTCGTCCCTCTCTACATCTGTGACCTCCTCCAGTCGTACAACCCTCTTAATAAGGAGAAAGTCTTTCCAGTGTCAGGAGGGTCAGCAACCAGAGGACACAGAGTAAAGCTAATTAGCGAAAGTACCGGAGGCGACAGGAGAGGGAAATTTATGCAGCAATTTGTTATGACCTGGAATGCACTGCCTGGAAGGGTGGTGGAAGCAGATTCAGTAGTAACTTTCCAAAGGGAATTGGGTAAATACTTGAATTGGAAAACTATTGCAGGGCTATGGGCAAAGAGGAGGGGATTGGCACTAAATTGAAGAGCACTTTCAAAGGGCCGGCACAGACACCATGGACCGAATTGCCTCCTCCTGTGCTGTATCATTCGAGGATTGTATAAACACTGCAATCCTGCAAATATGGCCTCTTGTGCAATCCCCACGCCCTTCGCTCCACCATTGGCGGCCGTGCCTTCAGTTGCCGTGGCCCTAAAATCTTTGACCAAGCTTTTGGTCACCGGTTCTAATATCTCCTTCTTTGGCTCAGTGTCAATTTTTGAATGATTCCGCTCCAGTGAAGCGCTTAGGACGTTTTACTGCGTTAAAGGCGCTATGTAAATGTGAGTTGTTGTTGCTGTGCTGCCATTGGCTCAGCTTTGCCGGACCGATTCAGCCAGGGACGCAGGCTGTGCTGCTCCAGTGGTCGAAATGTTGGCAGCTCACTGTATAGGCTCACAGCTCAGAATTAGCATTTGGCAAGATACAGAATGGCAAACAGTTACCGGGGCCGAAGCCCATCATCACACAGCACCTTCAGTATAGGGTCACAGCTCAGAAATACCATTTGGCAAGGTACTGGAAGGAAAACAGTGACTGGGATGCAACCCCAACGTCAAGCAGCACCTTCAGTATAGGCTCAAAGATCAGAATTAACACTTGGCAAGATACTGGAGGGCAGACAGTGATTGGGGCCGAAACCCACCATCACACAGCACCTTCACTATAGGCTGGTACAATTATACAAAAGACATGTCCTCTCCAGATGAAGAAGGAACTGCGGGCGCTCTTGTCAATTGTGTCCCACAGGCTCGTTGTTTAGTCCCGCAGGAGCGGGCTTCAGCACCTGCGCACTGGAACCCGCTACAGATCTGAGCCACTGAGAATGTGAACGGCTGCCGAATGCTGATATTATTCGGGGAGTCGTGGCAGATGGCAGTGCCCTTATAAAGAGAAATGTGAGAAGTCGCACAACACCAAGTTAGTTATGGTCCAACAGCTTTATTTGAAATCACAAGCTTTCCGAGTGCTGCTCCTTCGTCAGGTGAATTGAAGAGATGCATATAGGCACAGCATATATAGTCAGAGAAAACTGCCAGATGATTACAGTTAATCTTTCCATCTGCCCTTTATCACACCTCGGCAGAGAGATAATCACGGCAATCAAAGGTGTGGATGGTGTCCAAACAGGTCAGTCAGGAAAACATTACATCAAAGACAATGTGGCAGATGCTGGAGTCTGTATGGAAATAAAGAAAACTTTTTTTGCTGGAAATCACAGCAGGCCCGGCCGCATCTGTGCAGAGAGAACAAGCCAACGACGGCAATGTAACACATGAAATAACTGCTCGTTAAATTGTAGCCCATACGATGAATGGGACAGGGCAGCATGGATACATAATTGGCTAAGGGTCAGAAAGCAGAGAATTCAGTTGACCAGTTGTTTTTCAGACCGGAGGGTAGTATACAGTGGTGTTCCCCAGGCGTTAGTATTTGCACCAGTGCTCTTTTTGATATATATGAGTGACGCAGTGTTGGTTATAAACGGCATCAAATCTCGGAAATGAAGTACACAATGAGGAGGATAGTAACAGACTTCAGGAGGACGTAGACTGACTGGTCAACATGAGCGCATAAGAAATATGAGCAGGAGTAGGCCATTCGGCCCTTCGATCCTACTCCAGCATTCTATAAGATCATGGCTGACATTCGGTTAAAAACATTCATGTAACACCTTCTAACTGACCCTCATTCCTGCACATACAGTTATCTCATTACTCGGTTTATTGGCATATTTTGCATTAACCGATTAAAATATAATTGGAGCCAAAAACAAGAACATAAATGCCAAGTAAAGTTTCCTGGGTCTTGACGCTTATACAATGTTCCTCAGGCTGTCGGGTCTGAGATCTGAAGAGAAGTCCCTGACATAATCCTATACTTCGCTAATGGCGTTTCTTTCCGAATCCAATCCCTTTGTTTACAGCATAAGTCGAACTATGATTCAATTAGGCAGACACTTGGCAGATTCTATTTAACACAATTGTGAAGTGAAAAATGAGGAGAGGCAATATGAACTAAATGATACAATTTTAAAGGGAGTGAAGGAACAGCGAGATCTAGGCATGTATCTACACACATCTTTGAAGGCGGCCGGACAAATTGAAAAGAATGTTAATAAAGCACACGGGATCCTTCGCTTTATTAATAAGCAATCGAGTACAAAAGCAAGGAAGTTATGCTAAAACATTATAAAGCACTGATTAGGCCACAGCTGCAGTATTGTGTTCAATTCTGGGCACCAAACTTTGGGAAAGATGTCATGGTTTTGGAGCGTGAGCAGAAGAGATTTACTAGAATGGTACCAGCGATGGAGGACTTCAGTTATGTGGAGAGACTGAAGAAGCTGGCGTTGTTCTAATTAGAGCAGAGAATGTTAAGAGGAGATTTGATGGAGGTGATCAAAATCTTAAATAGATTCAATAGAGTAATTAAGGAGCAACTGTTTCCAGTGGCAGTGTGATCGGTAACCAGAGGACACAGATTTAATGTGATTGACTAAAGAACAAAAGACAACATGAGGTTTTACACAGCGAGTTGTTGTGATCTGGAATGCACAGCCTGAAAGGGCGGTGGAAGCAGATTCAATAGCAATTTTTAACGGGGAATTGGAAAAAAAATGCTTGAAGTAAGAAAAATACTGGGGAAAGAGCAGAGGAGTGGGATTAATTGGATAGCTCTACCAAAGAGCCGGCACAGGCACGATGGGCCGAATAGCCTCCTTCTGTGCTGTATCATTCTATTATTCTATAATCACTGATACCTTAGAACATAAGAAATTGAATGCGGCAGAAGAGCAAAGTACCAGGGATACAGGTGAACAAATAATTACAAGCAGTTTCACAGGTCAGCAAAGCAATAATATGCTAACAATCAACTGGGATTTATTTCTAAGACAATAGAATTCAAAAGTAGTGAAGGTGACAGATGGTTGGAAGTGGTGTTCCACAAGGTTCGGTGCTGGGACCACTATTGTTCACCATTCACTTAGAACAGTTTCGACTCAGGAATTGGAAGTGCAAGTTCAAACATTGTGGATGCCCCCTAAATGGGGGGTTATAGTTAATACAGAGGTTGACTGCGACAAAATACAAAAAAACGTTAATAAACTGGCAGAGTGGGCGTGCATTTGGCAAATGAACCTCAATATAGAGAAATGTGAGGTAGTGCATTTTTATAGGAAGAATACGAAGCTCACATACTCCTTGGAGAATAAGTTCTATACGGGTTTGAGAAACAAAGGGATGTGATGGTACAGTTACAGAAATCTCGAATAGTTGCAATGCAGTTTGATAAATCCATAACAAACAAAGAAAGCACTAAGGTACATTTCTAGAGTGATAGAATTGTAAAGCACAGAAGTTGTGTTAAACTTGTACAGAACCTTGCTTAGACCACACTTGGAGTACTGCGAACATTTCTGGTCACCATCTTATGAAAGGCTATAGAGGGACTGGTGAAGGTGCAAAAAGTATTTACTAGAATGATACCAGAACTGAGAGGTTATATCTGTCAGGAAAGACTCTACAGGCTGGGGATTTTTTCTTTAGAATAGCGAAGACTGACGGGCGATCAAATGCTTTAAGATTTTGAAAGGGTTGGATAGCGTAGATTAGAAAATATGTTTCCACTTGCAGGAGAGACCAGAACTCGGGGCCTAGATTTAAACTAGTCATTAATAAATCCAATAGGGAATTCACGAGAAACGTTTTTACCAAATGAGTGGCCAGAATGTGGAGCCCGCTACCACAAGGAGTAGTTGATGGGAATAGCATAGACATATTTAAAGGGGAGCGAGATAAGCACATGAGGGTAAAGGAATAGAGGGGTATTTTGACTGGGTTAGATAAAAGGAGGGTGGGTGGAGGCTCGGGTGGAGCATGGACACCAACATGGACATTTTGGCCTGCCTCTGCGCTGTAAATACTTTGTAAATTGATTTAAACTTGTATAGGACACTGGTCAGATCTCAATTGGAGAACTATGCAAAGTTATGGTCTCGATACTAGAAAAAGGAGCTAGGAACACTGCAGAAAGGGCTAAAATATTTACAACAACAATAACAACAACTTGCATTTATATAGCACCTTTAAAAAAGTTACATGACCCAAGGCGCTTCACAGGACCGGTATTTAAAGAAACTTGATAACGCGCCATATAAGGAGATATTAGTAAAGATGACCAAAAGCTTTGTCACGGAGGTAAGTTTAAAGCAGCATCTTAATGGAGGAGGGAGATTTAGAGAAGCAAAGTGAGTAAGGGAGTGGGTTCCTGAGCTTCAGGCCCAGGCAACTGAAAGCACAGCCGCCAATGGTGGAGCGGTTAAAATCGGGAATGGGCAAAAGGCCAGAATTAGAAGAGCACAGACATCTCGGGAGTGTTGTGGGGCTGGTGGAGCTTGCAGAGATAGGGAGGGCGAGTCAATGTAGGGATTCGAAAGCAAGGATGATGATTTTCAAATTGAGGCATTGCCGGAATGGAAGTCAATGTAGGTCAGCGAGCACAGGTTTGGTGGTTTACCGGGATTTGGTGTGGGTTAGGTTACAGGCAGCAGAGTTTTCGATGAGCTCAAGTAATGGAGTGTGGGAGATGGAAAGCCGGTCAGGAGAGAGTTGGTGTTATCAAGTCTAGAGTTACCAAAGGCATGGATCATGGTTTGAGCAGCAGATGAGCTGAAGCAGCGGCGATGTTACAGAGGTGGAAGTAAGTCGTCCTGGTGTTGGAGTGGATATGTTGTCGGAAGATCATCCTGTGGTAAAATACGACCGCAAGGTTGCAAATAGTCTGATTCTGCCTTAGACAGGTGCTGAGGAGATGGGTGGAGTCGGTGACTCGGCAACGGAGTTTGTGGCGGGGGTCCAATAGCTTCGGTCTTAAAATATTTAGTTGGATGGCACAAGAACTGAAAGATTACAGCTATCGGGAAAGTTTGAACAGGTTGAGCCTTTCTGCTGTAGAAGAGAGAGTACTGAGATGAGGCCTGATAGAGATCTTCAAAATTATGAATAGGTTGGGCAGGGTAGATATGGTGAGAATGTTTACACTTGTGCAGAATACAACACTTGGGGCGATAAATACAATATAGTTCTTAATAACTCCATTATTGAAATAAGGAACTATTTCATTCCTCAGGGAGTGGTTAGAATGTGGAACTCACTACCACAGGAAGTGGTTGAGGCAAACAGCTTAGATTCTTTCAAAAGGAAACTAGACGAGTAAATGATGGAAAAGCGAATACAAAGAAATGCTGAGAGTCTGAGATTAGGTAAATGCAATGGGAGGAGACTCGTGTGAAGCAAAAACACCAGCATAGAGTAGTTGGACCGAATGGCCTGTTTGTGTGCTGTATATTCCATGTAAAATAATCCCCTGAACTGTAGCTCAGCTGTGTCTGCCTACCGATTGACGAGGCTCTTACACTGGAAGCTGCAAATGAATTGCTGCACTAAAGAGCTGGAGGGACTCTTTACAGAAGAGCTCAGATAGAATGCAGCAAACTAGTGGTCCTGTCCCGAAAGACAATGTGGGAACGGTCAATCAGAAATAGTGCCGAGTCCCAAGCACAGTGCTCGCCCAGCCGCTGGGTGTATTTTCAGATCACCAGCTATTCCTGGTGTAATTCGGTGGATGGCAGTCTGGGGCTGAATATTACATTCCTGGGCTGGAAACACTGGGACCCGCCTCTGGGCTGAGCTCAGTTGTTCTGATTATTAATGAATTGAATAATTGAGGTAACCGGATATTTCACTGCACTCTTCACCTGCTCTCTGAACTTGGACTGGGTCACCCCATAAATAAATGTGTTTGTGCAGCAACTTAAATTACGCAGCATAAATCCGACTCGTTCAAAGATAATTAAAGACACTTTGTAATCATTGGGATTTGTTCCTGTAATGGTATAATATAAGAAATCTATAACATATACCAACCACAGCAGTATGAAGCTGCCGGATATGGTGAAGAGTAAAATCACAGCCTTCCTTCTGCTCTCCATCTCTGGGTCACTGCCATTCTCTCCCTTGCTCTCACCCCTCAGTCACTTACGGACTCGACTGGCCACTAAAATGTGTCTGACTGTCAGAGCGTTGAGCAGCATAATTAAAGCAAATGGGAGCAATGGGTTTAAAACCGTCATAAACCTGTCAAATCCCATCCAGCCGGGTTCAGTGAAATAGCTTGGGATTGTCTCTCAGAAACACGGCACATTGTCGATTATCACCCAGGGTTCAATTGTAACGCAGAAGGGAATGTTTTTTAAACAGAGCAGAATGCAGGTTGTTCCCAGAACCACAGCTGCAGTTTTCTCGGTGCAACACGGTGGCATAGTGGTTAGCACTGGTGCCTCACAGCGCCAGGGACCCGGGTTCGAATCTGACCTCGGGTGACTGTCTGTGTGGAGTTTGCACATTCTCCCCGTGTCTGCGTGGGTTTCCTCCGGGTGCTCTGGTTTCCTCCCACAGTCCAAAAATGTGTGGGTTAGGTTGATTTGGCTATGATAAATTGACCCTTAGTGTTAGGGGGGGATTAAATATGTGGGGTTATGGGGATAGGATGGGATATGTTAGGGGGAATTAAATACGTGGGGTTACGGGGGTCGGGTGGGATATGTGTACTGTGGGGATTAAAGCAGGGACAGGGTACTGGATTTGGATGATCAGCCATGATCATATTGAATGGTGGAGCAGGCTCAACGGGCCGAATGGCCTACTCCTGCTCCTAGATTCTATGTTTCTATGTTTCTAATATTTAGTTTTCAGCTTTTGACAACAAATGGCCACAAATCGATCAAAGGTGAAAGTGACGGTGAACCAGACAGAACAGTCTGTGGTTGCACGAATCAGGACAGCGACAACAGTACACACAGGGGTGATGTCCAGGAAAGACAATGGGAAATAATGATAATTGATCCGGTTCAGTATGACCTCAGTGACAATGACCAGTAGATCCGCCGCTGCCATGGCCACCAGGTATCGAGTGGTGCAGGTGGAGAACCCACACTTTCCCCGGGACAGGATCACAATCGCCACAAAATTCACTGTAAAAAAGAGAAGGGAAAAGAGACTGGAAAAAAAATTTCAAACATTCTCCGTGTCTGAGCCCAGACAGTAAGGGCTGGATTTCAACACCTCAAAAAGGGGCGGTTGAGGTCGGGTAAGAGTTTCAAATTCAAAATTTTGTTCCTACCCCAACCCGCCTGCTGCCAAGTTTAACTGAAACGGGACAGGAGCGGATGCGAACCGCTCCCAGGAGGCGGATTGGCAATTTAAATATTTTAATAAAGCAGGCAGCCTCTGATTTAACCTCTTTTACAGGTTTTACTCTGTCTGGCCGTGTTTCCAGAGCCGCGGAAATGTTTGCACCCGGCCCCCCAAGCTCTACCCATCGCCCGACACCCCCATGGATAGAGTCCCGCGGTCGGACATCCCCAACACTGGGGATTGGACACCCTCCCAGGACCGGTCAAACGCCCGCGTCCTTGATCGGATACAGCCGGGATCGGACGTCCCATCCACCGCCCCCCGCCCCCTCCCACATTGTCTGCACGTGACCGACCTGATCCTGTTCCGGAGCCCCCCATCCCCCGTCCGAATGGAAGCCCGACTGTTAATCAGGCTGACTTCCCAGGTGGGGAACCGGTCAAGCACACAGGACGGGCGCTGTGGAGTGGAGACACCCCAAAATCCGGGAATACTCGGGCCACCGGACATCCTGTCTGCTACTCTTCATCCAGCCCCCACACCCCCTGCCATCGACTATGTAACCCACTCCTGTTAATATCCAGGCCTAAGTATTTGAGGAAAAGCAAAATACTGAGACTGCTGTAAGTCTGAATGAAAAAAAGACATTGCTGAAAACACCTCAACAGGTCAGGCAGCATCTGTGCAGAGAGAAACACAGTTAACGTTTCATGTCGATGATCTTTCATCAGAACTGGAAGATATCAGCTATTAACAGTATTAAAACAATGATAGAGTCAGAGAAAAGTGCGGTAGCATAAGGAAGGAACAAAGTGAATATCTGTGATCGGCTGGAAGATAGGAGAGATTCAATGACTAAAGTGATGATGGTGCAAGGCGAATGGAACAATTAAAGCAACAGAAGATGGGTCCAGAGGAGGTTTTACTGGTTACAGCAGAATAACAGAGGGGGAGGGAGCATGGCAAATTAGGCAGAGAAAGTTGTGTAGACCCCAAGTGCTTGGACCAGCCCGCCGGCCGTGTACCGTGATCGCCACTCCAAGGCCCAGCGGACACCTCCTCCATTCCCAGAGGCTCTGGTGGATCCATCCTCCATAACCAGCACATGCCGTCCGAGAAAACGGGAGCAGAGGTTATGATCTGAAATTTTAAAACTTATTTTTGAGTCCGGTAGGCAATAAAATGCCTATTGAAAAATACGGTGCAGTTCCTCATTGAGTTCAAAAGGGAACAGTGCTGAAGGCCGAGAACACAGAGGCCGGAGTGTGAGTGGGATGTCGAATTAAAGTGGCAAGTGAGCTGAAACTCAGGGTCACACTTGCGGACTGAAGGGAGGCGTTCAACAAAGTACTCAGTCAATCTGTGTTTAGTCCACCCAATGTACAGGAGACTGGATCGTGGGCAGCGAATACAGTATACTAAATTGTAAGAAGTACAAGTGATTACTGTTTCACGTGGATGGAATGTTTGTGGCCCTGGCTTGTGGGAGAGAAAGAGGGGAAAGGGCAGCTGTGGCATCTCCTGCGCTTGCGTAGGAAGCTGCCGGGGAAGGGGAGCAGATGTTCGGTGTGCTGGACGAGTGGAGCAGGGTGTTGCGAGGGCCAGGGGGACGGGAGGGCATGGGAAGATATGTTTGGTGGTGGCCTTAGCTGGACGTGGCGGAAATGGCAGAGGATGACCCGTTGAATGTGGAGGCCTGTGCACTGGAAGCTGAGGACAAGGGAAACCCTATCTGGGTTCTGGCAGGGAGGGCAATGAGTGATGGCAGCAATGCAAGTTTGAAACGGTTGAGGGTCCTGTCAAACACAATGAAGATGAATAACCGGCTGAGGAAATATGAAGACATTTCGGAAGTACTGATGTGGAATTTGGCATCGTCAGAACATATGCAGCGTAGGTGGAGAAACGTTGAGAATAGAATAGAGCCCTTCCAGGAAGCCGAGTGAGAGGAAGTATACTCAAGATTCCTACGGGAGTTGGTGGGCTTATAGTAGACATTGTGGACGGCCTAGCCCCTGAAATTGAGATAGAAAAGTCGAGGAAGGAAAGGGAAGACCACTGTGGTTCACCATTTACTTGTTATTCCTGCATTTAAAATGGAAGGGAGAACAAGTCCAAAGGAACGACTGATCAGTTCACATAATGTTGGTGGCGGGAAAGATAATGGAATCTTTACTCAAAGACGTAATAGAAAAAATTCTAGAAACACTAAATATAATAAAGAGTAGTCAGCTGGTATTCGAAAGGAATGATCATGCTTGCCCAATCTTATTGAATACTTTGAATACGTATCAGAAAGAGCAGATAAGGGTAATGTAGTAGATGTAAAATAACTTGTTTTTCTAATGCCCTTCGATAAGTTACCGGAAAGAAGACTGAATCACAGAGCAAGTTGAGTTAATTGACTAGCAGCAGAATGGATAGCGAGCTGGCTACAAACACAGAAAACAGGGAGCAAGGGATAAAGGTATTTACTCATATTGGCGGAAGGTGAGAAGTGGTGTTCCATACGTATCAGCGCTGGGACCACTCTTGTTCAACATTTACATAAACGATATTGACTCGGGAAGCAGAAGCTCAAATTCCAAATTTTCCAGACAGATCCAAATTGGGAATTGTGTTAATACAGAGGAAGAATGCAACACAATACATGAAGACATTAATAAACTTGCAGAATGGGTGTATAAATGACAAATTAATTTAAATATAGCTGAATATTAGTTATTGAATTTTTGTAGGAAGAATAAGTTTCCGAAATACCCCTTTTAAAATAAGAGTCTTAATGGGTTAGTGGGCGAAGGGATTCAGTGGTACAGATTCACAAATCATTTAAAGTAGCAACACAGGTTAACAACGCAATGAAAATGCAATCAAAGACCTGGGGTTTATTTCTAGAGGAATAGAATCGTAAAGTAAAGAGCTTATCATAAACTTATATATAATCTTGTTTATACCACACTTAGCGTACTGTGTAGAGTTCTGGTCTCCATATTACAACCAGGATATCGAGGCACAGGAGAAGGTGCAATTTATTTACAAGGCTGATAGCAGAACTGAGAGATTATAACCATTAGGAAAGATTGTACAGGCGGCCTAATAGAGGCCTTTAAATTATGAAGGAGTAACATAGGGTAGATGTTTGACTTGTGAGGTGTGTCCAAAACTGGAGATTATCGATATAAGATAGTCACTAATAAATCCAATAAGGAATTCAGGAAAATTTACTTACTCAGAGAATGGTTAGAATGTGGGACTCGTTACAACTTGGAGTACTTGAGGCGAATAGCAGAGATGCATTTAAGGGGAAGCTAGATAAGTACATGATGTAGAAAGCAATAGAAGTTTATGCTGATAGGGTTAGATGAAGAGGGGTGGGAGGAGGCTCTTGTGCAGCATAAACACTGGCATAATCTAGTAGGGCCGAATGGCCTGTTTTGTGCTGTAGATTCTATGGAGTTCTCCGTAACTTGAGTACAAATTAATCACAGTCATCAGTTTTTTCACAACATTTCGAATATTGAAGTGCCTTATTTATTGAAGCATTGCATATTTATTCATTATTCAGAGATTAATAATGTTATTATTTACTTCCCCCGGACTTATCACCCCATTATGAAACCCGATATGCATGTTCTTCAGTTATATGTGTCTCTCCTCGTAGGGACACGCCTCACTGACCTAAGGGCAGAGATCGGTGCAGGTTACCTGTGTAGAGAACCTGAATCATAGTTAAGAAATTGTTCATCAAACCTTAATCAGTTACAGAAGTGGAATAATCAAAAACCTAGCCCAAGATTCATCGTGTCTAATAGCAAGATAAAAAAATTCAGAATTCATGACCCACAGATTCTCATGCCCGTGTTAGGGGAAGTGGATTAATCGACATCAAAACAGCTAAAGTGTTTACAGTAACTATACTTAGAGTAAGAATAAGTCATTATACAGAGGATTTGAATAATGTAACACTGCTGTCCTGCTGTTTACATGTCACTAAATCATTAACAACTGTTTCAGTTGGTGCAGTTTAATAGGAAAGAGAGCAGTATAAATGCATTTCACTTTATATATGTATTCCCAAACATGTTCAACCAACAGCAGAAATATTCCCGTTCGCCATCGATTACATTCGTAAAACAGGTATGCCGCTCCATGGAGGGTAGAGATCAGTCACCTAAAACAATTATTTCAACGTAGAACCGACTTGTTCCACTCCGGGTAGTGACTCACACTCAGTACAATTCTACAGTGACAGAAACTCCCAGCAATACATGGACACTGGGGTTAGCTGTACCACTCCGGTTAGTGACCCACACTCAGTAATATTCTACATTGACAGATACTCCCAGTAATACATGGACACTGGGGTTAGCTGTACCACTCCGGGTAGTGACCCACACTCAGTAATATTCTACATTGACAGATACTCCCAGTAATACATGGACACTGGGGTTAGCTGTACCACTCCGGGTAGTGACCCACACTCAGTAATATTCTACATTGACAGATACTCCAAGTAATACATGGCCACTGGGGTCAGGCCTTCCGATCAGGTTAGTGACTCACACTCAATCCAGTTCTACTGTGACAATCCCTTTCACTAATTCATTCTCGGAGAGAGTTGCTTACACTGAGGTCTGATTCAACAGTACATGCTATTCCACTAAAGGCAATAACTTGAAAGTTCTGCCATCCCGCGAGTTACAAACAGAGGTTTACTTTCAGTTGAGGCGATGGAATAAAACCGCAGAGGTAATTCAGGACATTTGACGAGAGAAAATTATATCACTGATTGGGTAGCTGTATAACGGTGACCCCTAGACCAGCATGTAAAATGATCAGTCTCAGAGCAAAACCAGAGATCAGCTCACACACACATTTACAAAACTTCAACGGTTAGAGTCACTTACCAGGAACTCCAATGACGGCAATGATCATGTAATATATTTTCGCCACTCTTAAATATATTTCCATCATTTTCAGTGTGAAGCGATGTGTCCCTTCGTGCTGCAGACAATCTCTCTGAATTAAACACTGAGGCGATACTTTCCCAGAGCCTTTCATTTATACACTACGGGATCTCAACGGGGACATTGAGGTTGCAACATCGCTCAAAATAGTATTTTTAAAAGTTGAACAAACAGATTACGACAGCCCAGTTAAGTCCCTGTTGTGATGGAATATATTTAGTGTTGAGATTCAATTTGAAAACCCCAAAGACCTGAGAATTCTGATCCCATTAATGAACTAATGAAAATTGCCAGTTGTATTCTCCCAGCAATGGGCTTGTTCCTTCAATCGTCATCAAGCCCGTCGCTGGATCTCATATTGGGCCAAAAATTCATCCCGCTGCGCGAGAGTACGCACTGCGTACTCTCGCGTATTCTCTCTCCAATTGCCGGTTTTCTGCATGCCCTGCGCATGCGCTGAAAACCGGCACTTGGTCTTTTGAAAAGGGGGTGGTTCCTCGGTGCATCGCGTGCGTGCTACAGGCTGCGCGCACGCTGTGCACTTCGTGCTTTGGACGCGCAGGTAAGGACGGAAGATTTTAGAAATGGAAAAAGGAGGAGCAAGACCCACTTTTAACAAGGTAAGTAGTGAATTAAGTATTTTTTTGAATTTTTTTTAACAGGTATATCTTTTTTAGAGACTTTAAAGACAGGTAAGTTTATTTTTATAACTTTTTAAAAGATTTTAAATTTTTTCAAAAATTTTATTTTTTATTTAAAATGGTTAATTTATTTAACTATACTTATTTTATTAATGTGATGGTTTGTTTTTTTAATTTAATTGAGGTTTAGCTGTTATTTTGGGGGGGTGTAAGATTCATAGATTTCACAGCACGTATGTGAAACTTATGAATGTAAGATGGTGTGCTGCCATTGGCTCTAACTGAGTCACGTGATCCCACAGCTCGCACGAATTCACTACGCCGGTGGGATACGCAAGCACTGCCCGGCTGATGTCTAGAACATCAAGTTCGTGCGAGCTGGATCTGAAAAAGCCAACGCGGAGTGAGAGATCACGGGGAAGCCTTACCCCCGCGGGAACAGAGCGAGATCAATTTCTGGGCCATTATTTCTGAGATGTCCTTCACTCTGCTGTGGCCATTCAGTAATTAAATTCCGAATGTTAGAGTTATCTCTCAGGGCTGCTCTGCTGCACTCTGGAATGGGAATAACCTCTTTAACTGTGGCCATTCAGTAACTAAATTCCAAATGTTAGAGTGTCCTCTCAGGGCTACTGTGCTGCTCTCTGGGATGGGGGTGTCCTCTTTAACTGTGACCATTCAGCTAAAGAATTAAAGTGGGGAATTTGTGTCGATGGATCCTCAAATCAATATACCCCCTCAAAGTAACGAAACTATTAGATCGAATAAAAATAATCAATCTAATAAAATCCCTCAAACTAATAAAGGTCCTCAAAATGATACTTTACCTGACAATGTTACAGCAACTCAAACTAATACATCATCTCCAACTCAGAGTCCCTCAAACTAATACAACCTCAAACTAATACTGCAACTCAAAGTCATAAGCCCTTCAAACTCATACAACACGTCAAACACATACAACACCTCAAATACCGCTACTAAAACTAATGCAGCACAACAAATTCATACAGCAATTCAAACTAATACAGCACTTCATATAATACAGCCCCTAAAACTAATAGAGTATCTCAAAATAATAGAGATCGTCAAACTAATACCGCCTTTCAAACCAATACAGCCAATCCAACCAATACAGCCCATCAAACCAATACAGCCCATCCAACCAATACAGCCCATCCAACCAATACAGCCCATCCAACCAATACAGCCCATCAAACCAATACAGCCCATCAAACCAATACAGCCCATCAAACCAATACAGCTGGACACCATCCAATACATAACAGCCCGTTTGATTGGCACCAAATCCATCACCTTAAACATTCACTCCCTCCAACACTGGCGCAAGGTGACTGCAATGTGGCTGCGGGTTACGGTAGTTTCGTGGTTAAATCACTGGACTAATAATCCAGAGACCTGGATTAATGATCCAGAGACCTGAATTCAGGCCCGACCACTGTTGCTGGGGCGTTTCAATTCAGTTATTTGAAAAATCAGGAATTTAATGAAAAGCTAGTTGACCAGGAAACTGTCGTACAATCCAATCTGGTTCACTATTGCCCTTTAGCGAAGGAAAGCTGCCTTTTATCCGGTCTGTCCTGTATGTGACTCCAGCCCATACAGCAATGTGGTTGGCTCTTAACTGTCCTCTGAAAGTGCGGGAAATTACGGATGGACAATAACTGCTGGTCTTGCCAGCGACTCCCACATCCCGTGAATCAATTTTAAAACAATGTGTACCAGCGACAAATGCACTGCAGCAAGTCGCCAAGCATTCTTTGACAGCTCCTCCCAAGCCCGTGATCTCTACCACCTTGATGGACAAGGGCAGCAGGCGCATTGGAACACCACCACCTCCAGATTCCCATCCAAGTCACACAACATTCTTACTTGGAAATATATCACCATTTTGTCATCGTCGCAGGATCAAAGTCCTGTTATTCCCTGACGAACAACACAGTGGGAGTTCCTTCACCACACGGACTGCAGCGGTTCAAGAAGGCGGCTCACCACCACCTTCTCAAGGCCAATAAGGGATGGACAATAAAGGCTGGTTTTGTCAGTGACGCCCTCATCCCGTAAATAATAAATTATATAAAACTAATCATTTCATATCAACGAAATTGATAAACCAGAAACAGGCCAACTGACTAGAATCAAACCAAGCACCAAGTAACTGGCCATCTGACAAGACCAGGCTGATCACTATCAAACTAACCAACTGATCACAACCTGTCCATGCACCAAGAAACTGGTCGACTGACCAGAATCTGATCGAGCACCAAATAACTGGCAAACTGACCACTACCTGACCGAGCACTGAGAAACTGACCAACTGAAAAAACCTGATCGAGCACCGAGAAACTGACCAACTGACCACAACCTGACCGAGCACAGAGAAACTGACCAACTGACCACAACCTGACCAAACACAAATAAACTGACCAACTGACCACAACCTGTCCGAGCACACAGAACCTGACCAACTGACCACAACCTGACCGAGCACCGA
This sequence comes from Squalus acanthias, assembly GCA_030390025.1. Taxonomy (NCBI): domain Eukaryota; kingdom Metazoa; phylum Chordata; class Chondrichthyes; order Squaliformes; family Squalidae; genus Squalus; species Squalus acanthias. Next base: position 297,704 of record JASTWF010000512.1, read on the forward strand.
GAAACTGACCAACTGACCACAACCTGTCCGAGCACACAGAACCTGACCAACTGACCACACCCTGTCCGAACACACAGAACCTGACCAACTGACCACACCTTGACCAAGCACCGAGAAACTGACCAACTGACCACACCCTGACCAAGCACCGAGAAACTGACCAACTGACCACACCCTGATCGAGCACACAGAACCTGACCAACTGACCACAACCTGACCGAGCACACAGAACCTGACCAACTGACCACAACCTGACCGAGCACACAGAACCTGACCAACTGACCACAACCTGTCCGAGCACACAGAAACTGACCAACTGACCACAACCTGACCGAGCACACAGAACCTGAACAATTGACCACAAACTGACCGTACATACAGAACCTGACCAACTGACCACAACCTGACCGTACATACAGATTTTGACCGCATTTTAATCGAATAACCAGAAACTGATCATCTGGCAATTTGAACAAATACTCAGAAATTGACCAACTGACCACTACCAGACCAACACACGTAAACTGACCAACTGACCACAATCTGTTCGAGCACACAGAACCTGACCAACTGACCACACCCTGTCCGAACACACAGAACCTGACCAACTGACCACACCCTGACCAAGCACCGAGAAACTGACCAACTGACCACACCCTGACCAAGCACCGAGAAACTGACCAACTGACCACACCCTGACCGAGCACACAGAACCTGACCAACTGACCACAACCTGACCGAGCACACAGAACCTGAACAATTGACCACAAACTGACCGTACATACAGAACCTGACCAACTGACCACAACCTGACCGTACATACAGATTTTGACCGCATTTTAATCGAATAACCAGAAACTGATCATCTGGCAATTTGAACAAATACTCAGAAATTGACCAACTGACCACTACCAGACCAACACACGTAAACTGACCAACTGACCACAATCTGTTCGAGCAACCAGAAAGTGACCATCTGTCCACAACTGGACTGAACACCCAGAAACTTACCAGCTGACCACAATCTGATTGTACAGACAGAAACTGTCAGAATCTGAGGGTGCCTAAACATGTATATGGCTACACGGATAATACTGTGTTTAAATGATTGTATGCTTCGTCTCGAGACAAGTAAGGCGATTGATCCATTTTCGTTTTCATGGAAGACTTGCATTAGAATTTGAGATAGTCTTTTTAGTCTGTTAGGTTAGGTGAGGCATAAACATTCCACACAGGGGCCCAGAGGATGGCCCTGCCAGGTTAGCTGGTTATTGTTTGTAAGTTAAAGTTTAGATTTTGTTAATGTACCTTTAATTTGGCCACTGAAGGCCCAACCTATGTTTCTTCCATTATTAATAACAATATTGTAATCTCTACAGATAGAATTTGGAGTTTGTATAGCAGAACTGCTTGTGAAGATAATTAAAAGTTAATTCGGAAAAAAACATAGAATGAAAGGAATTTGAGGAGGCTGACGTATCCATCTTAGAATGGGCCATTAGCTAGATGAAGGTGAGATAGCGACTTGCTAAAGTGCGACAGTTCTGGTTGGGGCCATTATTAAAAGGGGTAGGGTCCGGCCTTTTACTTGCTGTATCCCACAGGATAGAGACAAGATAGATAAGACGCAATTCCAAAAAGGAAGATCTTCAGAAAGATTAAACAACACAAATTGGATGAAGTAATGAGACCCCCTTTTGGGGAGGGCTTTCTTTAAACAACCAAGACAAATAACTTGAGGTGTCATTGGGTGATGAGGTTTTAGAGGAACCTCTATAGGTTAAATGGTCCTGGCAATAACTTGGCCTCAGGTACACACCTAAAAAGTGAATAAAAGTAACACCCCGAGTAACTGCCCACACAGACGGTGGGGGAGGTGGGTGAGCCGAGCAGAAGTTGAACTGGTCGAACGCTCTTTTGAGAGTGATCCCATGCTCATCAAATCGAATGCTCGAGAGAGAGAGAGAGAGAGAGAGAGAGAGAGAGAGACAGAGAGAGAGAGAGAGAGAGGCCGGAAGCCAGACTGTTCACGCACGCCAGCAGTCTGTCCAATCGGGACCTGAACCAGCTGCTTGTCACGGTCATATATTTTTGCTGTATATCCAGCATGTTATATTCCGTCTAAAACTCCACTTAAACACAATATACCCACCATATTGGTTTGCAGTCGATGCTGATTCTTTGAAAGACTGGAGATAAGCTACCAATTGGCCAAATCTCTACAAATCTGACCACATTCTGATCGAGTAACCAGAAACTGACCATCTGGCTACTTGAACAAATACTCAAAAACTGACTAACTGACCACAACCTGAACAAACATCCAGGAACTGAGCAATTGCACACAACCTGACCGAGCCCCCAGAAACTGACCAGTTGACCACAACCTGAGAGAACACACAGAAACTTACCTGTTGACCAACATCTGAACGAGCATCCAGGAACTGACCAACCGACCACAACCATGCGAAAAACCCAGAAACTGACCTCCTGACCACAACCTGACCGAGCAACACAAAACTGACCATTTGACCATAACATGAGCCATCACCAAGAAACTGACCAACTGACCACAACCAAACCAAGCACCCGGAAACTGATCACTAAATGTAAACTCCCCTACAGAAACTGACCAACTGACCAGATTCTGACCAAGCACCAAATCACTGACCAAATGACCATAACAATACTGAAACTCCATAAATGGCCAACTGACCGCAACCTGACCGAGCACCCGGAAAATGACCCACTGACCATTAACTGAAAAAGCAATAGAAAATGACCAACTGACCAGAATCTAAGCAAGCACCAAGTAACTGACCATTTGTCCACTACGTGACCAAGCACCCACAAACTGATCAACTGACCACATCTCAACCGAACACCCAGAAACTGACCAAACGAACACAACTGGACCTAACACCCAGAAACTTAGCACTGCCTGATCGAGCCCCGAGAAACTGACCAACTGACCACATCTGGACCGTACACCCAGAAACTGACCAACCGACCACACCTGCACCTAACACCCAGAAACTTAGCACTGCCTGATCGAGCCCCGAGAAACTGACCAACTGAGCACATCCTGATCAAGCACTTGGAAACTGAACGGCTGACCAGAAACTGGCCGAGCATCAGAAATTCACAAAGTGACCAGAACTTGACCGAACACCCAGAAGCTCGACCAATAACCACTACCTGAGTGAGTTCAAAAAACTGACCTATTTACCACAGCATGGCTGAGCACCAAGTAACTGACCAATTCACCACAAACTGACCCAGCACACAGAAACTGACCAACTGACCACAACATTTCTGAGTACCCAGAAAATGACCAACTGACCACATCAAATGGAATGCCTGGAAGCTGACCAATTGACCACTAACTGAAAAAGCACAAAGAAACTGACCAACTGACTAGAATCTAACCAATCACCAAGGGACTGACCAATTGAGCAGGAACTGTCCGAGCACCTTTCACCTGACCAACATTCCGCATCTGACTGAGCACCCAGAAATTGACAATTGACCACAACCTGATCGGGAACCTTGAAACTGACCAGTTGGACTCTATCAGACCGAGCGCCCAGAAACAAATCATTTGACCACAACCTCGCTGAGTACCCTGAAATTAGAAGTCGCACAACACCAGGTTATAGTCCAACAGATTTATTTAATTTTACAAGCTTTCGAAGCAGTTCGCCCCTTCGTCAGGTAAGTTAGCAGTGAGAGAATCTCCCAGAATTCACAATTTAAACACAGACAAAATCTATTCACATTTTTCCCTACAACAAAGAGCACAGCCAAGACAATGAGATGTGTCCCATGGGGTCCAACGTGTCAAACCACCTGCTGGCTGCATATCCTGTCAATTTGTGTTCTTGTGTTAGTCTTTTTAAAAAAAAAACAAAAAAAAACACCTGGGAAGACTGGCCATGATGTCAAGTCACATTCTGTATCGTGACATGAACCCGATATCGCGATTGAGGCCATCCTCATGAGTGCGGAACTTGGCTATCAGTTTCTGCTCTATGATTTTGCGCTGTCGTGTATCTCGAAGGCCGCCTTGGTGAACGCTTACCCGCAGATCCGAGGCTGAATGCCCCTGGCTGCTGAAGTGTTCCCCGACTGGGAGGCAACCCTCCTGCCTGGCGATTGTTGCGCGGTGTCCGTTCATACGTTGTCTCAGTGTCTGCATGGTCTCGCCGATGTACCATGCTCTGGAGCATCCTTTACTGCAACGTATCAGGTAGACAACGTTGGCCGAGTCAGATGAGTATGTACCGTGTACCTGGTGGGTAGTGTCCTCACGTGTAATGATGGTATGTGTGTCCATGATTTGGCATGTCTTGCAGAGGTTGCCGTGGCAGGGTTGTGTGGTGTCTTGGTTGCTGTTCTCCTGAAAGATGGGTAATCTGCTGCGAACGATGGTACTTTTGAGGTTAGGCGGCTGCTTGAAGGTGAGTAGTGGAGGCGTGGGGATGGCCTTAGCAAGGTGTTCGTCGTCATCGATGACATGTTGAAGGCTGCGAAGAACATGGCGTAGTTTTTCCGCTCCGGGGAAGTACTGGACGACGTAGGGTACTCTGTTGGTTGTGTCCCGTGTTCGTCTTCTGAGGAGGTCTATGCGGTTTTTCGCTGTGGCCCGTCGGAACTGTCGATCGACGAGTCGAGCGTCATATCCCGTTCTTACGAGGGCGTCTTTCAGTGTCCGTAGGTGTCCATCGCGTTCCTCCTCGTCTGAGCAGATCCTGTGTATTCGCAGGGCTTGTCCATAGGGGATGGCTTCTTTAACGTGGTTAGGGTGGAAGCTGGAGAAGTGGAGCATCGTGAGGTTGTCCGTGGGCTTGCGGTAGAGTGAAGTGCTGAGGCGTCCGTCTTTGATGGAGATTCGTGTGTCCAAGAATGAAACCGATTCTGAGGAGTAGTCCATGGTGAGTTTGATGGTGGGATGGAACCTGTTGATGCTATCGTGTAGTCCTTTCAGTGATCCTTCGCCGTGGGTCCAAAGGAAGAAGATGTCGTCGATGTATCTGGTGTACAGCGTTGGTTGGAGGTCCTGTGCAGCGAAGAAGTCTTGCTCGAACTTGTGCATGAAGATGTTGGCGTATTGGGGTGCGAATTTGGTCCCCATGGCTGTTCCGTATGTTTGGGTGAAAAAATAGTTGTCGAAGGTGAAGACATTGTGTTCAAGGATGAAGCGGATGAGTTGTAGGATGGCGTCCGGAGATTGGCTGTTGTTGGTGTTGAGTACTGAGGCTGTCGCAGCGATGCCGTCATTGTGGGGGATATTGGTGTAGAGTGCCGATACGTCCATTGTGACGAGGAGTGTTCCTGGTTCAACTGGTCCATGGGTGCTGAGTTTCTGCAAGAAGTCTGTAGTGTCGCGACAGAAGCTGGGGGTTCCCTGTACGATGGGTTTCAGGATGCCCTCGACGTACCCAGAGAGGTTCTCACACAGGGTTCCGTTGCCTGATACGATAGGACGTCCGGGTGTGTTGGCTTTGTGTATCTTTGGGAGGCAGTAAAAGTCTCCTACGCGGGGAGTACGTGGGATGAGAGCGCGTAGGATGTTTTGAAGGTTTTGACAGGATATGCAGCCAGCAGGTGGTTTGACACGTTGGACCCCCTGGGACACATCTCATTGTCTTGGCTGTGCTCTTTGTTGTAGGGAAAAATGTGAATAGATTTTGTCTGTGTTTAAATTGTGAATTCTGGGAGATTCTCTCACTGCTAACTTACCTGACGAAGGAGCGAACTGCTTCGAAAGCTTGTAAAATTAAATAAATCTGTTGGACTATAACCTGGTGTTGTGCGACTTCTCATTTTTGTCCACCCCAGTCCAACGCCGGCATCTCCACATCATACCCTGAAATTGACCAACTGATCATTAACTCTCCGAGCCCCCAGAAACTGCCCAACCTACCACAAGCCACGTGCCAGGTTACTGACCGATTCACCACAACCTGACTGAGCACCTGGAAACTGACCAACTGACCACCACCAAACTGAATACCCGGAAACTGACCAATTTACCATATCATGATCGAGCATCCAGAGACTGACCAAATGACCATAACATGACCGAGCACCCAGAATCTAACCAGCTGTCGAAAGCAAACCGAGCCCCCGGAAACTGACCACGAACTGAAAAAGTGCACATAAACTGACCCAAAGATCAGAATCTAACTAAGCATCAAGTAACTGACAATTGACCACAGCATGTCCAAGCACACAGAAACTGACCAACTGCTCGCATCTGGGCCGAACACCAAGAAACTGACCCAAAGACCAGAATCTAACTAAGCACCAATTAACTGACCAATTGTGTGAAAGAGCGGAGGGCTTCACATGAAGAATGCTAAGAATGTTTCTGCAACATTTCCTTTGTTTAAAAATCTCTGATAGAATGTGTCTGTGTGATGATATTTTTCGTTTTCAGATTCTCTGAGCATGCGCTGTATTAAGAATGTTAATTGATTTCTCTATGCATCTATACACACACGTGTTCTTTTTGAGATACTTTGAGTCCTGTTTTGGTTTTGAACTGTGTTAAGGTTCCTTGGGCTCGCGACCTGGGAATATAATGTAAAATTTGGGCACTCTGAGTTCATAACCCATTTCAGAGATCAATATTTTTTAACTTTTGTGGTTTACATTTTAAGGGAAAGAGCCTGAAGTGGATTTATTTTGACTGAGGTTTTATTGTGTAACTGTGAAAAGGACTGTTTGATTTGCTTAACAAAAAAACGATAAGATACAACATTGAAGAATTGCAAGTTACAATCACAGGATGGTGTCTGGTAGCAAATCATTTTGAACTATGTCTGTCTGTCTCTCTGTCTATTTCTGTCACTGCCTATGTCTCTGCCCGTATGTATCACTGTTTATCTCCATCTATCTGTCTCCGGCTGTCTCTGCCTCACTGTCTCTCTCTTTCTGGCTCTGTCTGTCTATGTGTATTTCTCTGTGTGTCTCTGTTGCTGTCTGTTTGTCTATGTCCCTGTCTGAATGTGTCTCTGTCTGCCTGCCTGTATCTGTCTTTCTATTTATCCATCTGTGCCTCTGTCTCTGTCTCTGTGTTTGATTCTCCGTCTGTGTCTGCCTGCCTTTGTGTCGCTCTTTCAGTTTCAGTCGCTAGTTTTGTCGGCTATCAACCTGTGTCAATCTGTCTGTCTCTTTCTGTCTGTCTTCGTCTATCAGTCTATATTTCTCTGTACATAACTTTCTGTCTGTCTGTCTCTGTCCATCTGGATGTCTGTCTCTGTTTTTTCTCTATCTCTGTCTGTCCCTGTCTCAGCCTCTCTGTTTCTATCTATCTGTTTGTCTCTATATGTCTGCAGGTCTATCTGTCTGTGTCTCTCGATCTGTCTACCTATCTGTCTGTCTCCCTCTGTATGTCTGTCTGTCTCTCGGTTTCCCTGTACGTCTCTCTCTTTCTCTCTCGGGTTCTCTCCCTCTGTTGTCTCTCACAATCTGAATCTGGCAATGCCTATCTGTCTGTCTCTGCCTGTCTATCCATGTCTGTAGGTCTGTCTATATTTGTTCATCACTGTCTGTCTGGGTATCTGTCTCTTTCTGACTGTCCGTCTCTGTCTATCTCCGTGTAGACAGAAGGCTGGTAACTATAGACCGGTTAGCCTAACATCTGTGGTAGGTAAAATTTTGGAGTCCATTATTAAGGAAACAGTAACAGGACATTTGGATAATCATAATTTAATAGGACAAAGTCAGCATGGTTTTACGAAGGGGAAGTCATGTTTGACAAATTTGCTGGAGTTCTTTGAGGAAATAACATATAGAGTGGATAAAGGGGAACCAGTGGACGTAGTGTATTTAGACTTCCAAAAGGCATTTGACAAGGTGCCACACAAAAGATTATTGCTTAAGGTAAAAAATCACAGGATTGGGGGTAATATTCTGGCATGGATAGAGGATTGGCTATCTAACAGAAAGCAAAGAGTTGGGATAAATGGTTCATTCTCAGACTGGCAATCAGTAACTAGTGGTGTTCCACAGGGGTCAGTGCTGGGTCCCCAACTCTTTACAATCTATATTAACGATTTGGAGGAAGGGACCAAGTGTAACATATCAAAATTTGCAGATGATACAAAGATGGGAGGGAAAGTAGTGAGTGAGGAGGACATAAAAAACCTGCAAGGGGACATAGACAGGCTAAGTAAGTGGGCAGAGATTTGGCAGATGGAATACAACACTGGAAAGTGTGAGGTGATGCACTTTGGCAGGAAAAATCCTAGAGCAATTTATTATCTTAATGGCAAGAAACTGGAGAGTACTGAAGTGCAAAGGGATCTGGGGGTCCTGGTGCACGAAACTCAAAAGGTTAGTATGCAGGTGCAGCAAGTGATTAAGAAGGCAAATGGAATGTTGGCTTTCATTGCTAGGGGGATAGAATATAAAAATAGGGAGGTATTGCTTCAGTTGTACAAGGTATTGGTGAGACCGCACCTGGAATACTGCATACAGTTTTGGTGTCCTTACTTAAGGAAAGACATCCTTGCTCTCGAGGCAGTGCAAAAAAGGTTCACTCGGTTAATCCCGGGGATGAGGGGGTGGTCATATGAGGAGAGGTTGTGTAGATTGGGACTCTACTCATTGGAGTTCAGAAGAATGAGAGGCGATCTTATTGTAACATATAAGATTGTGAAGGGGTTGGATCGGGTGGATGCGGGGAGGATGTTCCCGATGACGGGTGAGACTAGAACTAGGGGACATAGTCTTACAATAAGGGGCTGCTCTTTCAAAACGGAGATGAGGAGGAACTACTTCACTCAGAGGGTGGTAGGTCCATGGAATATGCTGCCACAAAAAGCTGTAGAAGCTACATCATTAAATAAATTTAAAACAGAAATAGACAGTTTCCTAGAAGTAAAGGGCATTAAGGGTTACGGGGAGCGGGCAGGAATTTGGACATGAGTCTAGGTTCGGATCGGTCATGGCCCTGTGGGTAGCGCAGCGGGCCCAGGGACCGTATAGCCTGATCCTGCTCCTATTTCATGTGTGCAATTCTGTTAGATGCAGGAGATGGTTCTGTGATAGTAGATTGGCGGTTAGGATCAGATCAGCCATGATCTTATTGAATGGCGGAGCAGGCTCGAGGGGCCGATTGGCCTACTCCTGCTCCTATTTCTTATGTTCTTATGTATCTGTCTTCGTCTCTGTCTGTCTCTCTTTAGCTATTTCTGTGACTGTCTCTCTGCCTCTGTAGGCCTGTGCCTGTCTGGCTCCGCCTGTCCGTCTCCCACTGACTGTCTCTGTCTCTGTCTGTCAATCTCTCTCTCGCGCTCTCTAACTGACTCTGTCTGTCTTTCTCTCTCATTCTGTCAGTTTCTGTTTCTGTCTGTGTCTCTGTCTCCCTCGCATTCTCTTTGTCTACCTCTCTATGGCTCTGTCAGTCTGAGTCTATTCCTCTGTCTGTCTCTCCATCTCAGTCTGTCTCTGTTTGTCTGTGTCTCTGTCGTACTGTGTCGCTGTAATTATCTGTCTGTCTATGTCTGTCTGACTATCTCAAACTGTCTGTGTTTGTCTCTCTGTCTGTGACTCTGCCTGTGTCTCCTCTCTGTCTCTGTATGTCTCCGCACGCTCGGGCGGTGAGCCGGGGGGGGGGGGGGGGGGGGGGGGCGGACGGTGAGCTGGGGGCGGACGGTGAGTTAGGGCGGGCTGGGGCGAGCAGTTTGATGTGGTTGGGAGCGGGCGGCGAGTTGGGAGCGGGCGGGTATTGACTTGAGGCAAGCCTTACTACCCCATCTATCTCCCACCTTCTGACTCTCTATGTCTCTGCCCCTCTGTCTTCCCCGCTAATCTGTCACTCCTGATAGTCTCTCCCGACTGACCAAGCCATCTGTATCCCCGCATCTGTCTCCCCCTTCTATCTATCTCTCGGTCTCAAACCCCAGGCTGTCTCCTTCCGTCTCCCTCAGTTTCGGTCTGTCTCCCCCATTGCCTGTCTCTCTCTTTCGTTCTCCCACCGTATCTCTCTCTCTGTCCCCCTGTTGTTCTCTCTCTCTTTCTGACTCCCTGGGACATTCTCCTCCTCATCTCTTTCCCCCGTTTCTCTCTCTCCGTGACCTCTCTCACTTTGTTTCTGTCTTCACGGAGGAAGACACAGAAAAACTCCCAGAAATAGGAGAACAGCAAGGGTGTGGCGAGAATGAGGAACTTTAAGAAATTATTAGTAAAAAACAATACTAGCAAAATTAATGGGACTAAAAGTCGTTAAATCCCAAGGACCGGATGACCTACATCCTAGGGTTTTGAATGAGCTGGCCATTGAGATAGTGGACGCATTGGTTTTCATCTTCCAAAATTCTATAGATACTGGAACGGTTCCTGCAGATTGGAGGATAGCAAATGTAACCTCGCTATTTAAGTAAGGAGGGAGAGAGTAAAAGGGGAACTACAGACCTGTTAACCTTACATCAGTAGTTGGGAAAATGCTGGAACCTATTAAAAAGGATGCAATTACTGGGGTCTTAGAAACTAATAGTAAGAATGGATTCAGTCAACATGGATTTATGAAAGGGAAATCCTGTTTAACAAACCTATTGGAGTTCTTTGAGGATGTAACGAATGGAGTAGACAAAGGGGAACCGGTAGATGTGGTATATTGGGATTTTCAGAAGGCCTTCGATAAGGTCCCACACAAGAGGTTGGTGAACAAAATTAGGGCACATGGAATTGGGTGTAATATACTAGCATGGATTGAGAATTGGTTAACAGACTGAAAACAAAGAGTAGGGATAAAACTGGTCTTTTTCAGGATGACCAGCTGTGACTAGTGGGGTACCACAGGGATCTGTGCTTGAGATCCAGCTGTTCATAATCTATATCAATGATTTGGATGAGGGGACTGAATGTAAAATTTCCAAATTTGCTGATGATTCAAAGCTAGGTGGCAGTGTCAGTTGTGTAGAGGATGTGAAGAGGCTTCAAGGGGATCTCGACAGGCTCAGTGAGTGGGTGAGAACATGGCAGGTGTAATATAATATGGATAAATGTGAAGTTATCCACTTTGGTACAAAAAACAGAAAGGCAGAGTATTACCTAAATGGTGAAAGATTGGGCAACGCAGATACTCAATGGAACCTGGTGTCGTTGTACATGAGTCACTGAATGTGAATGTGCAGGTGCAGCAAGCCATTAGAATGGCAAATGTTATGCTGGCCTTCATTACAAGAGGATTTCAGTACAGAAATAAAGAAATCTTACTCCAATTATATAGGGCCTTGGTGAGACCACACCTGGAGTAGTGTACAATGTTAGTCTCCTTACCTAAGGAAGGATATACTTGCCATAGAGGGAGTGTAACAAAGTTTCACGGGATTGATTCCTGGAATGGCGGGACTGTCGTATGGGAAGAGATTGAGTAAACTAGCCCTGTATTCTCTTGAATTCAGAAGAATGAGAGGGGATCTCATTGAAGCATAGAAAATTATTACAGGACTTGATAGAGTGGATGCTGGGAGAATATTCCCCTTGGTTGGGGAGTATAGAAGCTGGGGCCACAGCCTCAGGATATAGGGTAGGCCACTCAGGACTGAGATGAGAAGAAATGTCTTCACACAGAGTGTGGTGAAACTTAGAAATTCTCTACCCCAGAGGGCTGTGGAGTCTCAGTCATTCGGTTTATTCAAAACAGAAGTCGATCGATTTCTGACTAGTAAGGGCATCAAGGGATATGGCGATAGGGCCGTTGAATGGAGTTGAGGCAGAAGATCAGCCATGACCTCAGTGAATGGCGGAGCAGGCTCGAAGGGCCGAATGGCCTACTCCTGATCCTATTTCTTATGTTATGTTCTCATCTGTCCTCCCCGTCTTTCACCACCACGTCTGTTTCCCCCGTCTGTGTCTCTCTCTCTATCTATTTAGATCTGTTTCCCCCCGTCTATCGCTCTCTGCCTTTGCCTCCCCGTCTGCTTCAAGTCTGCCTCCCCGTCTGTCTCTCTCTCTCTCTGTCTCCCCTGGTCTGTCTCCCCTGGTCTGTCTCCCCTGGTCTGTCTCCCCTGGTCTGTCTCCCCTGGTCTGTCTCCCCTGGTCTGTCTCCCCTGGTCTGTCTCCCCTGGTCTGTCTCCCCTGGTCTGTCTCCCCTGGTCTGTCTCCCCTGGTCTGTCTCCCCTGGTCTGTCTCCCCTGGTCTGTCTCCCCTGGTCTGTCTCCCCTGGTCTGTCTCCCTCATTTAACACCGGTCTGTCTTCCCTGGTCTGTCTCCCCGATCTATCGATCTCTGTTTCCCCCGGTTTGTCTTCCCTGGTCTGTATCCCCCAGCTGTCTCTCTCTGTTTCCCCCGGTCTGTCTCCCCCATTGGTCTCTCTCGGTCTCCCCCGGTGTGACCCCCCAGTCTGTCGCCCCTATCAGTCTCTCATTGTCACCCCGGTCTGTCTCCCCTGGTCTGTCTCCCCCGGTCTGTCTCGCCCATCTGTCACTCTCTGTCTCCCACGGTCTGTCTTCCCTATCTGTCTCTCACTCTCACCCAAGCAGAGTGGAAGAATGTGGTGATAGTAGGAATTCATTGCAAATTATTGACGTGGTTCGGAAATTAGCTGAGCGGCAGGAGACAGAGAGTCGGTATAATGGGTTGTACTCAAATTGGCAGGATGTGACTAGTGGTGTCCCGCAGGGATCTGTGTTGGGGCCTCAACTATTCACAGTATTTATTAACGATTTAGATGATGGCATAGAAAGTCATATATCCAAATTTGCGATGACACAAAGATAGGCAGCATTGTAAGCAGTGTAGATGAAAGCATAAAATTACAAAGTGATAGATTAAGTGAATGGGCAAAACTGTGGCAAATGGATTTCAGTGCAGGCAAATGTGAGGTCATCCACTTTGGACCTAAAATGGATACAACAGGTTACTTTATAAATGGTGAAAAGCTCAAAACAGTGGAGGTCCAAAGAGACTTGAGGGGTCCAGGTACAGATCATTAAAATGTCATGAACAGGTACAGAAAATAATCGAAAAGGCTAATGGAATGCTGGCCTTCATATCGAGAGGACTAGAGTACAGAGGGGTAGAGGTTATGCTGCAGCTTTACAAAGCCCTGGTTAGACCACACCTGGGGTACTGGGAGCAGTTCTGGGCATCACACCTTAGGAAGGATATATTGGCCTTGGAGGGAGTGCAGCGCAGGTTTACCAGAATGACACCCGGACTTCAAGGGTTGTGACGAGGAGAGATTACACAAACTAGGGTTGTATTCCCTAGAATTTAAAAGGTGAAGGGGTGATCTGATTGAAGTTTTCAAGATATTAAGGGGAACAGATAGATTAGAGAGAGAGAAACTATTTCCACTGGTTGGGAATTCCAGGACTCGGGGCATAGTCTAAAAATTTGAGCCAGACTTTTCAGGAGTGAAATTAGGAAACATTTCTACACACAATGGGTGGTAGAAGTTTGGAACTCTCTTCCAAAAAATGCAATTGATGCTCGATCAATTGTTAATTTTAAATCCGAGATTGTTAGCTTTGTGTTAACTAAAGGTATTAAAGGATATGGGCCAATGTACAGATCAGCCATGATCTCATTGAATGGCGGACCAGGCTCGAGGGGCTCAATGGCCTACTCCTGTTCCTATGTTGCTATGGAGCAGTCGCCGTGACTGGTGAACTATTGCAAATAGAGATTCAGTTGCTGTGGGATTTCAGGAGTTGTTTGCTGCTGTTAAATACCAGAATCAAATTAATGAGAAGGCACCAATTTAAACAGAAAATTCAGCACTTTCTGGGGAGGTGAATGGCCGAGACACATTGGTACGGAACCATATTTAGAAAGGTACAGAACAAGGGGAAAGTGGAACAGACAACCTCACACAGACACATAAACGTAGACCCACATGTACATAGACACACAAACACTGACATACAGACACATACCCACAGAAGCACATACACAAGCATGTACACATACATATATCAGAGCTGAATGCCTACTCCTGTTCCTACTTCCACTTTATACAGAGTATCAGCATAAGAACATAAGAAATAGGAGCAGGAGTTGGCCATTCGGCCCCTCGAGCCTGCTCCGCCTTTCAATAAGATCATGGCTGATCTGATCTTGGCCTCAAATCCACTTTCCTGCCCGCTACCCATAACCCTTGATTCCCCTGTTTTTCAAAAATCTGTATCTCCGCCTTGAATATATTCAATGACTCAACCTCCACAGCTCTCTGGGGTAGAGAATTCCAAAGATTCACGACCATCAGAAGAAATTCCTCATCCCCATTTTAAATAGGCGACCCCTTATTCTGAAACTATGCCCCCGAGTTCCAGATTCCCCCACGAGGGGAAACATCCCCCCTGCATCTACCCTGTCAAGCCCCCTCAGAATCTTAGATGTTTCAATAAGATCACCTCTCATTCTTCTAAACTCCAATGAGTATGGGCCCAACCTGCTCAATCTTTCCTCATCAGACAACCCTTTCAACTCAGGAATCAACCTCGTGAACCTTCTCTGAATTGGCTCCAATACAAGTATATCCTTCCTTAAATATGGAGACCAGAACTGTCCGCAGTACTCCAGGTGTGGTCGCACCAACGCCCTGTACAGTTGTAGCAAGACTTCCCTACTTTTATACTCCATCCCCCTTGCAATAAAGGCCAATATTCCATTTTCCTTCCTAATTAATGGCTGTACCTGCATGCTAACTTTGTGTTTCATGTACGAGGACTCCCAGATCCCTCTGTACCGCAGCATTCTGCAGTCTCTCTCCATTTAAATAATATTTTGCTTTTTTATTCTCCCTACCAAAGTGAATAACCTCACATTTTCCACATTATACTCCATCTGCCAAATGTTTGCCCACTCACTTAACCTATCTATATCCCTTTGCAGACTCTGTACTTCTCACAACTTGCTTTCCCAACTATCTTTGTATCGTCAGCAAATTTGGCAACAGTACACTCAGTCCCTTCATCCAAGTCATTAATATGGATTGTAAATAGTTGAGGCCCCAGCACTGATCTGTGGCACCCCACTAGTTACAGTTTGCTAACCTGAAAATGACCCATTTATTCCGACTCTCTGTTTTCTGTTATTTAGCCACTCCTCTATCCAATCTAATATATTACCCCCAACACCGTGAGCTCTTACCTTGTGCAGTAACCTTTTGTGTGGCACCTTATCGAATGCCTTCGGGAAAACCAAATACACGACATCTACTGGTTCCCCTTTATCCACCCTGGAGCATCGAGCACTCCCGGGACAGGTACAATACAGAGCTCCCTCTACATTACCATGACATTACCACTGTTACTCTGTCCCCCATCCCTGCTCCAGACCATTTCTGTTCCTGAATTTATAAACTAGTAAAACTTAGAGATGATAAATCCTCGGGACTGGATGAATTGCATCCCAATATACTAAAACAGGAAAGGGAAGTGCCCATTGCATTCTGGACCTCACACCTCAAGAATGATGTCTGAGCTTTGGCGGGGGTTCAGCACAGATTCACCACAATGATACCCGGCCTGAAAGGGTTAAATGACGAGGACCGGTTGCACAGACTAGTCTTTTACTTCCTTGAATATAGAAAATTAAGGGTGATATCACGGAGGTGTTTAAGATGATCGAGAGATACTATTTCATCTGGTGGCAGAATCCAAAACAAGGGGCAAAACCTTGAAATTAAAGCCAGGCCGTTCAGGCGCGATGTCAGGAAGCACTTCTTTCACACAAAGGGTAGTAAAAATCTGGAAAACACTCCCCAGAAAGCTGTTGAGGCTGGAGCTCAATTGAAAAATTCAAGATGCAGATTTATAGGTTTTTGTTAGGCAGGGTTTTGTGTGTCTGTATATTGACAGACACACATACACAGACACACTGAAACACACACAGGTTGAGGTTGTAGGTGGATTGAAATCAGTGACGGAGAGAAAGGGTTTAAGAGGCTTTTGAAGGCACTTGGTCGGTACCTGACAGCCAGTCTACCGATTTAGGGCCAAGTGTGGTACAAATCTGACCTCTCACCAAGGACGCGTTTGAACTCCCCACATTCATTTTACACAAGATCTTCAGATCGGTAGGGGTGAAAGGTCAGAGTTTCGACCCTCTGACACCCACCCCATTGCTGAAGATTGTTTCGAGTGCTGTACCCTGTCTTTTCAGAATTCACCATAGAATTACATAGTATTTACAGCACAGAAACGGAGACATGGTTAGAACAGGGACAGGAATGGCTGTTGGAAGTTCCGGGGTATAGATGTTTCAGTAAGAGTAGGGAAGTTGGTAAGAAAGGTGGAGGAGTAGCATTGTTAATCAAGGATAGTTTAACAGCGGCAGAAAGGCAGTTCGAGGGGGATCTGCCGTCTGAGGTAATATGGGCTGAAGTTAGAAACAGGAAAGGAGCGGTCACGTTGTTAGGAGTTTTCTACAGGCCCCCAAATAGTAATAAAGATGTGGAGGAAGAAATTGCAAAGCAGATTATGAATAGGTGTGGAGGTCACAGAGTAGTTGTCATGGGTGACTTCAACTTTCCAAATATTGATTGGAACCTTTATAGGTCAAACAGTTCGGATGGGATAGTTTTTTGCACAGTGTGTGCAGGAGGGTTTCCTGACACAATATGTGGATAGGCCGACAAGAGGTGGGGCCACGTTGGATTTGGTACTGGGTAATGAACCGGGCCAAGTGTTTGATTTGTATGTGGGAGAGCACTTTGGAGATAGTGACCACAATTCGGTAACTTTCACTATTGCAATGGAGAGGGATAGGGCCATACGGCAGGGCAGGGTTTATAATTGGGGGAGGGGTAATTATGATGCGATTAGGCAAGAATTAGGGAGCATAAGATGGGAACAGAAACTATCAGGGAAAGGCACAAACGAAAAGTGGAGCTTTTTCATGGAGCAATTACTGCGTGTCCTTGATAGGTATGTCCCTGTCAGGCAGGGAGGAAATGGCCGAGTGAGAGAACCATGGTTCACAAAAGAGGTTGAATGTCTAGCCAAGAGGAAAAAGGAAGCGTATGTAAGGATGAGAAAACAAGGTTCAGTTGGGTCGATTGAGGGGTACAAGGTAGCAAGGAATGAGCTAAAAAAAGAGCTTAGGAGAGCTAGGAGGGGGCATGAGAAGTCCTTGGCGGGTCGGATCAAGAAAAACCCCAAGGCTTTTTACTCTTATGTGAGAAATAAAAGAATGACCAGGGTGAGGGTAGGGCCGGTCAAGGACAGTAGTGGGAACTTGTGCATGGAGTCAGAAGAGATAGGAGAGGTGATGAATGAATACTTTTCGTCAGTGTTCACCGAGGAGAGGGGCCATGTTCTTGAGGATGAGTGTGATAAAGGTGGATAGGCTGGAGGTGGTAGATGTTCTGAGGGAAGATGTTTTAGCAATTTTGAAGAACCTGAGGGTCGATAAGTCCCCTGGGCCAGATGGGATATATCCTAGGATTCTTTGGGAGGCAAGGGAGGAGATTGCAGAGCCTCTGGCTTTGATCTTTGGGTCCTCACTGTCCACGGGGATGGTGCCAGAGGACTGGAGAGTGGCGAATGTTGTTCCTCTCTTCAAGAAAGGAAATAGGAATGACCCTGGTAATTATAGGCCGGTTAGTCTTACTTCGGTGGTTGGTAAGATAATGGAAAAGGTCCTGAGGGATAGGATTTATGACCATTTGGAAAGGGGCAACTTAATCAGGGATAGTCAACACGGATTCGTGAAGGGTAAGTCTTGCCTAACAAATTTGATTGAATTCTTTGAAGAGGTAACTAAGTGTGTAGATGAAGGTAGAGCAGTTGATGTCGTATACATGGATTTTAGTAAGGCGTTTGATAAGGTTCCCCATGGTCGTCTCATGAAGAAAGTAAGGAGTTGTGGGATAGAGGGAAATTTGGCCGATTGGATAAGTAACTGGCTATCTCATAGAAGGCAGAGGGTGGTGGTGGATGGAACATTTTCGGACTGGAGACCAGTTACCAGCGGTGTGCCACAGGGGTCGGTGCTGGGTCCTTTGCTGTTTGTGATTTTTATCAATGACTTGGAGGAGGGGACTGAAGGGTGGATCAGTAAATTTGCTGATGACACCAAGATTGGTGGAGCAGTGGATGAGGTGGAGGGCAGTTGTAGGCTGCAAAGAGACATTGATAGGATGCAGAGCTGGGCCGAAAAATGGCAGATGGAATTTAACCCTGATAAGTGCGAGGTGATTCATTTTGGTAGGGCAAATTTGAATAAGGATTACAGGGTCAACGGCAGGGTTCTGAGGAACGTGGAGGAGCAGAGGGATCTGGGGGTTCATATCCACAGATCTCTGAAGGTTGCCACTCAAGTGGATAGAGCAGTAAAGAAGGCCTATGGTGTGTTGGCGTTTATTAACAGAGGGTTTGAGTTTAAGAACCGTGAGGTTATGCTGCAACTGTACAGGACCTTGGTGAGACCACATTTGGAATATTGTGTCACGGTTCTGGTCACCTCACTATAGGAAGGACGTGGAAGCATTGGAAAGAGTGCAAAGGAGATTTACCAGGATGCTGCCTGGTTTGGGGGGGAGGTCTTATGAGGAAAGATTGAGGGAGTTGGGGCTTTTCTCTTTAGAGCGGAGGAGGATGAGAGGCGACTTAATAGAGGTTTATAAGATGATGAGGGGGATAGATAGAGTGGATGTTCAGAGACTATTTCCTCGGGTAGAGGCAGCTGTTACAAGGGGGCATAACTATAGGGTGCATGGGGGGAGATATAGAAGGGAAGTCCGAGGTAGATTCTTTACTCAGAGAGTGGTTGGTGTGTGGAATGGACTGCCTGCTGTGATAGTGGAGTCGGACACTTTAGGAACTTTCAAGCGGTTATTGGATAAGCACATGGAGCACACCAGAGTGATAGGGAGTGTGATAGCTTGATCTTGGTCTCGGACAATGCTCGGCACAACATCGAGGGCCGAAGGGCCTGTACTGTGCTGTACTGTTCTATGTAAACAGGCCATTCAGACCAACAGGAGTGGTGGAGAGGAGAGACCGGCCGAGCAAAGATGAATGGCAGAGAGAAAACGAGGCAGGGAGAGAGGGCCATTGAGAGAGAAAGAAAGAGGCAGAGAGAAGAGAGTGAGGCAGAGAGAAATAAAATGAGGCAGATAGCGAAAGAGAGAAAAAACATGATAGCAGAAGCACGGGTTAGATAGAGAGTAAATCTCCCTCTACACTGTCCCATCAAACGGTCTATTACCAATCTGTCTGAAGAAACCCCATCAAGTGAGATATCTTGAACCCCGAACTGTGACAGTGCTGACACTCTGGAACATCCGTCTTATCTCAATACCTTTCTGAATGTGATCTTAGACACTTACAGATTCCCTGCAGCAGTTTCCTCTTCCCATTTCCTGCGATTCCCAAATCTTCTCCCAGCCTCATTACACCCGCAAACAGCTTGTTCTTGGACACACTGATCCTAAAGAGAAACAAGACACGGATGTGAAACTGTGATCAATGCAGTAAGTTTTATTTCTGAGTACAGCCCATTATTCTGACAGCAGTAACACAGGGTCAGGGGTTACAGGACCTAAACAATCAAACAGAGCCTGCTTCCCGTGAACGAAGGTTTCATTCAGTGAGAACTTGGAGAGCTCGATCTGGTGGAAATCTGTCACTGGATCTTTCACTGTCGGTCTGCAACATCCAAACCCACCAGGGAAGGATAGTGGGACAGACAGATATATAGGGTGAGTTGGAGCAGTCGCCAGGACTGGTGAACTGTTCCAAATAGAGATTCAGTTGCTGGGGGTTTACAGGAGTTGTTTGCTGCTGTTAAATACCAGAATTAAATTAATCAGCATGCACCAATTTAAACAGA